>BLSH010035655.1:442132-462324 GCA_018402905.1 Glandirana rugosa
AAGGTGATGGAAAAAGTTGTACGAAAACTCGTAAAATAATTTGGAGAGGTGTTCAGTAGGTAAACCCCACCATCTGGCTCCATACCTCTACCCTCTAAAATATGTTGGACATGTTAAAGAACCAATTTGTCATGTATTTACCCCACGGGACTAGGTAATTCTGATCTCAACTCGCTTGGAGACCTTCAAGCCCAAGACGACCAGCGTGCCCGGGGCTTGGGGTAACTTTAGTTACCCCTGGGTTTGAAAATCCGTGTTTTTACCGACATTGTTTCAGGACCTTTCGGGATCTCCCGACGTTTTCCTTCATTTTACCCCCATTCTCGTCCCGTTTACCCCCATTTTACTTCCTTTTGCAGCCCTCTAGGGCTTTCCAGGACTTTGTTACAGCCATTTTTGTGCCTAAAAGTTTGGGTCCCCATTGATTTCAATGGGGTTCGGGGCCCGTGCGACCAGCAGAACCCGAACTTCCAGAGGTTCGCTCAACTCTAGTCTTAATGGATCAGGGCACCCCATTTATGTACTGTTTAACCAAGAAATTGTACAGGTTGTATAAAATCTCCCATCTCCATACCTCGGTCTACCACCCCAAATGGATGACTTGTGGAGAGGTTTAATAAAATGCTCAAAAGCATGTTGAAAAAGGTAGTGGAAAAAGATAGGAGAGATTATTATATGTGTTCTGCCATACCTCATGTTTGTCATACCGTAGGTTCTGCAAACGTCTATTTTCAGACAGAATGCAGACAGTGTCTGTATTCCCCCTTTGAATTCTTCTATGGTAGACATCCCAGGGGGCTGTTAGATGTCGCAAAAGAGAAGATGGAAGGAGAAGTCACCCCATATAGGAGCGTCCTTGAGCATATTTCCTTGATGCAGGATCAAATCGCAGCAGTCCTGCCTCTGGTGCGAGAACATATAGAGCGAGCCCATGAAGCCCAGAGAAGGGTTAATAATTGGGGTGCTAAAACCTGGACTTTTAATCCCGGAGGCAGAGTGCTGGTGCCATGGTTGAAATTAAATTCCTAGCAAAATGGCAGGGTCCCTTTGAGATTAGGGAAAAAGTAGGGGATGTAAACTACAAAGTTTAACAGCCAGGGAAAAGGAAACCCAAGCAAATTTACCATGTGAATCTATTAAAACCGTGGAAAGATGGAGAAACTTTATTGGCAATGCCCACTCCTCAAGAGGACAGGCTATCCATGACTCCGGACATCCCTATAACTGAGTCCTTGTCACTGACACAACAAAATGAGGAATTTATCAGTAAAAATAGAGATTTTTTCTCTCCCCCACCTGGACTGACCACCGCACTACAACATGACATAATTACGGAACCAGGGGTCCGCGTAAATTTAAAACCCTACCAAATAGCTGAGGCTAGATGGGAGGCAGTGGCGAAGGAAATAAAAACCATGTTGGAGTTAGACATGATAGAGGAGTCCCATAGCACCTGGTTGAGCCCTATAGAGCTGGTCCTAAATCCCAATAGCACTATCAGGTGTGTAACGATTTCAGGAAACTGAATAATGTGTCTAAGTTTGACGCATACCCGATGTCGTGGGTTGACGAACTTGTGGACAGGTTGATAGGTGCTCGGTACATAACAACCCTAGACCTAACTGAGGGCTACTGGCAGATCCCCTTAACGGAGTCAGCAAAGGGAAAAATGGCCTTTTCTACCCCGGAGGGGTCCTTCCAATACAAGCGAATACCGTTTGGTCTGCTTGGTGCCCCTGCATCCTTCCAGAGAATGATGGATAAAACTTTGAGGCCGCATCGCCCCTATGCAGCTGCCTACTTGGATGATGTGGTCATCCACAGTCCAGATCAGGAATCGCATCTGCCCCGAGTACAAGCTGTCGTAGATTCTCTTAGACCTGGAGGAGGCCAAATACCTTGTGTACGTTATTGGTCAGGGACTGATCAAGCCCCATTCAATAAGATCAAGGCAATTCAAAAATGGCCCCAACCGGTGAATAAAAAACAGGTTTGCACTTTCCTGGGGATTACAGGGCATTACAGTTGGTTCATACCCAACTTTGCCAACATTGCTGTCCCTCTGACCGATCTGACGAAGGGGAGAGGGTCAGGCATGGGCATGATTAAGTGGAATCCCGTATTTGAGAAGGCATTCCAGAAGTTGAAACAGGCCCTTTGTGTACAACCGGTGCTAGTGACCCTGGACTTCACAAAGGAGTTTGTTGTACAGACGGATGCCTCTGAGGTGGGACTAGGTCCAGTTCTGTCCCAGATCAGAGACGGTGAGGAGCACCCGGTTGTCTATTTAAGCAGAAAGCTTAACAGGCATGAGAGGAACTATGCCATTGTGGAGAAGGAGTGCCTGGCTATCAAGTGGGCCTTAGATGCGCTGAAGTACTACCTTTTAGGAAGGTAATTTAGGCTAGTCACCGACCTTGCCCCCCTGAAGTGGATGTGTGACAACAGGGAGAAAAATAGTCGGGTGACTAGGTGGTTCCTGGCCCTACAGCCATTTAAGTTCACAGTAGAACACCAGACGGGAAGACTCCAGAACAATATAGATGCCCTCTCCCTGGTCCACTGTAGGGTTGGGAACGTTGCCGCGCTGCAGGGGCTTGAGCAGAGGGGGAGGATATGTGACGGTATGCGAGGCGGAGTGGTGGACGGACAATACCTGTTGCCTCATATGCGTTCTTTGAGACTGTTTTTTTTTTTTAAATATATTTATTGAAGAATTCACATTGTACAAAGTATATAGGCTCACATATATCAAAAAGAGATAAAATAAAAAGAGATAAAATAGAAAGAAAGGCTTTACAACTTTGCAATCAGGGCCTCGTCGAGCAAGGCAACAAGAATAGACAAATTTTACATCAGTAAGGCAGGTGTATGGGTGCAGCCTTATGATGGAGTTAAAGGCGGAACAGTAAAGATGCTATTATATTATAGTAGTATTAAACAACATAGACATCTGGTTAACTAGGATCAACATCCCCCATAGGTCCTAAGACGGGCCTGGCTGGGGGGGAGTGGGGGTTGGGCGGAAGGCCTGGAGTGATCTTGTACTTGCAATGCTCATCCTGATCAGCTTGTATGGAGAGCTTCATTCTAGAAGTTGGAAATAAGGTGATCAGGGAGTTTGAGGCACTTAGGGAGGTTATCGGTTTAGCACCTGAGTATGCAGTGTGTTTGGAGTTCGGAGTTCGTGGAATGTCAAGGGGGTGGCGGGGTATGGGATACGGAAGGATTTTTGGATTTTAAGCCTTCCTAGGGTACCCGCAAGGTCCGCTTTTAGATACCATTCAGAAAATTGAAAGGGTTCCATGTAACGTTGGGTTTCTTCTGGAGAGAAGGAGTATTCCAGATACTTCCTCCATCTGGCGAAGAAACGTTTTGAGGACTTGAAATCCTGGGTAATGGCATCCAGCCATTCAATGCGGAAGAGACTTTGAACGGCAACTTTGACTTGGGAAGTTAAAGGCGGGTCGGCATTGATCCACGCCTGGGTAATGGTCTTGCGAGCTGCCAGGAGACACAAGTGTACCCAATGAGGGACTGTGAGCCCTGGTGGGGGGGTGTCTGTGGGGGGTGGTGCGTGGTGGCTGAATAGACATATCATTAGATCCTTCGGGACAGAGTATTTTTGAATTTTTTTTATATAGTTTAGTACATGGTCCCAGAAAATCTCTATTTTAGGGCAGTTCCAAAACCTATGCAGTAGGGTGGGTTTGGGGGCACTGCACCAGGGGCACATGGGGGTGGAGGGGTTCTCCGGGTTAATGAAGAAGGGGAAATAGGCCCTATGTGTGATTTTAAATTGAGTCTCCCTCCACTTTTCAGAGATCGTTAAAGCACGTATCTTCTGTGTCCTCAAGGGCCTTGGCCCAGGGTTGAAGGGGTTGTAGAGAGTATCTGGAGGCCTGGTGCCGTGAGAGGTGAGAGTAGATTAGGGAGATTGAGTATTGTCCTTCAGAGGCAAGGGAGTCAATGAAGGAGAGTTGAAAAGGTCTAGGGGTAGAGATAACCTCGGTGTTAAGATAGTGTTTCAGTTGATGATAGGGGAAGAGGTGTGATTTAGGTAGGGAGTAAGAGCCGGCCAGCTCAGAGAAGGGTCTAACCGAACCTCCTTCTGGGGTGCAAGCTTGACTAACCATTTGTAGACCCTGCGAGGACCATAGATGAAATGGGTTACAGGTGAAGGAGGGGGGAAACATAGGGTTTCCGGCTATTGGGAGAAAACGGGACACTCTGGATGGCAATTCTAGAATTTTCCTCACCTCCCTCCAAGCGATGACTGTGTCCCTGAAGAGGGAATTTGTCCTTAGGTGTTTAGGTAATGATGAAAGTTTAGTATGGGCCATCGCTCGGAGGGAGTAAGGGGCCGCCAAGGCTCTCTCAAGGTCAAGATTTGAGTATTTGGAGTTTCTGGTAAACCAATCCAGCACTTGCCTAAGGAGGCAAGAGAGGTTGTATATCCTGATGTTAGGAAGGCCTGTCCCCCCCTCGTCCTTCGGCAGAGCTTTCGTAGGGCCACTCTAGGCTTTTTGCCCTGCCAGATAAAGGAAAGCAAAGCAGAGTGGATCTTGTGTACATCTTTGTGTTTGAGGAGTAGCGGTAAGGTCTGTAGAGGGTAGAGGAGCCTCGCGAATGAGACCATTTTGTAAAGATGACACCTGCCAAAGAGAGAGAGGGGGAGGGACGCCCAGTTCCCCAGCTCTTGCACTATCCTATTTATCAATGGGGGTAGTTAAGTGAGTATAGTGATGAGGGTTCCCTTCCAATGGACAGACCCAGGTATGTAATGTGTTTTTTGGCTATCAGAAAACGGGATGATGCTGTCCAGGATCCAGAAACCCGGGGGTTTAAGGGTAGGATCTCACTCTTTTCAAAGTTTATTCTTAGTCCCGAACATGTTCTGAAGGTTTCGAACAGTTCCTGGGTATAAGAAATATCCCAGGGGGGTTTGAGGAGAAAAGAAGGATGTCGTCAGCAAAAAGTGCTGATCTAAGAGTGAGGTTGCCAGCTGCTATTCCGCTGATACCCTCGTTAGAATTTATTAATCTGGATAGGGGCTCCAGGGCTAAATTGAAAAGAAGAGGGGAAAGAGGGCAACCTTGGCGGGTGCCCTTGGACAGGGGGATCTCTGGGGACATAAAGTTAGGGGTGACCAGGCGGGCCGAGGGGGATGCATACATTTTGTGGACGTAGTTTAGGATGGGACCCGATATTCCAAACGATTCCATGGCCCTGTATAGCCAGGTGAAGCTTATGTTCTCGAAAGCCTTTTCGGCATCTAGTGAAATGATGGCTAAGTCTCAATCAGGATACATCTTAGCATGTTCAAGGGCAAGAAGGACCTTGCGGATGTTAAGTGTAGCTGAGCGACCCTGTATAAAGCCAGATTGGGCTGGGTTAACGATAGAGGGGAGGATGTGAGCGAGACGGTCCGCAATGATTTTAGAGAGGATTTTAATATCCACATTAATAAGAGAAATGGGCCTATAGGAAGATGGTAATAGGGGGTCTTTACCTTTTTTGCCTATTAGTTTGATGTAAGCTTGAGAACCAGTAGGGGGAAAAGGGCCGTCCGCCCAGATTGAGCTATAGACAGTCTCCAAAGAGTCTGTGATGAAGTCGACGGTCAACTTATAGAACTCTGCTGAGAGTCCATCTGGACCTGGGGCCTTTCCAGGTCCAAGTTTACTAATAATGGAGCAGATGTCTTGTGACATTATGGGGGCGTTGAGGAGGTCTAGTTGCTCTGCTGTTAGGGTGGGGAGGTTGGCCTTGCTCAAAAAAGCTTCAGCTTTTGTTGCATCGATGGGGTCTTTGGTATAGAGGGCAGTGTAATACTCGGTGAGGAGGGTGTTGATGTTCGAGGGGGAGTTTGTGATCGTCCCGTCGGGTCTTTTCAGGGCTCCTATGTATGTCGGGGGGTGTCTTCCTGAGCAGAGCCTAGCTAATAACTTGCCTGCTTTATTGCCGTTACGGTGAAAGAAAAGAGCAGAGTGTGCCTGATGAATCGATTCCTGATGTCCCGACCAGAGATCGAAGTTACGTTTGGCTTGTTGCCAAGCTGATATGGTGGTGGGGTTACGGGATAAGGTCAGGTCTCTATGTGCTGCCCGGAGGGAATCAGTGGCTTGCTGGTAGTTGCGCGAAGCTCTCTTTTTATATTGAGCCGTGTAAGAAATTATGCGCCCTCTCAAAAAGGCTTTGCCAGCTTCCCAGAACAAGTTAGGGGAAGAAAGGTGTGCCTTGTTCGTCTCGCAGTACTCCGCCCAGGCAGCTCCTAGAGATATTTTTAGATCTTCATTTTTGGCCAAGAACGAGGGGAATCGCCATATTTTAGGGCCAGGAGGGGAGATGAGACCAGAAATTTGAATAGCTATCGGGGAGAGATCGGAGATCACCATGTTTTCGATGGAGGATGAGGAGATCAGGGGGGTGAGGTTCGGGGAGGTAAAAAAATAATCAATGCGCGACCACGAGTTGTGGGGGGGAGTAATAGGTGCAATCTTTATCGGAGGGGTGGGAGAGCCACCAAGTGTCGGTGAAGTGGAGGGCCTTCATAGATTGAGCGAGGAGAGTGGGAGTATTGGTTGCCTTGGTAGTGGAGGGAGAAGAGGGGGACCGGTCCTCAGCAGGGTGCATCAATGAATTAAAGTCTCCTCCCAGGAGATGTAGGGTTTCAGGGATTAGAAGAGCCCAGGAAGTAAGGTTTTGGAAGAAGGCTTGGCCTGGGGAATTAACTGCATAGACATTAGAGATCGCTATATCTCTATCGGCTATGGAGAGATGGATTGTAAGTCTACGGCCCAGGGTGTCAGAGTCCACCGAGCGTACTTTGTGTTGAAGATTTTTATTAATAAGAATAGCAACACCGGCCTTGCGTCCCACAGCAGGGGAACAGCTCATGTACTGAGCTCACCCAGAGCTTGCGAAGTCTGGATGCGTCATCAGAGCCTAGGTGTGTCTCCTGCAGCAAAGCAATGTCTGTATGTAATCGTTTAAGGTGGCGTAGTATTTGCATGCGTTTATGTGGGGAACGCAACCCCTTGACATTCCACGAAATTACCTTTAGGTGATTCCCGGCCTCAGGGGGAGCCATAGCTGTAGCTTGGTGTGGGGAGCAAAGATCACATTTGCGGGGGGGGACCCGTCGGCCATGGCCCTCCCCAGCCAGGAAGCTTCCGCCGTCTGTGTGAAGATATAAAAAAAAGGCACATTGGTAAGAGTAAGCAAACAGAACCAGAATATCTCTAATCTGAAACACATAAAGGGGGAAGTACATCCCCAACAACCATTTCGGGACTTCACTTTTTTCCCCATGGAGTTCCTGTCCACAGTGCGCCCGCCAATAAAGGTCCTCCATCTGATAGGGGTGGCAGGGCGACGCCGAGGAGGGAGGAAGTGGAAGCCGGATAGAGAGAAGGGAGGGTTGGTTAGGGGTGGAAAGGGAAGCTGGGTAGGGTAAGAGGGGAGAGGGGGGGAAAGGAATGGAGGGAAGGGGGTGGGGAGGAAGAAATAGGAAGAGGGGGGGAGGGCGCAGGAGGGTATATGGGGTATTGCTGCGGTATGAGAGGGAGAAGGGTAGAGGGTAAGGCATAGGTAACCCAGTTAAATGAACATTGTCCCTTGGACCGTAAACCTCTAAGTACCTAGAGAAATAACTGTTTAGTAAGTAATAAATCGGTAATAGCAAACCACACAACAAGGCGGCGGTGTTCAGGACAGTTCAGGAAACATAATGAAGGTCAGGGCAGTCTGATAGGCGATCGAGTCTTTGGTCGAGGGTGGTAGAGATGAGTCGATGAAGCCGCGTCTGAGGCTCTGTTGTTGGGGGCATCCGCCCCAGAGTCAGCTTGAGGGGTTATGGGCTTCCAATTGTCCGAAGCGTACCCTCTTGTAAGGGGGTTTTTGAGGGCTGGATTTGTTGCGTGAGGCCAGGGCCGATTTTCTGGGAGAAGAAGCTGCTGGTGGGTCTGGTTGTGATTCTTGTTCCATGTCTGAGGGACGTGTGCATCGCGCGGTGAGGAGAAGGACAAGCGTTCTCCTGTGTCTGTTTGGATATGGAGGATAGCAGGGTAGGCCAGGCTGAACTTGATGTGTTGATTGTAGAGTTTCAAGCATATGGAGGAGAATTCTTTTTGTTTACGCATTACCTCCAGGTAGTAGCCTACGAAAATCATCAGGGGGTTCTCGTCCACAGTCAGCGAGCGGTTTTTGCGAAAGGCCTGGAGAATGGCTTGTTAGTCATTATAGTTCAAAAGCCGGGCAATGACTGGTCTGGGTCTGGAGCGTTGGTCCGAAAGCTGTCAATTCTATGAGCCCTTTCCACTATGCAGGGGACTTTGAGGCCCAGGTGTTGTGGGATGGTGGTAGAGCAGATGGTGAACAGGGCTGTTTGGTTGTAGGATTCGGGTAGCCCTATTATGCGCAAATTGTTCCTTCTGGACCTGTTTTCCAGGTCATCCAGCTTTTCCTGAAGGTCTCTTTGCTGTGTGGAGAGCCCGGCTATAGTGGCAGACAGGATCGCGGTGTCGTCCTCCACCGTGCTTATCCGTTCCTCTGCATGTTCCAGCCTGGCAGAGGGGTGCTGGATTTCTTTATGGAGCTGTTCCAGCCCCCTGTGCACTGACTTCTCTATGGCCTCTGTCACCATAGGGGTGAGAAGGGTGATAACAGCCTGTGCAATCCCTGTAGGGGAAGCCGGGTCTGATGGTGATTCGAGCGGGAGCCCTGGGAGAGTGATTTGGAGAGCAGGGCTTTGCAGAGAGGCCACTGAAGCGGCCTGTGCTGCGGCCGCCATGTTGGCTGCAGCATGAGAACCGTCTCCCTCTGCCTGTGATGGGAGCGGCGTCGAGCGAGCCGTTTGCCGCTCTACAAAGCGGTCCATCGTTCGGCTCCTGCGTTCCCCTGGGTGTGGAGGGGTGTAGGGAGGGGGTACCTCGGTCGTGGCGGGCTTGATAGCGGCTTTTTGGAGGAGCACGGCGGGAGCACTCTCCTTCTAGCTCCTTTCCATGCGGGCGCCGGAACCAGATGTTTTGAGACTGGTTTAAAAATGAGTCCAGTCCAGATTTTACCAGCCACCATGGCAGGGCTGGTTCTGGTCCGGAGTATGTGGTCCACTGGAGTCCATTAGCAGGTGGCTTAAATAATCAGGAAGAGATCCCACTAGAGCTGGACCTGGAACTCAGAGGGGAATCTGAGGGAGCTCTGTGTCTGTTTGGACTTTAAAAATACAAGGTTTGCATTTTGGCTTATGCTTTGTGGGTGTCAGGGCCAGCCCACACCGTATAGTGAGGAAACTATTCTGTTTAGTTTAGCGCCAGATGGCAAGGACTTCTATTTTGTTTGTCTTTATCTGCAAACCTTATTTTCTAAATAAACCTGGCAAGCTGCCAGATTTTAAAGAAAGTTGCCTGCACGCTGACTGCTTTCTTTAGGAAAGATGATCCCCATGAGCTAATCTCCCACTATATATATATATATATATATATATATATATATATTTTTTTTTTTTTTTTTTCCTTTATTCACAAATTGATATTTGTTGTTATTTTTCACTCTGGAAGTTAACACTTTATTGGCAATTTTATAGCGCTGCACCTATTATCTTTTTATATTGTATGTGAACCCTTACCTTATAAAACAACCCAGTTTAAGGTAGAAATGAAAGGTAAAATATGTATATATAAATACAGTGAGTACACCCTTCACATTTTTGTAAATATTTTATTATAGCTTTTCATGTGACAACACTGAAGAAATGACACTTTGCTACAATGTAAAGTAGTGAGTACACAGCTCGAATAACAGTGTAAATTTGCTGTCTCCTCAAATAACTCAACACACAGCCATTAATGTCTAAACCACTGGCAACAAAAGTGAGTACACCCCTAAATGAAAATGTCCAAATTGGGCCCAATTAGCCCTTTTCCCTCCCCGGAGTCATGTGACTCATTATTGTTACAATGTCTCAGGTGTGAATGGGGAGCAGGTGTGTTAAATTTGGTGTTATTACTCTCACTCTCTCATACAGGTCACTGGAAGTTCAACATGGCAACTAAGGACATGGAATACTGGAACCATGTCCTGTGGTCTGATGAGACCAAGATAAACTTATTTGGTTCAGATGGTGTCAAGCATTTGTGGTGGCAACAAGGTGAGGAGTACAAAGACACGTGTGTCTTACCTACAGTCAAGCATGGTGGTGGGAGTGGCATGGTCTGGGGCTACATGAGTGCTGCTGGCACTGGGGAGCTACAGTTCAATGAGGGAACCATGAATGCCAACATGTACTGTGACATACTGAAGCAGAGCTTGATCTCCTCCCTTTGTAGACTGGGACACAGGGCAGTATTCCAACATGATAACATTCGCAAACACATCTCCAAGATGACCACTGCCTTGCTAAAGAAGCTGAGGGTAAAGATGATGGACTGGCCAAGCTTGTCTCCAGACCTGAACCCTTTTGAGCATCTGTGGGGCATCCTCAAACGGAAGGTGGAGGAGCACAAGGTATCTAACATTCACCAGCTCTGTGATGTCATCATGGAGGAGTGGAAGAGGACTCCAGTGGTAACCTGTGAAGCTCTGGTGAACTCCATGCCCAAGAGGGTTAAGGAAGTGCTGGAAAATAATGGTGGCCACACAAAATATAGACACTTTGGGCCCAATTTGGACATTTTCACTTAGGGATGTACTCACTTTTATTGCCAGTGGTTTAGATATTAATGGCTGTGTGTTGAGTTATTTTGAAGGGACAGCAAATTTACACTGTTATATAAGCTGTGCACTCACTACTTTACATTGTAGCAAAGTGTAATTTCTTCAGTTCTTCAGTGTTGTCACATGAAAAGATATAATAAAATATTTACAAAAATGTGAGGAGTGTACTCATTTTTGTGAGATATTGTATATATATATATATATATATATATATATATATATATACAGATTTTTTTTTAGTTTTTGATCACATAAAATATTAGCTGCATAAGGGGTTTAGAGAGCTGGGAGTGGAGAAACATCATAACACCAATCTTCCCAGTGAATAGCTGTGCAGGGAGGGTGGTGTGCCAACATATACCTTGGACACTGGAGGACAGGCAGGCTGTGCTTTCAAAACAACCAGAAAACTGGATGGAATGGCTTCTATGCCTAGAATGGGCTGTTTTTAATAGGAAAGCAGGGGGCTGAAAAATACAAAGAGAACAGGATACTTTTTAACACAAGTACATTGTACAACAAGCACATATCAGGAATATGAAAAGTTGGAGTAACATATTCTTAAAGGATCAAGTTTTGCAGATCTCTTAAAAGGATCCCAGGTGAAATTATTACTGTTCTATTATTTTATGATATTATTATTTATATAGCACCAGCATATTGTGCAGCACTTTACAACTTTAGGGCAAACAGTACGGTAATAATACAATTTAATACAGGAAGAATGAGTAGTGTGTATCTTTTAAATTGTCAGTAACAAAAATACACTGTAGCTATTTAGGCTAGGTCCATGGATGTGTGATGTGAGAACATAAAAAACATGCATCCTTTTTGCAGGCATGTGGCAATGTCATTAATTCTTTATGACACCCCAACACACCTTGCTAGCATGCACTCTAAGTACCATGTGTTTTGGTGTGGCTAGAATAAAAAAATGGGTCATGCATTTCTTTTGTGCAATTTACGTGCGTATAGCAGCCCATTAAAATGAATGGGCTTCCCTAAATGTGATATATGAAATTGTGCATGCGCCATTGCACCTGCATATGTGTAATCACAGCCTTATTTCCAAAAATAATGGCATCCTGTGCAATTTAGTGGTCTGCCTGTATCAGCCATGTCTCCCTGCCCATCTCTAGCTGTAGATTGACAGTGACATCTGTAGGGAGTAGGGATGAGCCAAACACCTCCCGGTTCGGTTTGCACAAGAACATGCGAACAGACAAAAAGTTCAGGGTGAACATTCGAACACCATTAAAGTCTATGGGACGCGAACATGAAAAATCAAAAGTGCTCATCTTAAAGGCTTATATGCAATGTTAGTGCCCTAAAAAGTATATGGGGATCCGGGTCCTGCCCTAATTTTTTTAAATCATCCTTTTTTTCAGAAGCAGTGATTTTAATAATGCTTAAAGTGAAAAAAAAAATCCTTTAAATATTGTGCCTAGGGGTGTCCTTAGTCTGTGTGTAAAAGGGCGTATCTCTGTGAGGTGTAGAACATAGCCAGAGCAAAATGACATTTCCATAGGAAAAATTGTCATTTAAAATCGCGGCTGTAATGTATTGCCAGTTCCCAGCAATATACAAAAAATCGCTGAAAAAAGTGCGTGCGGTCCCCCGCCCCCAGTCCAAACCAGGCTCTTCGGTCTGGTTTGGATATAAAGGGGAACCCCGCCCCAAATTAAAAAAAAAAATTGACGTGGGGGTCCCCCTAAGATCCAAACCAGACCCTTATCCGAGCATGCAGCCCTGGCCAGTTAGGATGAACCCCCCTGAACCATACCAGGCTACATGCCCTCAACATGGGGAGTATGGGTGTTTTGGAGGAGGGGGGCTCTGCCCCCCCACCTCAAAGCACCTTGTCCCCATGTTGACGGGGACAAGAGACTCTTCCCCACAAGCCTGACCGGCGGTGGGGAAAGAAGAAAGAAGATGAAGATTGAAGACGAAGCGAGGAAGCAAGAAGACTAAAAGAAGAAGACCAGAAGAAGGACCGGGCCAGGAGAAGATGGAAGAAAAAAGAAGAAAGAGCTATTTTACAAAATAAAGGACTTGTCAAAAACTGCCTCTTGTTTTTTTTTTTTACACTACACTCCTTTTCTGGTGAATGGGTAGGGGTACAATGTACCCCAAACCTATTCACATGGGGGGTCGGGATCTGGGGGCCCCCTTATTAAAGGGGCTTCCAGATTCTGATAAGCCCCCTGCCCGCAGACTCCCACAACCACCGGCCAGGGTTGTGGGGATGAGGCCCTTCTCCCCATCAACACGGGGACAAGGTGCTTTGGGGTCAACCTCAAAGCATCCTCCCCATGTTGAGGGCATGTGGCCTGGTACGGTTCCATGCCAGGGCTGCGTGCTCGGATAAGGGTCTGGTTTGGATATGGGGGGGACCCCACGCCATTTTTTTAAAAAAAATTGGTGCGGGTTCCCCTTAAATTCCATACCAGATCTGAAGGGCCTGGTATGGATTTTGGGGGGAACCGCACATAATTAAAAAAAAAAAATTTGGTGCAGGCCCCGCTGTTGTAAAATAGTTAAAAAATTGTGATAAAATCCTCCAGTCAAACAGGTGGCCAAAAATTAGGCCTTGGTTGTTGGTGGTGCCAGAACACTGTAACCCCTTGCAGTTACTCTTGTTGGACGGAGGAACTGGGCCTGATGTTGTAAATTAGTTTACAAATTCTGACGAAAGCCCCCAGTCAAACAGGTGGCCAAAAATTGGCCCTTGGGTGTTGGTGGTGCCAGAACACTGTAACCCAGGTTTGGATATGGGGGGGACCCCACGCCATTTAAAAAAAAAATTAGTGCGGGGCTCCCCTTAAATTCCATACCAGACCTGAAGGGCCTGGTTTGGATTTTGGGAGGAACCGCACGTCATTTTTAAAAAAAATTTGGCACGGGGTTCCCCTTAAATTCCATATCAGACCTGAAGGGCCTGGTATGGATTTTGGGGGGAACCGCACATTATTTTTTTTTACATTTTGGTGCAGGCCCTGCTGTTGTAAAATAGTTAAAAAATTGTGATAAAATCCCCCAGTTGACCAGGTGGCCAAAAATTGGGCATTGGTTGTTGGCGGTGCCAGAACACTGTAACCCCTTGCAGTTACTCTTGTTGGACGGAGGAACTGGGCCTGATGTAAATTAGTTTACAAATTCTGACGAAAGCCCCCAGTCAAACAGGTGGCCAAAAATTGGGCCTTGGGTGTTGGTGGTGCCAGAACACTGTAACCCCTTGCAGTTTCTCTTGTTGGACGCAGGAACGGGACCTGGTGTTGTAAACTAGTTTAACCACTTAAGCCCCGGAGCCCTTTTTTTACACTTCTTGTTTACAAGTTAAAATATTTTTTTTTGCTACAAAATTACTTAGAAACCCTAAACATTGTATTTTTTTTCAAACACCCTAGAGAATAAAATGGTGATTGTTGCAATACTAGTTGTCACACAGTATTTGCGCAGCGGTCTTTCAAGCGCAACTTTTTTGGAAAAAAAACGCTTTTTTGAGGTTTGTTTGTATGTATATTGTGAAAGAGGATGTTACGCCGAGTAAATAGATACCATACATGTTAGGCTTGAAAATTGCGCACACTTTCGGAATGGCGACAAACTCCGGTACTTAAATATCTCCATAGGCTTTAAAAAATTTTTTTACGGTTACCAGGTTAGAGGTGCAGAGGAGGTCTTTTGCCGTTTTCATATGCGGGCGTGACTTACGTATGCTTTTTCTTTGCTGCGCGAGCTCCCGGTTATGGTGGCGCCTTACATTTTTTTTTTTACATTTTTTTATTTTTTTTCTTTTATTTTTTTTAACACTGTTTGTTTAAAAAAAAAATCTGATCACTTTTATTGCTATCACAAGGAATGTAAACATCCCTTGTGATAGTAATATATGGTGACAGGTACTCTTTATGGAGGGATGGGGGGGTCTAAAAGACTCCTCATCCCTCCTTTGCACTTCACAGTATTAAGATCACCAAAAACGGTGATTCTGAATACTGTCATTTTTTTTAAAACCGGTGCCATTTGCCGCAGAGTAAACCAGAAGTGATGTTCTGACATTGCTTCCGGAAATGTACGAAGGAGTCCTGATTGAAGCCAATTCCGGCTTCCACAGGGACTCCACACAGCGGCCAGAAATGTCAGATCGGAGCTCCGGTCTCCTGGTGGGACAGGAGACTGGAGAAGAGTGGCGAACAGTGGCGGGAGGGGGATTGACTCCTCCCTCTCCCTGGGATAAAGGCCGAGCGACTTCTGAGCCGGATCGGCCATTATTACCAGAAAGCCAGCCGCCTGCTCTAAAAAACAACACCGGGGTATAGTCTGTAGCTGCAGGCTATACCCCGATACATCCACTTAAAGCTGCCACCGTTAATAAACGATGGTTAAAATTTGTGATGACGTGCCCCAATCCAACAGGTGGTGAAAAATTGGGCCTTGGGTGTTGTCAGAGCCTGAACACTGTAACTCCTTGCAGTTATTTTTGTTGGGCACAGGAATGGGCCCTGCTGTTGTAAATTAGTGTAACCACTACACAACGCGAATCACTGTTTTTAAATGGTGGCTGATTTAAATGGACGTATCGGAGTACATATATATAGATATATAAGTTCAGCCTGAACATCGCCTGTTCACTCGTTTGGCGAATACTCAAATTTGCAGGGCACCGCCCCCTTGTGATGTCACCAACTGGTGCATGCTGGGTCAGGAATGTCAGAAAGGGGGTGGTGCCAACAGTTGATGTTGCCAGGTGGCCCGGCCCTTACCTACATAAGAACTGTCAAATGGCAAGCCAGACATTCGACAATTTGCCTTAGTTGACGGCTGAGCATTTTTTTTTTCTTTTCAGGTCAGGCGGTGGCGTCGGCATCGTGATTGACCATGGATGTACATCGGGGGACACTGTTTTTTATTTTTAATAAAGGAATTGCCAAAAACTACCTCCTGTTTTTTTTTTATTTTTATACTTTTTTTGGTGAATGGGTAGGGGTACTATATACCCCATACTCGTTCACATGCGGTGCTGGAATCTGGGGGCCTCCTTCTTAAAGGGGGCTTCAAGATTCCAATAAGCCCTTTGCCTACAGACCCTCACAACCACTGCTTGCTCACTCCCCTTTCCTGACCTGCCAGGCTGCATGCTAAGGGTCTGGTATGGATTTTGGGGGGACCCCGTGCTGTTTTTTTTTATTATGCCATGGGGTTCCCCTTAAAATCCAGACCCGAAGGCCTAGTATGGATTGGGGGGCCCACTCTGTTTTTTTTACATTTTTCTATTACCGGAAACGGTATTGTATTGCCGGCAATTTAACCACTACAGATCCGCGCTATATCCGAAAGACGGCTACAGCGCGGATCTCAATTACCAGGGAGACATCCATGGACGTCTGCCCCTTTACACGCTCCCTGCCCGCAATCGTGGGCGCACAGTGGGGAGGACCTTTGATCACCGTGTCCCAATGACAGATCGTGGTAAATGGCCAATCACAGCGGCCATTTACCACGTGATCTGCGGGTCCAATGAGAGATGATCTAAAATGTAAACATATGAAATCCTCTCTCGTTGGTGGCTTTCACTCCTGACACAGACACCGCTGTGTGAGGAGAGAGAAAGCGATCTGTGCTGCCCTGCAATTTAGTGAGTGAAAAATGTTACTGTATGATTCCTACTGTGCCCAGATACTGCCCATCACAGTGCCCACTATCAAGGTACCCATCACTTGTCACAGTGCCACCATCTGTCATCAGTGCCACCTGTCAGTGCCACGTATCATCAGTGCCATCAATCAGTGTCACGTGTCCTCAAAGTGTCATCAGTGCCACATGTCATCAGTGACATCTGGCCTGTCATCAGTGCCACGTGTCAGTGGCACCTGACCTGTCATCAGTCCCACGTGTCAGTGGCACCTGACCTGCCATCAGTGCCATGTATCAGTGCCACCTGTCATCAGTGCCATGAATCAGTGTCACGTGTCATCAGTGCCATGAATCAGTGTCACATGTCCTCAAAGTGTCATCAGTGCCACGTGTCATCAGTGCCATCAATTATCAGTGTCACGTGTCATCACTGCCATCTGACCTGTCATTAGTGCCACCTGTCATCAGTGTCATCAGTGCCATAAGTGCCCATCAGTGTCATGAACTGACCACACCTCTACTGCTACCTGGACTATGGACCATGTTTCTGCCTACTACTAGGACCAATATTATGACACTATTGACAATATCTCTGCCTGCACTGACCTTGGACTGTATATGGACAGTATCCTTGCCTGCGCTGACTATGGACAGTATTCATGCCTGTTGCCTGGACAATTGCATTCACTGTCCTACTACCAGGACCAATATTTTGGCATGGCTGACAATATCTCTGGCTGTACTGACCCTGGACTGTGTATGGACAGTATCCCTGCTGTGGCCTGTACAATGGACAGTATTCCTGCCTGTTGCCTGGACAATTGTGTTCAGTGTCGATTGCCTGGACAAGTGTGTTCACTGTAGCTGACCAAGTCCCTGCCTGCTGCCTGGACCAGTGCTATCCTCCTGTGGACAGCTGCACTACTAAAACCACAGGTAATCTTTTGATTACCCTTTACTAAGCAGAATGTATTTTGGGGTGTAATTCTTGGTATTTGCATGCTATGTGTCCTTAGAACACTGGACGGTGTTCCTTGCATGTTGGGCCTCTGCATGTAGCCAGGCTGTGTAAAAGTCTCACACATGTGGTATTGTCATACTCAGGAAGAGTAGCAAAATGTATTTTGGGGTGTTATTTTTGCCATGTACATGCTATGTGTTTGAAATATCTTATAAATGGACAACTTTGTGTAAAAAAATGTGTTTTCATTTTTTTCCCACATTTCCCAAAAACTTCTGGAAAAAAATGAACCGTTCAAAACACTCATTATGCCTCATAGGTTATATGTTGGGGTGATAACTTTCCAAAATGGGGTCATTTTGTGGGCTTTTCCATTGTCCTGGTGCTCCAGGGCCTTCAGAATTGTAATAGGTGGTTGAGAAATAAGATGTGTAATTTATGCTTCTAAAATGCCTGAAGGTGCTAGTTCAATGTTGGGCTTCTGTATGTGGTCAGGCTGTGTAAAAGCCTCACACATGTGGTATTGCCATGACCAGGAGGAGTAGCAGAATGTATTTTGGGGTGTCAGGTTTGCTATGTACATGCTATGTGTTGGAAATATCTTATACATGGACAACTTTGTGTAAAAAAAAGTGTTTTCATTTTTCTCCCACATTTTCCAAAAACCTCTGGAAAAAACAAACCATTCAAAAAACTCATTATGCCTCATAGATTATACGTTGAGGTGTTAGCTTTCCAAAATGGGCTAATTTTGTTGGCGTTTCCATTGTCCTGGTGCTCCAGGGCCTTCAAAATTGTAATAGGTGGTTGAGAAATGAGATGTGTAATTTATGCTTTTAAAACGCCTGAAGGTGCTAGCTCAATGTTGGGCCTCTCTATGTGGCCAGACTTTAAAAATGTCCCACACATGTGGTATCACCATACTCAGGAGGAGTAGTAGAATGTGTTTTAGGGTGTAATATGAGGTATGCATATGCCATGTGAGAGAAATAACTTGTTACAATGACAATTTTGTGGAAAAAAATCTTAATTTTTCAAAGAATTGTGGGAAAAAATGACAAATTCATAAAACTCACCATGCCTCTTACTAGATACCTTAGAATGTCTACTAAAGGGGTCATTTGGGGGGTATTTTTACTTTGCTGGCTTGTTAGTGTCTCAAGAAATTAGATCAGTACATCAGGTGTGATACATTTTCAGTGTTTTTTTCCATAGGTTGTAGACTCTCTAACTTTCACACAGACCAAATAATATACACTAACTTGGGTTATTTTTACAAAAAGATATGTAACAGTATAAATTGTGGAGAACATTTCTGAAGAAAAATGATTAATTTGCAAAATTTTATAACAAAAACAAAGAAAAATACATTTTTTTCCAAAATTTTCGGTCTTTTTTCATTTATAGCCCAAAAAATAAAGAACACAGAAGTGATTAAATACCACCAAAAGAAAGCTCTATTTGTATGAAAAAAAGGACAAAAAATCACATGGGTACAGTGTTGCATTGTAAATTGTCATTCAAAGTGTGAGAGCACTGAAAGCTGAAAATTGGTCTGGGCAGGAGGGGGGTTTAAGTGCCCAGTAAGCAAGTGGTTAAATTATTTTTTTTTCCTTTAGAAATGTCAGTTTTGCTGCAGTAGGTTCTATCCATGGTACAGATGCGCCACTTTACAGGCAGACTAAGGGGACCCAGTCACTATATTTAAAGGAATTTTCATTTTTATTGTTTCACTTTAAGCATCATTAAAATCACTGCTCCTTTAAAAACAATCTTTTTAAACTTTTTTTGCATTGGCACATGTCACCCAGGGCAGTATCTGGGCCTCCACACCCTTTTTATGGCAAAATTACTTACATATAAGCCTTCAAAATGGCGACTTTTGATTTTTCAAGTTCGGGTCCCGTAGACTTCAATGGGGTTTGAAGTTTGGGTCCAAAGTTTTGCAATGTTCGAGAGTTCAGGTGTGAACCAATCCAGGGGGTGTTCGGCCCATCTCTAACCTTGATAATATGTGTTAAAACGGTCAATTTTAGTCTCCACCTGAAGCCAATGTGACAAGGTAACAATGCAGAGGCAAAACTGAAAGACAGAAGTCTGTCCTTCTATAGCAAGAAGTTTATATATATACAGCGGGAAACGAAAGTGTGGGCACCCCAGGTAAATATTTGTATTAATATGCATAAAGAAGCCAAGGAAAGATGGAAAAATCTCCAAATGGCATCAAATTACAGATTAGACATTCTTATAATATGTCAACAAAAGTTAGATTTTATTTCCATCATTGACACTTTCATAATTACAGAAAACAAAAAAATGGCGTCTGCAAAAGTTTGGGCACCCTGCAGAATTTATAGCATGCACTGCCCCCTTTGCAAGGCTGAGACCTGCCAGTGTCATGGATTGTTCTCAATAATCATCTGGGAAGACCAGGTGGTGTCAATCTCAAAGGTTTTAAATGCCCAGACTCATCTGACCTTGCCCCAACAATCAGCACCATGGGATCTTCTAGGCAGTTGTCTAGAAACCTGAAACTGAAAATAGTTGACGCTCACAAAGCTGGAGAAGGCTATAAGAAGATAGCAAAGCGTTTTCAGATGTCAATATCCTCTGTTCGGAATGTAATTAAGAAATGGCAGTCATCAGGAACAGTGGAAGTTAAAGCAAGATCTGGAAGACCAAGAAAAATATCAGACAGAACAGCTCGCAGGATTGTGAGAAAAACAATTCAAAACCCACGTTTGACTGCACGATCCCTCCAGAAAGATCTGGCAGACACTGGAGTTGTGGTACACTATTCCACTATAAAGAGATACTTGTACAAATATGGTCTTCATGGAAGAGTCATCAGAAGAAAACCTCTTCTGCATCCTCACCACAA
>BLSH010035655.1:468486-478789 GCA_018402905.1 Glandirana rugosa
ATGCTGGTGCAGGAACCCACCCTCCGAGCCACTTGTGAATGACTGGCCTGATAACTGTGGAAATGACCCCTCTTCCTCCTCCTCCTGTGCCACATCCTCTTCCATCATCACACGAAGTGTTTTTTCAAGGAGACATAGAAGTGGGATAGTAACGCTGAGAACAGCGTCATCGGCACTGGCCATGTTGGTGGAGTACTCGAAACACTGCAATATGGTACACAGGCCCCGTATGGAGGCCCACTCGTTGGTGGTGAAGTGGTGCTGTTCCGCAAATGACTGACCCATGCGTGCTGCAGCTGAAACTCCACTATTGCCTGCTCGCACAGTCTCTCCAGCATGTGCAAGGTGGATTTCCACCTTGTGGGCATGTCGCATAGGAGGCGGTGAGTGGGAAGACCGAAGTTCCAGTGCAGTGCAGACAGGCGAGCAGCAGCAGGGTGAGAAAGCAGAAATCACGCACAGACAGCCCGCACTTTCCGCAGCAGCTCTGAAATATCCGGGTAGTTTTTTAGAAATGTCTGCACCACCAAATTCAGCACATGCGCCATGCAAGGGATGTGCATCAAACCGGCTAGGCCCAGAGCTGCTACGAGTTTTTGCCCATTATCGCACACCACCAGGCCGGGCTTGAGGTTCAGTGGCAACAAACACTCATCGGTCTGTTGTTCAATGCCAGTCCACAGCTGTTGCACAGTGTGGGGTTTATCCCCCAAACATATCAGTTTTAAAACAGCCTGCTGTCGTTTCCCCCTGGACGTGCTGAAGTTGGTGGTGAAGGTGTTACGCTGAGCGGATGAGGAGGTGGTAGAGGAGGAGGAGGAGGAAGCACAGTAGGAGGAGGAGGCAACAGCAGGCAAAGAGAAATGCCCTGCAATCCTCGGTGGCGGAAGGACATGCGCCAAACGGCTAGCTGACTCAGGCCCACCCGCCACTAGATTTGCCCAGTGTGCAGTTAGCTAGATATAGCGGCCCTGCCCGTGCTTACTGGTCCACGTATCAGTGGTTATGTGGACCTCGCCACAGATGGCGTTGCGCAGTGCACACTTGATCTCGTCCCCAACTTGTTTGTGCAGGGAAGGGATTGCTCGCCTGGAAAAGTAGTGGCGGCTGGGAACCATGTACTGTGGGACAGCCACCGCCATCAGGTTTTTAAAATTGTCCATGTCCACCAGACAGAATTACAGCATTTCAAATGCCAGCAATTTTGAAATGCTGGCATTCAGGGCCAGGGATCGGGGTGGGTAGAGGGATACTTCCTCTTTCTCTCCAGTGTTTGGGAGATGGAGAGCTTTAAGCTTCCATGGGACCGTGTGGAAATGTTTGGGGACGGTGGCGGACATGGTGGCGTTGCTGTCACATGCTCTGTTTGCTGGGTGGCAGGTGACATTGGCACTGTAGAGGTGGAGGAAGAGGCAGAGGCAGCAGCAGAATAGGAAGCAGGAGGAGGCCGAGAACTTTCTTGGATTTTGAGGTACTTATTCCACTGCAGCAAGTGCTTTGAATTTAGATGCCTGGTCATGCAGGTTGTGCTCAGGTTTAAAACATTTATGCCTCGCTTCAGGCTCTCATTGCACAGCGTGCAAACCACTCGTGTCTTGTAGTCAGCACATTGTCTGAAGAACTGCCACGCCGGGGAATGCCTTTGAGCTGCCTTTGGTGTGCTAGGTCCCTGGGTGCAGTGGGTAGTAGCAGGCGTACTGCCTAGGGGACGCTCGCTCCACTTTTGCAACCTGCTTCCTCTTTTGCTGTGCTGGTGCCAAACTGCACATGTCACTCGCATGACCCACATTCCATGTGGGGTCTAGGACCTCATCATCCTCCTCCTCCACATCATCTTCCACCCACCCTTCACCACTGCCCTCCTTGTCAGTCTGCACACTGTGGAAAGCTGCAGCAGTTGGCACCTGTGTTTCGTCATCATCAGAGACGTGCTGCGGTGGTGTTTCCATGTCCTCATCCTGCAACAGAAGTGGTTGGGCATTGGTGCACTCAATGTCTTCCACTTCTGGGGCAGGGCTATGTGGATGGCCCACAGAGAGTACACCAGGAGAGTCATCAAAAAGCATAAGAGACTGCTGCATGACTTGGGGCTCAGACTGCTTGGCTGATTTACAAGGGGCTGAGGTGAAAGACAGATGGCCATGGGGTTCAGGTGCCAACTCTGAGCTTACATCAAGGGACCGGGTGGGAGATAATATGAAGGAACTGGAGGCATTGCCAGCCACCCAATCTACTATTGCCTGTACTTGTTCTGGCCTCACCATTCGTTGAGCGGCATTCGGGCCTACCATATAACGTTGAAGGTTCTGTCGGCTACTAGCACCTGAAGAAGGTGTTTCACTTGTGCGTGTAGCTGGCACAAATCGACCATGTCCTCTCCTTGCAACAGGAACTCCCCCAACAAAACCAACACCAGCAACATTAGCAGCACCTCGACCACGGCCACATCCCTTATTTGACGCTCTCCTCATTCTGTCCGCAAATGTACTATGTATCATTATTTATTAATACAAAAAAAGAATAAATTCTTCTTTTTTTTTTTGGAAAACAACAACGTGGACGCACTTTTTATTTATGTGCAAGAAATGCACCGCTCACACCAACAGCAGGAACCTCTCCCTACACCAGTATGATATGATTTTAGAACAATAATCTGTCCCTCACAGGAGCAGCAGGAACCTCTCCCTCTAGCAGTATGTGATGATTTTAGAACAATAATCTGTCCCTCACAGCACCAGCAGGGACCTCTCCCTCTAGCAGTATGTGATGATTTTAGAACAATAATCTGTCCCTTACAGCACCAGCAGGAACCTCTCCCTATAGAAGTAGGAGATGATTTCAGAACAATAATCTGTCCCTTAGAGCACCAGCAGGAACCTCTCCCTATAGCACTATGAGATGATTTTAGAACAATAATCTGTCCCTCACAGCACCAGCAGGAACCTCTCCCTATAGAACTAGGAGATGATTTTAGACCAATAATCTGCCCCTTACAGCACCAGCAGGAACTTCTCCCTATAGCAATAGGAGATGATTTTAGAACAATATTCTGTCCCTTACAGCACCAGCAGGAACCTCCCCCTATAGCAGTAGGAGATGATTTTAGAACAATAATCTGTCCCTCACAGCACCAACAGGGACCTCTCCCTCTAGCAGTATGTGATGATTTTAGAACAATTATCTGTCCCTAACAGCAACAGCAGGCACCTCTCCCTATAGCAGTAGGAGATGATTTTAGAACAATAATCTGTCCATCACAGCACCAGCAGGAACCTCTCCCTCTAGCGGTATGTGATGATTTTAGAACAATAATCTGTCCCTCACAGCACCAGCAGGAACCTCTCCCTCTAGCAGTATGTGATGATTTTAGAACAATATTCTGTCCCTTACAGCACCAGCAGGAACCACTCCCTATAGCACTAGGAGATGATTTTAGAACAATAAGCTGTCCCTCACAGCACCAGCAGGAACCTCTCCCTAAAGCAGTAGGAGATTATTTTAGAATAATAATCTGTCCCTCACAGGAGCAGCAGGAACCTCTCCCTCTAGCAGTATGTGATGATTTTAGAAAAATAATCTGTCAATTACAGCACCAGCAGGAACCTCTCCCTATAGAACTAGGAGATGATTTTAGAACAATAATCTGTCCCTCAAACACCAGCAGGAACCTCTCCCTCTAGCAGTATGTGATGATTTTAGAACAATAATCTGTCCCTCACCGCACCAGCAGGAACCTCTCCCTATAGAACTAGATGATTTTAGAACAATAATCTGTCCCTTACAGCACCAGCAGGAACCTCTCCCTCTAGCAGTATGTGATGATTTTAGAACAATATTCTGTCCTTCACAGCACCAGCAGGAACCTCTCCCTCTAGCAGTATGTGATGATTTTAGAACAATAATCTGTCCCTTACAGCACCAGCAGGAACCTCTCCCTATAGAACTAGGAGAAGATTTTAGAACAATAACCTGTCCCTCACAGGAGCAGCAGGAACCTTTCCCTCTAGCAGTATGTGATGATTTTAGAACAATAATCTGTCCCTCACAGCACCAGCAGGAACCTCTCCCTATAGCACTAGGAGATGATTTTAGAACAATAATCTGTCCCTCACAGCACCAGCAGGAACCTCTCCCTATAGCACTAGGAGATGATTTTAGAACAATAATCTGTCCCTCACAGCACCAGCAGGAACCTCTCCCTATAGAACTAGGAGATGATTTTAGAACAATAATCTGTCCCTTACAGCACCAACAGGAACCTCTCCCTATAGCAGTAGGAGATAATTTTAGAACAATAATGTGTCCCTTACAGCACGAGCAGGAACCTCTCCCTATAGCAATAGGAGATGATTTTAGAACAATAATCTGTCCCTCACAGCACCAGCAGGAACCTCTCCCTCTAGCCATATGTTATGATTTTAGAGCAATAATCTGTCCCTTACAACACCAGCAGGAACCTCTCCCTATAGAACTAGGAGATGATTTTAGAACAATAATGTGTCCCTTACAGGAGCAGCAGGAACCTCTCCCTCTAGCAGTATGTGATGATTTTAGAACAATATTCTGTCCCTTACAGCACCAGCAGGAACCTCTCCCTATAGAAATAGATGATTTTAAAACAATAATCTGTCCCTTACAGCACCAGCAGGAACCTCTCCCTCTAGCAGTATGTGAGGATTTTAGAACAATAATCTGTCCCTTACAGCACCAGCAGGAACCTCTCCCTATAGCAGTAGGAGATGATTTTAGAACAATAATCTGTTCCTCACAGCACCAGCAGGAACCTCTCCCTCTAGCCATATGCTATGATTGTAGAACAATAATCTGTCCCTCACAGCACCGGCAGAAACCTCTACCTATAGAACTAGGAGATGATTTTAGAACAATAATCTGTCCCTTACAGCACCAGCAGGAACCTCTCCCTATAGAACTAGGAGATGATTTTATAACAATAATCTGTACCTCACAGGAGCAGCAGGAACCTCTCCCTATAGCAGTATGTGATGATTTTAGAACAATAATCTGTCCCTCACAGCACCAGCAGGAACCTCTCCCTATAGCACTAGAAGATGATTTTAGAACAATAATCTGTCCCTCACAGCATCAGTAAACTGTACCTAATCCAGTATCAGATGGTTTTAGAACGCTAAGCTTTCCCCTCACAGCACTGCCCGGAACCTTTCTGTAATACAGGATGAGATGATTTTAGAACAGTAATCTGTCCCTCACAGCACCAGTGAACTGTACCTAGTCCAGTATCAGATGGTTTTAGAATGCTAAGCTTTCCCCTCACATCATCGCCAGGAACCTGTCTGTAATGGAGGATGAGATGATATTAGATCGGTAATCTATCCCTCACAGCAGTAGTAAACTCTACCTAGTCCAGTATCAGATCTTTTTAGAACGCTAAGCTTTCCCCTCACAGCACCGCCAGGAATCTGTCTGTAATGCAGGATGAGATCATATTAGATCAGCAATCTGTCCCTCACAGCGACGGCAGCATGCTCTCCCTACACTAGCCTGAGACGATGTGACACCTGGCATACGTGACTCCAGCTCATATAGAGGCTGGGTCACATGATGCAATAGCCTATCACAGCCATGCCATTAGTAGGCATAGCTGTGATGGTTTCTAAGGGCAAACAAGTGAAACGCTTGTTGATTGGCTGCCCTGCAGCTATAGAAAAGGGGCCAAAAATAGTCAGGGTCACATGATGCACTACCCACACACAGCCATGCCATTAGTAGGCATGGCTGTGATGGCTTCTATGGGCAAACAAGTAAAACGCTTGTTGATTGGCGGCCCTGCAGCTATAGAAAAGGAGCGCAAAATACCCGAATACCGAACACAAACCCGGACTTTTTTGCAAATGTCCGGGTTCGGGGCATGGACACCCCAAAGTCCGGTACGGACCCAAACTTTACAGTCCGGGTTCGCTCAACTATAGTTGTAGTTAAGGTTTTGTTAAATGGGTGCTGTTCCTTAAATACAGGAAGAGTAAGATGTTAAAAGGGAAGGGCGGTGGGTTGAAGAGAGGTGAAGTAGATGGAATAGTGAATGACAGGAGAGCAGAGTAGGAAAAAGATAAGAAAAGTGGGCTTTTAATTGGCGCAGGTTTGATCATATAAACAATTCTAGGAACAGCTATCATTTTAGGGCATTCTATCTGCCAAACCACGATAGAGCTAGCCTATTTCATTGTTAGATATTTTTATGTTTGGAAAGGAGCGGGATATAGTTTGATTCATAAAGTTAGGATATGCAAGCAGTAATCTTAATTCCTAGATATTTGGTGTGACCTGAGGCAGAGCAAAAGGGGAAGTCAGATTTAAATGGGTTAATGTGTGTGTGTGTGTGTGTGTGGGGGGGTTATATGGGGTAGGGGTGTAGAGATAATAAGGGCCTTGAACTTAGAGTAATTAATTTCAAACCTCCAAAAGTAACCATATTCCTTAAGCATTTAAAAACCACTCCAATTCTAACATTTTTCACATACATGTTAATAATCTGTATGTTTTGCTAAGAAATTACTTAGAACCCCCAAACATTATATATTCTTAGAAAGCAGAGAACCGGGGAATAAAATGATGGTTGTTGCAATTTTTTATGTTGCATTATATTTGCGCAGCTGTTTTTAGAACACAAATTTTCAGGAAAAAATATACTTTCATGAATTTTATTTAAATAGAGTAGGGGAGTGGTGTGATATGCATAATCCCATTGGAGAATATCATCCCTAATAAAGTGCAGGATCAAAATATGCATATAAAAGAGGGAACTTTAAATATATCTCCAATGGTTTTACAAACAAAAAAATAATAATGATCATTAAAAATAATCATTCATATTTATTCATACACATTAAAAATATACCATATCTTTACCATATCTTTAAAAACATGAATTTGACACCAGTTGTATTACAGATAGTGTAGGGACTTAAATTGTAGTGTCCCCTGAAACACTTAGGTTTGGGTTGACGTGTTTCGCTGGATAACCTGCTTCCTCGGGACCTCAGATCTCCACCAATAGAATAGTCACTACAATATTATTAAAACATTTATATTAAGCATTTTACAAAAATTATGATGAATAAATATATGCCATATATACAATTCCAAAGCAAACATATCTAAACCCATCAAAGAGGTATGATATGGTGTTTTTGGTATATATTATGTGTGTGGATGCATATATGCATGTGTATTTGTGTGCATGTGTGTAGGTGCATACACATTATATGCAATATACTTTTTTTTTCTTTCCTGTCTTTAAGATGTGTTTTGACTGTTGAAATTTGTTTTATTAGAAATGATTTGTGTTTTGTGATGGTATATAGGGAAAATGTTTATTCATCATAATTTTTGTAAAATGCTTAAAATTTATTTTTTATATTATTGTAGTGACTATTCTGTTGGTGGAGATCCGAGGTCCTGAGGAAGTGGGTTAGCCCACAAAATGTGTTGACCCACACCTAATGGTCTCCGGGGATCATACAATTTATGTCTCTACACTATCTATAATACAAGTGGCGTCCAATTCATGTTTTTAAAGCAATGATAGATTTTTAATGAATAAAGATGTAGGATTATTTTTGATTGTTATTTTTTGTTTGTAAAACCATTGGCGATATATTTAAGGTCCCTTCCATTATACAGACGTTTAGGTCTCATGAATTTTAGTGCACACAAACACAATATAAAACTTAAACCAAGATTAATCAGATGCTTTACAAGCCTGTAAGGGCTTGTACACAACAAACCGCAACCTAAGTGAGAAAATCCTTGTTGCTTCTGGTTACTTACACAGAGGGGGTTGGGTTTAGGTGTACTTTCCTCCCCTCTGTGTTTACTTGACCCAACAGGTGTCAGCTTTCCCCGGCTCCCTGATTGCACCAGAAAGCCTGGAAACAGTGGTGATGGGTGGGTTGGCCCTTTCTGCCTCCTGTAGAAGTGATCAGTTAGCTGTAGAGCCGCTCAGATTACCTCTACAGAAAAGCCCATCGCTGGCCAAAAATTTTGATGCCATGATGGCTACAGCTGCAGTCATGATCCTGGCATAACTACTTCAACCTGAGAACCTACAGGTGTGTCCTAAGGGCGTGAAATGGTTAACGTGTTACTAAACCCACAACAATAAAATCAGTCTGTATATGCAGTAAAGCATGCTTGTTATACTCACTGTGGAGCCTAAGGGGTAGATCCTCCTTAAAAAGGCTGTTTGATCCTGGCTTCTCTGATTCTCCACTCCTTCCTCTGTCCCTTGATCATTTCCTGATAGCACACAGCCTATGGAGTCAGGCTGCACATGCTCAGTTTGGTGTGTATTGCTAAATAGTTTTTTTTTTCTTGGGAGAGTGCATGTGATCAGCACAGGGCTAATCAGCACTGTCCAGACAGAGAGTCGGAGGTCTTGCAGTCTCATATGGCAGTCAGAAAACTTCTCCTACAAGCTTTAAACAGTGCTTGACTGGACACTGATAGAAGTCACAAGACTGTTCTAACTGCTGATGAGAAAAGCTATTTCCTGGTGCATCATGGCAGCATACACATGGGTTGTGGCTCCGCCCCCACAACATGATAGGACTGGTTAACTATAAATCAAAGACAGACCCGGCTCACTGCATTTTTCTCCTTATTTTCCTCACCTGATCAGGACTGGAGTCGCGAGGTATCCCTTACCGCTTGTCGCCCCAGCCAAGTTCAGCCTCTCTTGGTTGGAAGTCCTTCCTGTACAGTCTCTAAACGAGCTATATGGTTGGAGCCCCATTCTGGTGGTCTGGGGGGCATAGTTCAGCTTCTCCTGGGTGGATGTCCTTCCTGTACAGTCTCTAAATGAGCTTTATGGTTGGAACCCTGGGTGGATGTCCTTCCTGTACAGTCTCTAAATGAGCGATATGGTTGGAGCCCGATGGTGGTGCAGGCCTCTCAAAGAAAGCTTTAAACAAGCTTTGACGTAAGTGACAGCGTTTCCCTTTGCTTTCCATATGCTTTTTACTTCTTTTCTCTGTTTTGTGGGCGTTTGCCATTTCTAAGATGGCTGCAGCAGTTCAAGTATACTCTGAGCATGAGAGGCAGGAAGTGATGCAGTCTCTGTGACCAGTTTCCTGGCTAGAACTTCTCCAAGCTGGTGATTTGGACATGCTCAGGCACTGATCTCACTAATGGCAAAATGTGACAGTTTTAAATGGTTTTATGACATTTTTGGGCAACACATGGTGGAGCTCTCTACGCATGCATGCTGGATGCTTATGTGGTCATTGTTTGCAGGTATGTTTTCCCTTTGTATGCTATTCATCTGGACTTTTTCTATCTCTTTCTCAGTATTGCTCTGGGATCATTGTACTCTTTATGGCATTCACCTGGGCTCTTCCTATCCCCTTCTCAATGCTTGCTATGGGATCACTGTGTTAGGCTGTTTTTAAATTTAAGTCTGCTGCTTGCTCTGTTTCTATGGGGAACGCTGTCCAGTCAGACCACCCATTGTATTTAAGGTAAAGGGATTAGGTAAGTAGTGAAGATTGAGAAAAAGAGAGCCAATATCTATAGTCCTATAAGGACCACAAGATTGAGGGAGCCTTCTAAAGGTCAAGGCAAGTCACCATCTAAAGAACAGACATCCAGGCAATGTTGATTAAGGTCACCGTCTTACCACCTTAATTGTCATTTCTCCCCATTTACAAATATCACAAGTTACCAGACCTAATAGGTACTGCATTTGTGGTAGAAAGTCATTGCCTGCCAATCTAGTATGTCAAATATGCCTGGAACAAGCAGGATACAGCCCTGCAAGGACCTCAAGATGAAGGTAGCCTTCTAAAAGCCAGACATCCAGGCAACATTGACCAAGGTCATCATCTCACCTCTCATTATTATTGCTCCCTGTTTACAGACCTCACTGGTTACCAGCCCTAATGGTGGCTGCATTTGTGGTGGAGAGTCATTGTTTAACAAGCTAGTATGTCAAGTCCGCTTGGAGGAAGCGACAACTGACAAATAAGGGGATGTCTGGAAAGTAGCTGCCTTGATTAAAGAATCGGCCAAGGAGTTGATACATGAAGTCTGTACTCCCCAGTTGGTGGCTGAATTGCCTAGCACTTCCAACCAGAGCCAGTAGGTGGTGTCCAAATTGGAAAGCTTGTCAGAGGAAGAAAGCATTAAAGGGGCCACAAGCTTTGAAGATTGCCCAATAGAGCCTTTTTGTAAGGCAATTGCCTGGGGTGAAGTGGAGGAAACTCTCCACAAGGTTAGAAAGTATTCATTCCCTTCACTGAACTGGAGGAGTTAATCCAGGAAGAATGGA
>BLSH010035655.1:481503-503063 GCA_018402905.1 Glandirana rugosa
AAGAGGAAAGGGGTCTGAGGAACTCAGACTATCGAGACCCACAAGCAAACAAACCAAATTTATTTAGTAAAGTAATACCCAGTGTTGTTTGGTAGAACAGTAGTGTTTCGATGAATACGTCTGTTGGATATGTTTTAATGTTTAAACCTCTTAAAGGAGGGACGGGAATATTGTTAGGAATTTCACAATGATTTGGGACCTGAACGTAAGTGATATAGACCAGAGGGTGTCATGTGATTTATACCTTTACGTTAATAAAATCATTTATATTTGACGTTTTTGCCTTTTAACATATGAGTGGAAAGGCATTAAAAGGAAAGGACCACGTAGAAGTACCGTCGTATGTGTACCCAACACCGAGGCGGGGGTGTTGTACTATCCTGACCAAAGTCCTATCATGTTGTGGGGGCGGAGCCACAACCCATGTGTATGCTGCCATGAAGATGCACCAGGAAAGGAAAATTACGGAAAGGTGAGTATACAATTTTCCGTTTTTGCAGTTTATATTTACTAAAATAATTGCATTTCCATATTTAGTGTACTGTGGGAGACCAGATATAGTGAATGCAAGTCCAGGGTTTAGTAACACTTTAAGGATTGTTATAAGGGCAGGGAGGAAATTCTCCAAATTTGTAATTTTGTATAGGTTGTCTGCATAAGTAGCTTTGTGATGACAAGATGGTTTGTTGTGACCCATAATGAAATGATTTATTTAAACCAAACAAACGAACACCCAGAGCTATCAGACTCAAGGAGTCTGGGGAAAGGAGAAGATAGGTAGAAGCATTGTCAAATCAGCTGTAAAGGTGGCTCTGTAAGCTTTTCAGCCAGTGTTTCTATATATGAAGTTAGCAGAAGATCTGCTCATTTATAGATTTAGGTAAGCCAGGGAGGATTACACATGAATTCTATATCAAATTGTACCCTACTGGGATTGATTCAAAATCCTCAATGGCTTAAGCAAATTGTTGTTTTAGCCAATACAGGAATCCTCAATTAGGTTTCTGACATCTAAAATGCCATTCTTTCTAGCAGTTACGACTAGAGTTGAGTGGACACCTGGACGTTCGGGTTCGGCGGGTTTGGCCGAACTTCGCGAAAAAGTTCGAGTCCGGCCCCGAACTTGACCCCGAACCCCATTGAAGTCAATGGTGACCCGAACTTTTGGGCACAAAAATGGCTGTAAAAAAGTCCTTGAAATGGCTAGAGGGCTGTAAAAGGAAGCAAAATGGGGGTAAGAGTAGGACAAGTGCCCTGCAAACAAATGTGGATAGGGAAATAACTTCAAATCACATAAAAAAAATAAAAAATGGAGGAGCAGGTGGTTGTGGAGTAGGAGGTTGAGGAGGTGGTGACCGTGGCGGTGTAGGTGGTGGAAGTGGCGGTGGAGGAGGAGGAGTAGGTAGCCAACACTGTTTTTTGTTTGTTTGTTTGTTTTTTTCTCATTGGGGTAGCCCCCAAAACATTGAGACATATTAAAAAAAAAAGAATAAGTTCACTTAACTATACCAATGGCTGTGTGAGGCCGGTATAAATGTCTATTCTGCACATGGTACAGACAAGTCTTGTGGGATCCATGCCTGCTTCATTTTAATAAACGTTAGCTTGTCCACGTTGGCTGTGGACAGGTGGCTGCGCCTGTCTGTGATAACGCCCCCTGCCGTACTAAACAAACATTCAGACAATACACTGGCTGCAGGGCAGGCCAAGCCATAAAGGGCAAGCTCAGGCCATGTGCCCAATTTGGAGACCCAGAAGTTGAATGGGGGAGACCCATCAGTCAGTACGTGTAGGTGTGTGCATACATACTGTTCCACCATGTTGCTGAAATGCTGCCTGCTGCTAATGCTGCCTTGCCTATCAGCTTGTGGTGCTGTTTGTTGTGGCGTGCTGCTGACAAAGCTTTTCCACATTTCGGCCATGCTAACCCTGCCTTCTGAGGTGCTGGCGGTGCCACAGCTGTGTTGGCGTCTTCTTCCTCCTCCTCTGCCTTCGCCTTGTGCTTCCACTGAGCCCACGGTGGTTTTGGGAATGCCCTCATCATCGCATCTACCAGAGTGCACTTGTAGCCGCGCATCTTCCGATCACGCTCTAGTGAGGGAATTAAGGACGGCACGTTGTCCTTGTAACGTGGATCCAGCAGGGTGGCCACCCAGTAATCAGCACAAGTTACAATGTGGGCAACTCAGCTGTCGTTGCTCAGGCATTGCAGCATGTAGTCGCTCATGTGTGCCAGGCTGCCCAGAGGCAAAGACAAGCTGTCCTCTGTGGGAGGTGTATCATCTGTGTCCTCCGTATCCCCCCAGCCACGCTCCAGTGATGCCCACGAGCTGCGTTGGGTGCCACCCTGCTGTGAACACGGTTCCTCCTCCTCCTCATCCTTGTCCTCCTCATCCTCCAGAAATGTGCCCTGGTTTAAAATTTTTTTACCTGGCCTATGCTGGTGCAGGAACCCACCCTCCGAGCCACTTGTGAATGACTGGCCTGATAACCGTGGAAATTACCCCTCTTCCTCCTCCTCTTCGTCCTGTGCCACATCCTCTTCCATCATCGCCCGAAGTGGTTTTTCAAGGAGACATAGAAGTGGGATAGTAAAGCTGAGAACATCGTCATCGGCACTGGCCATGTTGGTGGAGTACTCAAAACACCGCAATATGATACACAGGTCTCACATGGGGGCCCACTCATTGGTGGTGAAGTGGTGCTGTTCCACACAACGACTGACTCGTACTTTCTGTAGCAGCTCTGACAAATCCGGGTAGTTTTTTAGAAATTTCTGCACCACCAAATTCAGCACATGCACCAGGCAAGGGATGTGCATCAAACCGGCTAGGCCCAGAGCTGCTACGAGATTTCGCCCATTATTTATTGCTCAGTGGCAACAACCACTCATCGGTCTGTTGTTCAATGCCCGTCCACAGCTTTTGCGCAGTGTGGGGTTTATCACCCAAACATATTAGTTTTAAAACAGCCTGCTGTCGTTTCCCCCTGGATGTGCTGAAGTTGGTGGTGAAGGTGTTACGCTGAGCGGATGAGGAGGTGGTTGAGGAGGAGGAAGCGTAGTAGGAGGAGGAGGCAACAGGAGGCAAAGAGAAATGCCCTGCAATCCTCGGTGGTGGAAGGACATGTGCCAAACTGCTATCCGCCTCAGGCCCACCTGCCACTACATTTGCAGTGTGCAGTTAGGGAGATATAGTGTCCCTGCCCATGCTTACTGGCCCACGTATCAGTGGTTATGTGGACCTTGCCACAGATGGCATTGCGCAGTGCACACATGATCTTGTCCCCGACTTGTTTGTGCAGGGCAGGGGTGGCTCCCCTGGAAAAGTAGTGGCGGAACCACGTACTGTGGGACAGCCACCATCATCAGGTTTTTAAAACTGTCCGTGTCCACCAGACGGAATGACAGCATTTCAAAGGCCAGGAATTTTGAAATGCTGGCATTCGGAGCCCGAGACCTTTCTTGGATTTTGAGGTGCTTATTCCATTGCAGCTCGTGCTTTGCATGTAGATGCCTGGTCATGCAGGTTGTGCTCAGGTTTAGAACATTTATGCCTTGCTTCATGCTCTGATTGCACTGTGTGCAAACCACTCGTGTCTTGTCATCAGCACGTTGTCTGAAGAACTGCCACGCCAGGGAATTCCTTTGAGCTGCCTTTGGTGTGCTAGGTCCCTGGGTGCAGAGGGTAGTAGCAGGCGTACTGTCTAGGGGTCGGTCGCTCCGCTTTTGCAACCTGCTTCCTCTTTTGCTGTGCTGGTGCCTCTGTGCGACCACCAACTCTTCCACCAAACTGCACACATCACTCGCATGATCTTTATTCCATGTGGGGTCTAGGACCTCATCATCCTCCACATCATCTTCCACCCACTCTTCACCACTACCCTCCTTGTCAGTCTGCACACTGTAGAAAGCCGCAGCAGTTGGCACCTGTGTTTCGTCATCATCAGAGACGTGCTGCGGTGGTGTTTCCACATCCTCATCCTGAAACAGAAGTGGTAGTGCATCGGTGCACTCAATGTCTTCCACTTCTGGGGCAGGACTATGTGGATGGCCTATGGAATTCACAACAGCAGAGTCATCAAAAAGCATAAGAGACTGCTGCATGACTTGGGGCTCAGACTGCTTGGCTGATTTACAAGGGGCTGAGGTGAAAGACAGATGGCCATGGGGTTCAGGTGCCAACTCTGAGCTTTCAGTAAGGGACCAGGTGGGAGACAATGTGAAGGAACTAGAGGCATTGTCTGCCACCCAATCTACTATCGCCTGTACTTGTTCTGGCCTCACCATTTGTTGAGCAGCATTCGGGCCTACAATATAACTTTGAAGGTTCTGTTGGCTACTCGCACCTGAGGAAGGTGTTTCACTTGTGCGTGTAGCAGGCACAGATTGACCACGTCCTCTCCTTGCAACAGGACCTTCACCAACACCACCAACACCAGCAGCACCAGCAGCACCACGACCACGTCCTTTATTTGATGCTCTCCTCATTCTGGACGCAAATGTACTATTTAGCACAAATTTATATTATTTTTATAACGCTAATCTGTCCCTCACACCGGCAGCAGGAACCTCTCCCTACACTAGTATGAGATGATTTTATAACGCTAATCTGTCCCTCACACCAGCAGCAGGAACCTCTCCCTACACTAGTAAGAGATGATTTTGTAACACTAATCTGTCCCTCACACCAGAAGCAGGAACCTCTCCCTACACCAGTATGAGATGATTTTATAACGCTAATCTGTCCCTCACACCAGCAGCAGCATCCTCTCCCTACACTAGTATGAGATGATTTTATAACGCTAATCTGTCCCTCACACCAGCAGCAGGATTCTCTCCCTACACTAGTATGAGATGATTTTATAACGCTAATCTGTCCCTCACACCATCAGCAGGAACCTCTCCCTACACCAGTATGAGATGATTTTATAACGCTAATCTGTCCCTCACATCAGCAGCAGGAACCTCTCCCTATACCAGTATGAGATGATTTTATAATGTTAATCTGTCACTCACAACAGCGGCAGGAACCTCTCCCTATACCAGTATGAGATTATTTTATAACGCTAATCTGTCCCTCACACCAGCAGCAGGAACCTCTCCCTACACTAGTATGAGATGATTTTGTAACGCTAATCTGTCCCTCACACCAGCAGCAGCATCCTCTCCCTACACTAGTATAAGATGATTTTATAACGCTAATCTGTCCCTCACACCAGCAGCAGGAACCTCTCCCTACACCAGTATGAGATGATTTTATAACGCTAATCTGTACCTCACACCAGCAGCAGTAACCTTTCCCTACACTAGTATGAGATGATTTTATAACGCTAATCTGTCCCTCACACCAGCAGCAGCATCCTCTCCCTACACTAGTATGAGATGATTTTATAACGCTAATCTGTCCCTCACACCAGCAGCAGGTACCTCTCCCTACACCAGTATGAGATGATTTTATAATGCTAATCTGTCCCTCACACCAGCAGCAGGAACCTCACCCTACACCAGTATGAGATGATTTTATAATGCTAATCTGTCCCTCGCACTAGCAGCAGGAACCTCTCCCTACACCAGTATGAGATGATTTTATAACGCTAATCTGTCCCTCACACCAGCAGCAGGAACCTCTCCCTACACCAGTATGAGATGATTTTATAACGCTAATCTGTCCCTCACACTAGCAGCAGGAACCTCTCCCTACACCAGTATGAGATGATTTTATAACGCTAATCTGTCCCACACCAGCAGTAGGAACCTCTCCCTACACTAGTATGAGATGATGTGAGATGCAGCCCTACATGACTCCAGCTTATATAGAGGCTGGGTCACATGATACACTGGCCAATCACAGCCATGCCATTAGTAGGCATGGCTGTGATGGCTTCTAAGGGCAAACAAGTGAAACGCTTGTTGATTGGCTGCCCTGCAGCTGTTCAAAAGGCGCAAAAAAATACCCAAACCCGGACTTTTTCTCAGTCCGGTTTCGAGATATGGACGCCCTAAAGTCCGGTACGCACCCAAACTTTATAGTTCAGGTTCGCTCAACTCTAGTTATGACAACTAGAAGAAATGGCATCCTTCAGACCTTGGCTAATAAAATACTATATTTCACAGTCCTTCTGGATAGGGTAATTTTTAAACCTGATCTGCTATACGTTGCAAAACTAATATGAACCTTTACAGAAAAATTATTTTGCCTTCAATTTGTGAGAACCACAAAAATGACAGGGAAACAATTATTTAATTGTTTGGATGTCCACCAATGTCATTTACAGTACCTGAAATTGACAAAAACACTTAGAAGATCTATTCCACTTCTGGTATTTTTCAGTAGCCCTAGGAAGGGCCTCCAAGCATCAAAAAGTTCAGTGGATAGATGAATAGGGGACACCACTACCTTTGTTTATAAGCAACAGTGAAATCAGCTAACGTTTTCAAGGAAGGCACATTCCACCTGGTCCTTGGCAATGTCATGGGATGAAAGAGCAGGGGCATCAGTAGAACAGATATGCTGAGCTGCTACATGGCCAGCGGATCTTTCTCAGCACGACCTAGCATTCAGTAGAAAATGTCTACAAAGTGTTGGCCTGCCCTCATTTCTTTACTTGCCTATTTTCCCATGTTATTGCCCTGGAAGATGATTAAGGAAATTCCCTTTTAGTCTTACCAGTAACAGTCATTCTAGGAATCTTCCAGGACAACATTCCTTGTACCCAACCTAGGTCTATGGCTTAATTCTTTTTATTTACACTTGTGCACTGGTGGAGGTCTCTACTTTTAAAGTAAACTGAGGGTGGATGGGCGCCATTTGAATCTGCCTGGTCTTATCTATTGAAAACAAAAGTAATGTTGCTGTCCTGGATATCGCTAGAAATTCTGTTAGAGTAATGGGGAATTTCTCATAAGATCCTAAACGTTTTTGCTTTAATTGCTGCTATAGTACATTTGAACATCTTAAAGTATGCAGTATGGTATGTACTCTACACTTCTGATGGTACATGGTGGCATATAAAGTTATTACTTGAAATGACTCAGCAGCATAACTGAAGTGTCACAGCATGAAGCATTATGAGGGCTTGTCATGCTGTTTATTTTTAAGGAGTTAATTACGAAAAGCCACATTCATTTAACTGAGCCCAAAGAGCCTGTTCTGAATCAACTGGGGGTTTATATGTCAAGAACTAAAAAAACATTTCAGTAGTATTACAAACACATATCTTAACTATAAATCAAGTATTCCTGTCTTTAATTGCGTACAAATCATAAACCTGCCTGTTTTCCCTAAATGCAAATTACCTCTGCAGTAAATTACAACATTTACTAGGACTTCAGTATCTTAGATGCACAGTTTTCTGTGCAATATAAAGTTTTCTTAAAGTAAACAGCTAAATACACAGTCAAAATACATGTATGGGAGCTCAAACCTGCCAAAGGATTTGCATTTTGGTCCATCCAGTCCTTAGATTTATACAGCTTGCCACACAACACAGCCCAGTCCAACCTTGCAGGGGAGGAGACGTTTTTCTGTGGCATTTTTCAGTTTTACTTAGAGGTCCCATATCCACCACCTAACCTGTGACTGGGCACGTAAAGGAGAAGCAAGAGAATAATGAGTTCCTCAGTTCAGCTTTCCTGAATATCTGTTTTGTGTGCCCTGTGTGTTTCACATGGACACTGTGTTAATAACATTGCAGGTGCAAAGAGAAGGGAGAAGCAGGAAAGTAGCTTGTTGCTAGCTTTTTCTGTAGACTTAAGAATACTTGTCTGTAGTGTCAGCCACAGTGCACATGCAAAGGTGACTCCATGGAACCTTGTACAGTACAGAACCACCTGAAAGCGGGAAACAAGGAAGAAAACATTTACAATACAACCACAGTTCTAAAAAGAATAGCACACAGCAAACTGATGTGCAGCACTGTCTTTTGCATGTGAGATGTAGGATTTAGCTTCAGTTGTAGAGCTTTCAAGGACTTGGTTCATTCGCCAATTTGCATTTAGGCCATTTTTGCACAATTTTATTGCAAAAATTCGCTGATGAAGTTCCGGTGGGACGACACGCGTACAGAATAGGGAAGTGACGTCATCCGTAGCCGCCGTTGTCTCCAAGTGTGGATGTCTCCTGGAGCGTCCACAACATCTGATGTACTCTTGGCTATATACACTTGATACAAGTACTTCCAAATGTGAGTACCCCCCTGTTTCATGATTTTATAAATAAAGTTTGCCTGTAATGCAGTGAGCACTAGATGTGGCATTCTTATTTTCATATATCGGGGAGCTGAGTCACGGAATCCTTTCTGGGAGATACTTCTTAAAGGAAACTTTCCCTGTTGGTGCCCATGGTATGGAAGTCAAATGGAAGGGTTCTAAAGAGGAAGATTTCTTATCCCCCGCCTTCATATGATCATCTGTATCCAGGAATAAGGTTATCTCTACACGCGCATTGTGGCTCCTGTAATGAGAGCCCATTAGGGAAGGTGAGCATTTAGTGTGACTGGTCGAGGATCTGTGACACCTTACCACTTGTGTCTGCCTGTATCACATTAGCACACCGGGTGACATCGTACAAAAACAACAAAAAGGACTAATTGTGGTTTTAAGCGCTGCACTCTTTTATTTTTGGACAGCCATAATATTACCATTATGCCTGCACACCCTCACCACCATGTCTACATGGTCCCACCACTGCTTTCATCACCTGCCCACCCATGCTTTAATCACAGCTACTGCACCCCCTGCCCCTGCTCTCACCAGTACACTTTTTCCTACACACTATTCTTCCCCACTCATCCCCATGCATATATACCCCCTTTCCCAGTTTTAGCCCCACACCTGCCCCCTTTCACCACTGTGCCTGTGCTCCACAGCTCCCACATAACACCTGACCTCCTTATGCTCTAACCTCACTACACAACTGTGACCCCTTCAAGCCACTTCAAGTAATGGATTTGCATGCCCCCTTGAATCACCATAACATCTTTCTATTTAGCACCTGACCAACGTTATCCTTCCCACCACCCTCACTCCCCACCACTGTCACCACTGTGCCTGGAACCCTATTCTCCTCTCACTCTTAGAGCACACCAGCCAGCACCTACATTCCCTGCTGTCTCCACAGCAGCTGCCACCTTCCCACCACAGTCTGCAACACTTTTGCTGGTACTTTATATGTATAAGGTATCGATATAATGGTGAGTTAATTAAATTCTCCAATATTTACCAAAAAAAAATAAATATACATTTTTGACTAGTTTAACAAAATCTCCTCTTACTCAGGCACCTAGAAGGGTGGTAATATGCAATATATTACATTTTTTGTTTTACATTAGGACACACTTTATAAATATTGTTACCAAGTGACCTTGGTCTTTCACTTTACTGCTATGTGGCCTGTTGAAACTACCAAAAATCTAATTATTGCTCAATGTAACCATGAAAACCATGCCAATATGGTGCAGAATACTCCCAGAACTATCCGGCTTATGTGATAGGCTTATGCTTTTCCTTCTAGTTTTCTATTGCAACACTAAGACTGATTATGTGGTTATAGCAAAGAAGACCACTAACTGTCAATTAAAAACAAATGACTTTTAATACAGAAGACAGATACTATGCCCCTTCTACATTAAAGTATTCTTATCTGCCTTTTTGCAGTGTACACTGAGCTCTTCACATGTAGCTCGGTGTACAAAAGTTGCTGAAATGAATGAACTCTCACGCATGCGCAGGAGTGACATCATCTTTGTGACCCGACGTGTTTTGTGAACATGTGTCCACTTCTTCAGGGGTTCATGCACACAAGTAAAAATCTGCTTAACAGAGATCACATAATCACACTCCACTGCTACCCAGGAGCTGTGGACATAGGATCCATGAGGGCTTGGCAGGACAAACAGAACAGGGTGTGAGTCCAAACCAACATAATATAGCATCCACGGTTGTGGCATAGTGAAGCATATGCACTGGCAAGAGATTACATCTGATATCACCGACTGTTGGGAGCTAATGGAGATCCTGAACACTACACCTCTGGAATGGAGGTAGTGAAATATACTGTATTACTTTAATTAAAACAGCATCAGCATAGGTAGCCACAATACTTCAAATGTACTGTATCTACACCTAACCTGGAGAAGACTGCCTGTTTTTCACAACAAACGTAAAAATATACTTTAATTATAGTTTGCATTTTCATTTCTTATACTAACTTTTATTGATGGTTAACATTTTAAAAACATTCTACTACAGATATAATCTGACAAACTGGTAGTTTTTTTCTTTTTTCTATTATCTAATTAAATTAAAGTATCTTTTAGGTCTTGCCAGTTTGAAGGGGCCCCATGTAGACTGCCAAATTAGTTCAGTAAGATTTATTAGGTTTGCTTTCCAAAGAAAACAAGACACAAAAGTATTGTGACAAATTGGCCATAGAGTGAGTGGTTTAGAAAGTTTATTTAAGCTTTTCTCGGATTTCTAGAAACAAATCACAACTGTTTAGCAGGACTTTATAAAATGACTTGCCAGCTGCTATTGTTGATTTATAAGGAGAACAGGACTATCACCTATAGGAAATAATTAAAATGCCTTCTGTGCTGTGGTGCTTTGGACATTAATTGAATTTTCACTTAAACACAGGAGTATATTTCACCATCAGGTAGCACATGGAATTTTACTTAGGTTTTAATAACATAAAAAATAAACAGTGGATGAATTGCAGTTTTCTGGTGCAGACATATTTCTCAAAAATATAGCAATTGAAACACCACAGTAATTACACATATTAAAACAAAACACTCAACTGTAAAATTAATCTTCAAATGACATTTTCAGAAGTACATTTTTTACATTTTAAATCTTAATTGACGTAAAAATGTATTTTTTTTTCATAACACTTATAGATGACTAGACTCTCATGCCTCTATTTATAAATGTTTTTACATAAGACTCAAACAAATGTTACCTAAGAGTCAAACTTTTTTCTAATTGGGTTTAATTGGAAAAAAATGCAAATCCTGGATGAAATTTACAGTATATGATTCTTGTGTGAAAACATTTAAAAATTAACCCCTGGCTATGAAAGTGAAACCCAAATAGATTTTGTCCATATTTGTATGCATTTTTTAAAGATACTGTACATAATTTAAAGGTAACCTACTATATGGAGTAGTGATGAGAGATGACCACGTCCGGGCAGCGCATGCACCCATTAATGCTACAGCACCTAAGAGATCCTGAGCCTCTGTTAAGTGGGAGTTAGGGTAGCTTTGCTGATGTTCTTGAGTCTCTCGTGCCTCAGTTTAAAAGGGCCTAACAGTAAAAATGGGAGTCCTTTCTATGAATATCTTCTTCCCAGGTTCTCCACTTACTTGATCTTACAAATAAATGCAGATCCAGCCTTGTAGATGCAGTTCCACATTCTTCATTATAAACATAGTATTCAATAGGAGGAGGTGGGTTGTAGAATCCAGGAGCACATATGACATTCACTGGAGAAACAAAGTCACAGTGTGTTATCCTTTTCCTGTTTTCTTATTCTGGTAGAAATCACTTCAGTCCCAAATGGTCTCCAGGCACACAGCCTGAAAAGAGGAACACCCTCTGTAGGCCCAAATATAAGCCCCGGGTCTTTTCCCCACTAGAGCCTCTACCTGAGAAGGGAGGGAAAACAATAGACTATTCTCTTGTTTCAAAGGTCAAAACTAAAGGACCCTCCCAGACTGCAATACAGATTGTTCTTGGGCACTATGTTCTGCAATAGGTCTTACAAAAATGCAAAACAAACACTACTTAACAGAGCTTGTAGGGAACACATGCCTATGCTGTCATGAAACAAAATGCCTCAGAAACTCAGATGGAAGCAGCCATTTCCCCAATTTGTGAACTATTTACTGGCTTCTTGAAAGTTGAATTGGCTCTGCCTCTTTCCTTAGAAAAACTACTGAAAACTGAATTCCACTGCACCTGACAATACTGGTCAATAGGCATGGGCCCCCCGGTTCGTGGGAAACTTGAAGGGTCATGTGACACATCAAACTTATTGGGAATTTCACAAGAAAAACAATGGTGTACTTGTCTCATTGTCTTCTTCTTCTTTCACCGCCGCCTGTCCCAATGCCGCCGCTTTTGATTTTTCATGTTCGAGTCCCATTGATCGTAACGCCGTTCGCACAAATTTTTTGCCTGTTCGTAAGTTCTGGTGCGAACAGAACCTGGGGGTGTTCGGCCCATCCCTACTGGTCAAATATCAAAACAGTCATACAGTATATACATTGAGCAAAAGTACCTCCTGATAGAACATTTTAAGTAGCTGCCACAAACAAGCCTTTCATTTATTGCAGATGTATTGCAGCATAGTAGGTGTGATATTATCATCTACTTTGTATTATTTTGCCTCAAGAGAAGATCACAGCTGCAAGCTACAGTGTGTGTTATAAGATGTCATTTAGCTCACAGTAGAAATAATTGCTAAATTAAATTGGAATAAAGTAATGGTTACGCTGTTATCAAATTGCAACTATAATTGTGTTCATATAAATTTGAGTACCATTCTTATCAGAGTTGACTGACACGTGTATGATCACTATTTCATTGATGGGTAGCTGTCCTTTAAAAAAACATACCACTATGATATCAGTTTAAGTTAAAATTCTATAAACCAGTATTAAATGGATACGATTTTAGAAACAGGTCATAAATGGGTCTGGTTTGAAGGGAAAGGTTGTATTTCATGTGCTTGCAATTGATTATTCTTCTAACATGCATGTCCCATGTTACTTAAAACAAATTGAGCTGCTTTCCATTTTCTTTATTGGCTGTGGCTGTATATGGTACACAGACACATAAGAGGGCTTCATATATCTAGGATAAGTCTTGATTGGTTATATGTTTCCATACCCACAATGATTTAGAGTCAATTTAACTGAACTGATTTTTTTTTGTTATAGGTTTGTATTATCTATACCCCTCATTTCTTTCCTGCCCCCTCCCCTCTATATGATAAGGCTCAGGACCATGTTTGACCAGCTGTTTACCTGACATTTCAGCCCGGATGCTTACAGTTTTGAACCTGAAATACTCTGAGCTTAGCTCTTGTAGGTTCATTGATCAACTTCCATTCCCCATCCTGACAATGTTTACTGCAGTCCTTGGTTCCCCGGAGAAGTGGGAGAGTCTGGCAACCATGATATAGGTGTAACTGATGGGGGGTATGGGGAATGCAGCACTTTACAGTATCTGCCCAGATCACTTTTGCATTAAAACCAGTAGATGGTTAAAAAAATGACACCAAGCTCAAGGCTGCAGAAACAAACATGAGCTATTATTAAAGGACATTTATAAACAGCCTGTGGATGGCAACTGATTAATAGTGGTATGTGACTTTCATATACTTTTTTTTAAAATGCACATATGTAGAGCCTTTGCTTTGATTGGGGCTTATGTCGATGAACATACTTGCCAGTGACCTCATAAAGAAATGACTGATATTTCCTCTCTTCTACTGGCCACCATGTTCCACTGCACTGTATCTATGAAGAAGCAGCCCTGTCATCCCAGGAAAGGACTCCAATGTCCAGTCTTCTCCTCTTCTCCATTACATAGAGAGAAGATGTCCTGTAGTACGGGAAGATCTGGGAACAATGTAACTGATAAGAGTGCAGCACATGCAGAGATTATCGAAAGCTATCTGCTGAAAAGATTTCAGGAAGGGCATATTCTTTGCACTTATTGAACAATTATAAAGAAACGCTTTTGAGAGTATAGTTACCAGACCAAAAGGGACAGATATCTTAAACAGTATTTTTTTTTTTTTTGTATAATCACTTTTTATTGAGTATTTTTCAAAAGGTACAAAAACAGCAGTCTTCAGATGCACAAAGAAATAGAGGTAGAATTGTGAAATCAATTAGTAGTAATCATACCAGTACAACAAGATAGAAATAAACATAATATTTCCTGTAACAATCATATCTGTTATAAATTGCAACATCTGGTATCAAAACTGGGACCATAAGATCCACAAGGATTACATAGTTAGAGATATGTGAAAAGAAGCAAAGCATCTCAATCTCTGTTTGTCAGATTGCTTCTGGAAAACAATAGGTACAATGTGTGGTCATACTGTGTACTGTAGGCAACAAACTGTTAGCCATGAGAAAATAAAAATAAAATAATGAGAACATTTTAACTTAAAATCTTAAAGTGATTGTAAAGTCTTGTTTTTAAAAAAAAAATAACAAACATGTTATACTTACCTCCTCTGTGCAGTGGTTTTGCACAAGGTAGCCTGGATCCTCCGCTTCTTGGGTCTCTGGCTGGAGTTCCTGGCCCCTCCCACCTGTTGAGTGCCCCCACAGCAAGCAGCTTGCTATGGGGGCACCCGAGCCGAGCTGCAGTTCCGTGTGTCTATTCAGACATGGAGTTGCCGTTCGGCCCTGCCCCCACTCCCCTGATTGGCTAACTGACTTTGATTGACAGCTGGAGCAGCTGCTGCACACAGAAGACTTTTTTTTATCTTAATGCATAATAATGCATTAAGATAAAAAAAACCTTCTGCTTTTACAACTCCTTTAACCAATATTTGACACTGACAGCATATCAAAAAGGATTGAGTAGGAGACAGAGAGCGAGAGAGGGAGAATGATTTAGTATTATTTTTAAGTTGTTTCAATTAAATGTTCTATTTATGTAACATTGCCCTTCATTTATAAATGTTTTTGCCCAAGATTTACACAACTTTCACCCAAGATTCATACATTGTTCTAATTGATTTACATTGATTAAACTGTGAGAATCCTGAGTGAATGTTGTGTAACTTATGTGATCTTCTATTTACCTATATTCCACTAATGATTTTAATAAGAAAAATCTAACTCAAATTATATTAGTATGACTCTGCGAAACACAAACTTTTGCATGACCTTTTCAACTAAAATAACCTCTTTCCATTAAGAACAGCAGGCTTGTGAATCAACAATATCATGCTTGCTGAAGATTTTCAAACATTGTACAAGTGAGATATTGGTTATGTGTCTTCATGCTGTTTTTAATAAGATGCAATAAAGGGTGAGTTTTAATATTGTAACACCTGCTGTTTGGCATTTTGCTAGTGTGATTAATATGTTGGTAGCTTAGGACATAACCTGCTTCATCTTGAGCCTTGCACTGACCTAATGAAAACCTAGTCAGAGGAAATTTACCTTGCCTTTATAAAAATAGTTCAACATCTGTTTATTCCTTCTGAGGCTGTGGCAGGATCTGTAATGAAAAAACATGTTCCATAGTTACAATTGTTATTAAAATATTGGCAGTCAATATAAGAACACTGACCAAATTAAAATTGGAATCAGAATAGATTGGCAATATTTTAAAATGTTGTGGTCACTCAACCCTGAAGGTTTAGTATGCCACCTAATACTTACAAACCTCATCCAACAAGAAACCACATGAATGGTTCATTAAATATATTCTCTGTGTCTTTTTGGCATGTGATCAAAGATGCCATAATTTCTATGGGTTTTTACTGTTTAAAAAATATAACTCTGTTATTTAAAGCCAAATAATATGACTTATGTATTGAAATAAACTCTACTAAATATTTGACACATGAACTGATTCATGTTCCTGTTAGCTTTATATTCATGAAACTGCTATCCATATACTCCCACTATGAGATTGCAAGAAACTTCCACAGTCAAGATGGTTGTTAAATGGAACAACTCCTACTAACTAGTTGCATCTCAAAATGGTCTTCTGCGGTTTAAAAACATGATATGTTATAGTGGCTTGATTTACTAAAACAGATGACAAGACCAGGGATAAATTGTTATGGCATGCTTGCATCATGGGCCTTTTTGAGAATGCGGATGTACAGCAATTGCGATCTCTGAACTTATCTGGATGATTATACACTGATGTTCAATGCACACAGTGTGATCCTACTTTGCCAAGGTCATTAAAAATACAAATCATACTACTTTTGGGCCTTCTATTTGATAAGTGCACTTAGGAAAAAAGTAACTGACTGTCTCAATAATAAATTGTGCTTGTGACAACCAAAGCTGTAAATCTAAAAATCTGCAGTTGTACGCTCTGCTGTCCTAGATATAAAATAAATAGAAATATTTTTATTTGTATCTCCGTAATAAGCACCAGTGTATGGAATCTTGTCTGCCTGCTGGTGTGTGAGTGTCTACACGTGCGCGCAAAGATTCCCTCCCATACTGTGAGTCATAAAGGTTTTTTATAATGTATTTTTTTTTTTTAACAAAACCATTTAATGATAGCAGTGTGCACTTAATTTAGTTTTATTCCTACATGGAATCTGTTTTTAAATGTATAAGAATCAGTTAGATCCTGACTATCAGTAAATTCAACATATATAAACTGTGCCTACATACAGTATCTCACAAAACTGAGTACACCCCTCACATTTTTGTAAATATTTTATTATATCTTTTAATATGACAACACTGAAGCTACAGACCCTTTGCTACAATATAAAGTAGTGAGTGTACATCTTATATAACAGTGTAAATTTTCTGCCTCCTCAAAATAACTCAACACATAGCCATTAATGTCTGAACCTCTGGCAACAAAAGTGAATACACCCCTAAGCGAAAATGTCTAAATTGGGCCCGATTAGCCATTTTCCCTCTACAATGTCATGTGACTCGTTACAAGGTCTCAGGTGTGAATGGGGAGCAGGTGTGTTAAATTTGGTGTTATCACTCTCACTCTCTCATACTGGTCACTGGAAGTTCAACGTGGCACCTCATGGCAAAGCACTCTCTGAGGATCTGAAAAAAAAAAGAATTGTTGCTCTACATAAAGAGCAAGATATAATAAAATATTTACAAAATGTGAGGGGTTTACTCACTTTTGTGAGATACTCTATGGGTGACTTCACATATCACAGGTGCATAGTAACCTTTGCGTTGCTAGAATTTTGCCATACTTGCATATCCTATTGTAAATTATATCAAATGCATTAAAGAAGTGATGTGTTGTATACATTTCTGAAAGAAGAACCTATCATGGTAACAATGGTTTAAGCCAGGGGTCTCCAAACTTTCTAAACAAAGGGCCAGTTTACTGTCCTTCAGACTTTAGGGGGGCCAGAGTGGCCATTGGAAGTAGAAAATGCCCCAGTGGCAGCGGGAGTAAAAAAAAAATTACATAGTGCCTGTAGTCAGTAGAAGGAGCAATAAGAAGGAAGGAATGGTACCTAATTGTTTATATCAGTGGGAGAAATTATGCCCCATTGCTGGTATCAGTGGGAGGAATAGTATCCCATCATTGGTGTCGGTGTAAGGAAAAATGCCCCATTTTAGGTGTCAGTGAGAGGAATGGTTCCCCACACCTGGTGTCAGTGGAAGGAATGGTGCCCCCTTGTTGGTGTCAGTGGAAAGAATGGTGCCCTGAGGATTGGATAAAGGAAAGCAAAGGGTGGCATTTAGCTCACAGGCCACAGTTTGGAGACCACTGTTTTAAATAGACAGAAAGTGAGGTGAAATATTTAAAAAGGACAAGAAAAAAAAGATGATAGTGCTTCTAGCCTTCCACTACTTAAAAAATACTTTATGTGTTACTTGTGAGTTGATAATACTAACCCAGAGGGCCCCAAGCTACACACTACAGTAGATCCCTACCCTGGACCTGGTCACTTTCCCAACTTGGAGTAGATATAACAATGTAACACTTAACACTGTGCTCTGCTCTTGGAGATTATTCCTTCCTGGTGTAACTGTTGTCACTAAGACAGGAAATGAGGCGAAAACAGAGCCCCAGATACCATTAAAAACATCACAGGGGTTGGAATCCTAAACCTCTAAAGAGAAAATGAAAGTTGTGGCTGGACATATACTCTGCTCTGGCACTTTAACAGGAAAAGAAAACTTGTGAGAGGAATTAAATATAATATTCACTTTTTCTCTGGCTTCTGTGGTTCATGGTGATGTCACCCCCTGCCAATCAGATTCCAGTGAATGGTGACCACTCTAAATGTCACAAGAAGACACTGCAGCACAATGCTAAGAACATTTTCTCTGCAAGGTCTGGATTAGTTTATATTCCCAACGATATGCTCAGCTGCCACAGGTGAAAGCTGGGGGAAAGGTGCCCACAATATGCACCGGACTTCTCTTACTTTCCAATGGTAAAGGGAGCAAAAGGGGAGCAATTTGAATAGGCAACTGTGAGGGCCAACATTGCATTATGTTTAATATGTAAATAATAATAAATAGTGATTGTGTCTGTTTATTTAATAAAGGTGATTAGGGCTTTTATATTATGGATTGGAGGTAACAAGTCCTTCCATACTTAATTTTCAGTTGTCAAGGCAATGTGTTGTTTTGTCTTAGATCACAAATGATAGAAAAATGTGCTGTTGTTATGCATATGAGTCAAGCATAAAGCTGGAAATTCTGATAATAGCCCTAAATGAGTTAGGAAGCACAAGTCTTCACATTTGATGTACTAGAATGAAATGATCCTGTAGCAATTTCAAATGATGTCAGGTGCTTACAGACACATAAAAATGTTATCTTCCAACTTCCAAACAAGTAACTCCTTTAAAAAATAACATTACTTGTACAAGTTTTTCCTTTTTTTCTGGTGCAAAAAAGGCCTTTTTTGCTTGGAGTGATTGAGATAATAAAAGAGTAGTGCAATATGACTTGTATTAGCATAGTTTTATAAATTTAGCCTGCAAAAACAGCCCATTTCACTGCATACTTTAAGCCAGGGATCTCCAAACTATGGCCCTCCAGCTGTTGCAGAACTACACGTCCCATAAGGCATTGTAAAGCTCTGACATTCACAGACATGATTAGGCATGATGTGAATTGTAGTTCCTGAACAACTGGAGGGCCATAGTTTGGAGACCTTTGCTCTAAGCCAATGGTTCTCAACCCTGTCCTCAAGTGCCCCCAACAGCCATGTTTGCAGATTTTCCTATATCGTGCACAGGTGCTTTAAATCAGAGTCAATGGCTTGTAATTTTGGACAGTTATTTTATCTAAGAGAAATTCACAAAACATGGCCTGAACCACTGCTCCAAGCTACTTTGTGGCTGATGATAAAATTATTTAACGTTTTAAATTTTGTTAATGTAATGACATTGTACAGTAGAATATAGTTTGACAAGGTCCCAGTATATGATGTGGAAAGCCCTAATCCATATTGAGGATGCCCAAACTGTTTATATTGCAGTCACGGCTATATTAACCATAGTGATCCTTCAGTTGGTCTCTGATTTTACTGCCTACTGCCTAAAAATGTCAGCGTGCTACTTCTGGTAGCATGATCTCATGTCTCATGATCTCATGTTCAACAGTTAAAGTGGAAGTACCTTAGATTGTAAGCTCCTTGAGGGCAGGGAATGATGTGAATGTACAATGTATATGTAAAACGCTGTGTGAATTGATGCTCTATAAGTACCTAAAATAAATAAATAAAAGAAAAACCTAACTATTAAAGTTGAGCGGACACCTGGATGTTTGGGTTTGGCGGATTCGGCCGAACTTTGCAAAAAAGTTCGAGTTCGGCCCCGAACTTGACCCCAACCCCCGAACCCCATTGAAGTCAATGGTGACCCGAACTTTTGGGCACTAAAATGGCTCTAAAAAAGCCCTGGAAAGGGCTAGAGGGCTTCAAAAGGAAGCAAAATGGGGGTAAGAGTAGGACAAGTGCCCTGAAAACAAATGTGGATAGCGAAATAACTTAAAATCACATAAAAAAAAAAAAAATGGAGGAGGTGGATGTGGAGTAGGAGGTTGAGGAGGCGGTGACCATGGCGATGTAGGAGGAAGTGGTGGTGGAGGAGGAGGAGGTAGCCAACACTGTTTTTTGTTTGTTTTTTTTTGTTTTTCTAATTGGGGTAGCCCCCAAAATATTGAGACATATTAAAAAAAAAAAGATCACTATCTGCAGACAAACCCAGAGATGTTCTAGCACGGGTTCACTTTTTCCATATAAAATGTACCATGGTTTATTTTTCATGTTTCTCCTGTTACAAATTCCAAGACTTATGTTCTATAAAAAAAAAAGAATAAGTTCACTTAAGCATACCAATGGCTGTGTGAGGCCGGTATAAATGTCTATTCTGCACAAGGTACAGACAAGTCTTGTGGGATCCATGCCTAGTTCATTTTAATAAACGTTAGCTTGTCCACGTTGGCTGTGGACAGGCGGCTGCGCTTGTCTGTGATAATGCCCCCGCCAGCACCTCCAAGGCATAAAGGGCAAGCTCAGGCCATGTGCCCAATTTGGAGACCCAGAAGTTGAATGGGGCAGACCCATCAGTCAGTACGTGTAGGCGTTTTTTTTAAACCGGCAATGTAAACGCACTTTTTAATTTTGTGCAAGAAATGCACAGCAAGGTGCAAATGTACTATGTAGCACTATTTATTATTCTTTTTTTTTAAACCAGCAATGTAGACACAGTTTTTATTTTTGTGCAAGAAATGCACCGCTGGCCGCAAATGTAGTATTTAGAATATATTTTTTTTAAACCAGCAATGTAGACGCACTTTTTATTTTTTTGCAAGAAATGCCCCGCTGGCCGTAAATGTAATATTTTGCACAAAAAAAAGTTTTAATTTGTCTAACTGCAATGTAAAAGCAGTATTTAGTCAGTACATGTAGGCGTTTTTTTAAAACCGGCAATGTAGACACACTTTTTAATTTTGTGCAAGAAATGCACAGCAAGGTGCAAATGTACTATGTAGCACTATTTATTATTCTTTTTTTTTAAACCAGCAATGTAGACACACTTTTTATTTTTGTGCAAGAAATGCCCTGCTGGCCGCAAATGTAGTATTTAGAATATATATATTTTTTTAAACCAGCAATGTAGACGCACTTTTTATTTTTTTGCAAGAAATGCCCCGTGGCCGCAAATGTAATATTTTGCACAAAAAAAAGTTTTCATTTGTCTAACTGCAATGTAAAAGCAATATTTAAATATTCCAAAATGTGGCCAACTGAACTAACAGAACACGATTAAAGTAGTGTCCCTGACACACAAGCAGTGCCCTGCAGGAGAAAGCGAACAATGGCTGGGAAATGCCTGGGAAGTAACATCACTAGTGTTGAGCGAACCCGGACTGTAACGTTCGGGTCCGTACCGAACTTTAGGGTGTCCGTGGCACGGACCCGGACCCGGACATTTCAAAAATCGTTCGGGTTCGGTCCGGGGTTCTGCTATTTTACTCCACGTGTTGAGAAGCTGCAGGGCAGCCAATCAACAAGCGTTTCACTGGTTTGCCCTTAGAAGCCATCACAGCCATGCCTACTAATGGCATGGCTGTGATTGGCCGGTGCATCATGTGACCCAGCCTCTTTATAAGCTGGAGTCACAGTGCTGCAGTCACATGCTCCTTGGGTTAGTGTAGGGAAAGGTAGCTGACGGCGTGAGGGACAGATTTTAGCCATTTTAAGACCTGATCCTGCATCCTGAGATAGATTACTTTACTACTGCTGTCTGTGCTGTTGCTCTGAGGACAGATAGCAGAAATTAGAGATTTCACATACCGCTGCTTTGAGTTGCAGATCAAGCTCT
>BLSH010035655.1:508239-539726 GCA_018402905.1 Glandirana rugosa
GATTGAGATTTGGATGAGAGTAAGATTCGGATTAGATAGATTACGACATCACTTTTCTAACGATACGAAAGGATAAAACGCCGACGAGACCTGACCGGGGTCCGACTCGACAGTCGCCATCGAAGTCACACATCTTCTTCGTCGGCTGTTACCTTTGGGGTATCATTATTCAGATACCCACTACAAATCTCAACTCGCTTGGAGACCTTCAAGCCCAAGACGACCAGGCAGGCTTGAAGCCCTGTTTCAGGCCGAGGCCCAGGCCTGCCTTGGGCTTGCTAGCGTGCCTGTTGCTTGGGGTAACTTTAGTTACCCCTGGGCTTGAAAATACGTGTTTTTACCTTCGTTGTCCGTGCGATCGTTCGGGTTCCGTCCGGACCCGGAGCCGGACTTTGTCCCGAAGTTCGGACGGACCAGCAGAACCCGAACTTCCAGAGGTTCGCTCAACTCTAAACATCACCCATAGACTTATTACTATGGGGTTTCCATTGTCGGCTGCTTCTTCTACACACTGAAGCTACCGCTGACAGCTCAGCCTGGGGCCAGTCCAGAGCAGCCGCAAAATAGGAAAGCATAGCAATCTTTTCACTACAGCATTAGATAGATTAGGCTTAGAATGAGAGTAGGTTTAGAGTTAGTTAACTTTTGCATTTACTTCCACTTTAAATTGCAATTTTGGATCCAGCCCCTGCAGAGAGGTAGAAGCACTTCAAGGGTTTCCCCGGTAAGAAATAAACACTAAAGTAGTGTTTTTTTTTTTCCATTTATTTTCAACTGGTAATCCTTCAAATAACACAATTCTTGTCCCTGTGTGGCTACAATCACTGCTCCACTGTATCTATGGATTGAGCCAGGATTGTCACACAGGCTGGACTTTGTTCAGTCTCCATTACATGATAGCCGATGGGATTAGTAGTTTACAAAAGAAAAAAAAACTGTTTTCCTATATTTTTAGCTCACCAAGACAAAGGAAGTGCAGTCACTTTAGATCTGAGGGGAAGATTTGAAATGAGGGGAAGCTCTGCTGATTTTATCACCCAATCAAGTGCAAACAGAAATGCTGTTTTTTATTTTCCTTGTATGTCCCCCTCAGATGTACAGCGACTGCACTTCCAAGTGCACTTGCAGTGCACTTGTAGTGCACAGTGGATTTGCCTTTAGTAAATAAACCTCCCTGACATTGCATTTCTGGCAAGACCAATAGGTATTTTCTCATTTGTTGAAAATGTTCTTAAGCTAAAAAGAGCAGATTAATGCACTATTTTGCAATATATTACAATTTATTTTGAAGTTGAGATGTGCCCTGAGCCACACCTGTGTCAAACATCTGGATTTAAATATGCTTGGGACAAACATAGATTTATACTCAGACAAAATTGTTAACAGCAAAAAAAACAAAGAAAAATCTCTTCTCCCCCTTAAGTCTCCTTCCTTTTGATTGCCTGACGTCAACACTATTGGTTAAAACACTGGGCAAACATCACATCATAAATGGGTGGTGGGACTGTTGTGCTTTAGCATGAGATCTCTCTCCCCATGCTAACATTGCTGACAACCTTCCCTCTAAGAGCTGTATTTATAAATACAATTTGCAGAACATTTCATCCTGTGAAACTGAACATACATTTGTTCTGTGCAAATGCCCGTGACATCCTATGTTACTAAGCGATTTTCTCTACAGGTGGGTTGTTTTTCATTGATAAGAATAGCATGAATCAGGAAAATACCACATTATGGCCACTTGATTGAACTGAAGATCACAGGAAATAAATACTTATTCACTGTGACCATCAGCTGCATCTAGTAGCCATAATGTGCCATTTTCAGATTCTTCCTATTGCAACAATGGATTTTGTTGGCATTTTCATAGAACAAATGTATAGTACATGCAGTTTGATAGAATGAATCACTCTGCAAATTGTTTTTATAAATATATGTGCTAAGTTTTAGTTTTAGTACAGCTTCTAATTGGCTGCTGTATGTAACATACTGGAATATATTATACCTAGTAATTAAAATAATAATAACAGTAAATAAAATTCTCTACACGCTTAGTTTTTCAGTCTAAATCAATTTGCTGCAATTTTAATCAATATGCTTTGTGCTTCTTCAAAGTCTCTCCTGCAGGAAATCATTGGGCGTTGTGCTTTAATGTTCTATTTCTCTTCAATGTGAAAACCAAAGCAAACAATTTCTTTAAATGGTTTTGTGCTACAGACACATATTTTTCACACCTATACCAAAAAAAAAAACTATGCAGATAAGGGGTGTCTGTAGATACAATCAAACTGTGCAGCCCTGACTCAAGTTGAAGAATACTCTTGCTATAGGTGTAGGCTATTTATATACCCCATGAAGGACATTGCTAAGTGAGGCCTAGTCGTTACTGCTCACCTCCTCCATCACAGGAGTGAACTCTCAAATACTGAGCTCAGAGCTACTGCATTAGGAGAGAAAGTACATGTGAGGGGGTTTAAATCAGAGAAAAAGCTCACTCCTGTGATGGTAGAGGTGAGCAGTAATGATTAGGGCTCACTTAGCAACTTCTTAACAACATCCTGGGAGTGTACCAATCAGACTTCATGAGGTATATGAGACATCATATAGGCAGGAGGGATATTCCAGGAGCACTGGACGCTGCAGGATGCCATGGGCTTTACAATATACAGTCTGGTATGGCACAACCCTGGGTATGAAGAACTGTCGAGATTTGCGTGTGCCGGATACTGGAAGCGGTGGGGTGTTACTCACCTGAGCCAAATTTTCCGTAATGGAGTACTATGTTCCTATGAGGACTTAAGTACAGTTTTTCATCTCCCGCCCACGATGAGATTTCATTATTTCCAACTTAGGCATGCGATTCGTGCCCAGGGCTCAACCATAGACTGGTCCCTATCTCCCACGCTAGTGTTCAGATATGTGCAATCAGTGGTGGACACCAAGGGATTCATCTCTACCTGCTATGGTATGCTGCTATCATCTTACCTGGAGGGTTACCCTAGCAATGCCAAAGAAAAATGGGAGCGGGATGTGGGTCCACTGGAAGAGGAACTTTGGGACAATGCACTGGAGTCCGTCCTCCGCAGCTCATTAAACATTACTCAGCGGTTATCGCAACATTTTTTTATCATACTCAGGGTCCACTATACTCCCCTTAGGTTACACGGCATGGGACTGTCTCCCATGTGTGCGCGATGCAAAGTGGCGGAGGGATACCTTATCCACCTCCTATGGCGTATTTACTCATATGTAATCAGATGGCAAAGAGAATCCACATAATGTGATATTGTATTTATTGAGTAAAAGATTAAAAGCATCCACTTACATTAAAATTCTTAAATGTTCATGTAAATCTCTGGACCGGGCATTGTATCAGACTAGCATCTCGAGAAGTGAGGTCACCACCCGCGATTTCCTAACGCGTTTCGTTCCACCCACGGAACATTATCAAATGGCCCTTTGATAACCATCTGGTGAGTACAAGGGCACACAGGAGGGGAGCACAGACTGCACTGGATTGCATAAAACGTACTTTGAGCACAAGTCACTTTATTGGCACATATGTTAAGAAGATTATGATGAACTGTTGCCTATTATACCAAGAAGAGCAGATGAATATGGCCTATTGATGAACTTTATTTATGACTTATGATTTTTTTATATTGACATAGTAATCTCTTTGATGATATTTATGCACATGGCACTTTATTGATTTATAGTAGTGCTCGTACACAGTTTTCGCATATTTAAAGGCACCTTACACTTTAACAGAGCAGCAACTACATTTATAAAGACACTCATGTGGGATCTTCACCCATAGTTGAGTGTCACACAGTATTATTCACTTGTCCATTAATTCTTTTATTTTCCCATTCACTAAGCACTATCTAATAACTAGTACTTATTTATTCACAACACACAGTGACACTAGTACAGTGGTGTGCACAGGGTTATTTAAACTATACCCACTAGCACGTAGATATCCTTCACCGCAGGATTATTAGTCACCATTGACTAGTTCTTTTACAGATATACAATATGGGTTGCACCCTTAAATTGGATAAAGTAATCTTCCAACACAGAGGGAGTCCACACAAGTTTGATTGCCACACGTTTGGGGCGACTGGTTGGCAGAACCAGGCCTTGCCCCCACTGAACTGGTGATGGACAGGCTATTAGGCTGCTACGTATAGTATTGTGCTGCATGCATGGCAATGTAAATTTACAAAGAATGTTGGTCAATTTATTTCCTGATGAATGGATTGAAGGGTTCAGAGCTCAGGGTTAACTTTTGTCTGTACTAAGGTATTATATATTATGACATACTACGCACTCTGTAATTGACGGTCCTGAAGACCTATTGATGGCTGTATGTGTTTTGTGTTTATCTTAGAGTTGTATGTTTATTTGAATTTAATAAAACCTATTCCTAATTAAAAAAAAAAAAAAAAAGACTTCATGAGGTATGTAAATGGCCTACACCTCCCCCCAATTTCCAGGTGAAACACAAATAATGTTGGGACTTTCTAGGTGAATGTCATGACATGTACAAGTATTAAAAATCAATCCTTTATTCACATGTAGCCTTCGATCAAAAAATGGCTTTTATTAAAGAGGGGGAGATTAACCTCCTAGTCATTAAAATACACATTATGCATGACATACAGGACATCAAATCCCACTGAACACATCTCTTCAAAATCCTTCCACAGCATTATACTCATCAAATTATGTTACAAACTCCACCCTGGGGGCCAAACAATATTTCAAATGTCTCCCTGGACAAAACTATTGTAGCACTTACCACAGCAGGAGCTGCTGATGATGATGGGTCCCCTGTTCTGCCACAACTCATAAAACTGTTCTTTCTCCAATACCACACCCGGTTAGAGGTAAAGGAAAATACTGGGGTGCTTTGACAGGGCTCTGAAACTTACGCATGTATTTGCAAATGTGTGCAAATGGAACCCCTGTTTTTAATGCTTACTGTTAGGCAGGATAATTCGGTTGGTTGCAGGCTGGTCAGTAAGTTGAGCTGGGAATTTTTTGGTTACGTTTTGCATGTGTTGCCCTTCCATGTGCTCCTTGCTACAAAGGCCAGTTATAGGTGAGGGCAGTGGCCATTTGTTTGTACTGTTGAAATATTGGTGAGAGGATGCACTGGACACCTTTGCTTCCACTGTGGAGGCTCTCATAATTTAGAGGTATGACTACAGAAAATACTGGGGTGCCTTGACGGGGCTCTGTAGCTTACCTCCTAGTCATTAAAATTAAAGCCAATACACATGATGCATGACATATAGGACATTAAATCCCACTGGACACATCTCTTCAAAATCCTTCCACAGCATCATACTCATCAAATTATGTTAAAAACTCCACCCTGGGGATCAACAATATTTCAAATGTCTTCCGGAACAAAGCTATTGTAGCGCTTACCCCAGCAGGAGCTGATAATGATGATGGGTCCCCTATTCTGCCTTAACTCTTAAAACTGCTCTGTCCCCAATGACACACACAGTTAGAGGTTGAGGAAAATACTGGGGTGCCTGGATGGGGCTTACACATGTTTTTGCAAATGTGTGAAAACTAAACCCCTATTTTAAATGCATACTGTTAGACGGGATAATTTGGTTGGTTACAGGCTGGTCAGTAAGTTGAGCTTCCATGTGCTCTTTGCTGCAAAGATTACTTACAGTATACGTGAGGGCAGTGGCCATTTGTTTGTGCTGTTGAAATATTGGTGAGGGGACGACTGGACACCTTTGCTGCCATGATGCTATATGCTTGGTGTCCCTGTGACTTTAAAGAGGGGTGGGCTGGGAATTTCTTTGGTTTTGTTTTAGAGGACCATTTATACCTGGATAACTTAAGCTTTAGAGATTCACAACAATGTAGCAATGCACAAGAAAATTAGTCCCAGACTACTAGGTAGCAGGTTAAGTGAATGTTTTATCTCAAAGAAGGTAAACAGTACAAGACTTGATATAAAGAAAATAAAACACTTCAAATTTACAAAATTGAATACATTTAACACTGGCCTATAACCAGAAAGACTAACTGTACTACAGCAGTGTTAAGCCAAGGTTTAACTGGACTAACTACTCTTTAGTTAGATTAGACTCAACTAAGTCACAGATAATGTTCTCAAGTGCACTCTATTAAGATAGTCTAGCTATGGGTATCAGTAAGTGTTCCTGAGAGGGGTACTCCTTAAAGGTGGTGGAAAAGTGTCAGGCACCTTGATGTTAGTTTTGGCCAGCTTGCGATGGCACCCTCTGTCGGTGGCGCATAAATGCCTGTCTCTTTAAAAGTATGTGGTGGACAGCTATATAATGGCTAAGTAAGGAGCAGTCTATGGGGATCAGGGTGTAGCAAGGGATTGAATGTGGGTTCTCTACTCACAACTCCTAAGGCTTAATGTACACGGGATACTTTTTTAACCTCTCCTGAGTGATTTTTTGACAGCTAGAAGCAGACGCTTAAAATGGCCGTTTAGCCGAGTTTTACATGCCGCATTTAGCGGCGTTTTGTCACGTTCACGTCTAGGAGCGTTTTTTTAAAATGAAAATGCCCGCAAACTAAATGCTGCTAAACATCAGTTAACTCTTTTAGCAGCATTTACAAGCTGTTACAGGCATTTGGCATTTCAAATGCCCCTGAACTTCTGTCCGAACCCATTTTTTTAGGATCCAAAAAAAGTTTCTAAACTCAACTGCCTAGAAACGACTATAAACGACTTTGTGTACATGTACTGATAAGATAACATAGAGAAGAGTTCAGGGGCAGCTGAAAAAAATGCCCAACTGCTCCCAAACATCCATCTACCACCAGCATTTAGACGAGGCCTAAAAAGCGATGGGTCCTGTCCCACATGCTTGGCAGTTAGCAGCCCAATCATTAACTCCATAAGGCTCCATTTCTCAGCTCTGGTACACACATGGGCAGTATCTGGCAGCTAAGCAGCCTCAGCAACAGGTCTGTCTTCCCTCTGAAACAGGCAGCGAGGCTCCAGTAGCAAGCCCCCTTTACAAGAATCTCCCTCCGATGCAGTGGCAGCATGCCCCACAGGAATCCACTCAGCTCTGCATCCCCTCATAAGAATACCCAGTCTCTGTACTTCACCCAGGAAAACAATCCTGTCTCTCTACCTCTGCAAACAGGGATTATGGCTTCTGTAGTTTAGGCACCCATCAGTCTGCTATTCACTGGTATTGTGATATGTTCTTAGGAAACCAAGTGTCCCACCGTCACATGCAGTATCCTCCTCCTGCTGATTGGATCCGATCCCTCTTGCCAGGAGCAAGGGGGAGAAGAGCAGAGAGTAGGCGGGGAGTTGTACAGAGCCTAATTGTTCACATAGGTTCTGGTGGGGGGGGTGAGGGGGGGTCTAGTCTGCACACACACAGACACTCAGCCTGCAGCCCCCTCTCTCTGCTGACAGTCTGTGGGGAGAAACAGGAGAAGCAGAGCCCATCTGACATTTGTACAGACTGGTGGAGGGAGGGAAGGAAGGTGTGGAGAAGAGGGGATTGGCTGCCTGGCTATGCTATGATGGTCACGCTGGGGCACTGTGGACTAATTCTTAGTCTCAATGCATTTTGCTTAAAGTGGAGTTCCACCCAGTTAAAAGTCAGCAGCCACAAAAAGTGTGGCTGCTGACTTTTAACAATCGGACACTCACCTGTCCCACGGTCCAGTGATGCGGTCACCCGAGGGCTCTCTCCCCTTCCCCTTGGTGGTGCCGGCATCACAAGTGTGGGCACCTGGCTTTGGTTCAAAGCAGGGCGCGCACTGCGCATGCGGGAGTCGCGCTGCTCCTTGTAAATGGCTGGCATATCTTCTGGGACCTGTAATGTGTCCCAGAAGATCTCCAAGAGGGAGGGGGGAAGGTGACTTCCTTCTGGAGCCGCGGCTCTAAGAGAGGAAGTGGACCTGGGACCCTGTGAAAACAGGGTCTCCAGTCCCCCCCGCAAAAAAATGACATGGCAATTGTGGCATGTCGGGGGGTCACCTTCCTTAGAAGCGGAAATTCCATTTTTGGGTGAAACTCCGCTTTAAATGCTTCTTCAGGAGAGGGGTGAAAATGCAAAAGTCCAGAATTTTGCTGCACTCCTCTATATCTTTATTAAAGTATTAAAATAAATATGGTGCTTACTCACATTTTGCATTTTTACCCTCGATCAATGCTCACAATACAAAGAAGTAAATTGCTCACCTGGAGCGGCATTATCTTGTTTTTTCTTTCAGGAGAGGGGTGTTTTAAAATAAAGGACAAAAAGACAAAGTAAGACCTCTCATCAAGCCTATGACACTAGCATTGGAGAGCAAGTGTGTTATGCACAGTGGCAGCTGGTGAAATTTTAAGGATGGGGCCCTCCACCTTCCTTTTTGACCCCTCCCACTACTCTTAAGCCCCACCTCTTATAGTTTCCACCCCTTGTGTCAGGAGTATACAGCCCAGAATCACCAGATAGGGTATACGGCATCACCACATAGGGTATACAGAGTCACCAGATAGGGGTATACAGAGCCCCAGATAGGGGTATACAGAGTCACCAGATAGCAGTATACACTTACAGAGCACCAGATAGCAGTATACAGGGTCACCATATAGCAGTATATAGAGCCCCAGATAGGGTATACAGTCAGCAGATAGGGGTATACAGAGTCACCATGTTGCATTATACAGAGCCCCGGATAGGGTATACAGTCACCAGATAGGGTATACAGAGTCACCATATAGCAGTATACAGAGCCACAGATAGCAGTATACAGAGCCACAGATAGGGTATACAGTCACCAGATAGGAGTATACAGAGCCACCATATAGCAGTATACAAAGCCCCAGATAGGCTATACAGAGCCCCAGATAGGAGTATACAGTCACCATATAGCAGTATACAGAGCCCCAGATAGCGTATACAGTCACCAGATAGGGTATACAAAGTCACCATATAGCAGTATACAGAGCCCCAGATAGGGTATGAAGTCACCAGATAGGGTATACAGAGCCACCATATAGCAGTATACAGAGCACCAGGTAGCAGTATACAGAGTCATCATATAGCAGTATACATAGTCACCATATAGCAGTATACAGAGCCCCAGACAAGGTATACAGTCACCAGATAGGAGTATACAGAGCCACCACATAGCAGTATACAGATCCCCAGATAGGGTATACAGAGCCCCCAGATAGAAGTATGCAGTCACCATATAGCAGTATACAGAGCCCCAGATAGCGTATACAGTCACCAGATAGGGTATACAGAGTCACCATATAGCAGTATACAGAGCCCCAGATAGCAGTATACAGAGTCATCATATAGCAGTATACATAGTCACCATATAGCAGTATACAGAGCCCCAGATAGGGTATACAGTCACCCAATAGGGTATAGAGAGTCACCATATAGCAGTATACAGAGCCCCAGATAGGGTATACAGTCACCATATAGAATCATACAGAGCCCCAGATAGGGTATACAGTCACCAGATAGGAGTATACAGTCACCATATAGCAGGGTACAGAGCCCCAGATAGGGTATACAGAGCCCCAGATAGGAGTATACAGTCACCATATAGCAGTATACAGAGCCCCAGATAGGGTATACAGTCACCAGATAGGGTATACAGAGTCACCATATAGCAGTATACAGAGCCCCAGATAGGGTATAAAGTCACCAGATAGGGTATACAGAGCCACCATATAACAGTATACAGAGCCTCAGATAGGGTATACAGTCACCAGATAGGGGTATACAGAGTCACCATATCACAGTATACAGAGCCCCAGATAGGGTATACAGTCGCCCGATAGGGTATACAGAGTCACCATATAGCAGTATACAGAGCCCCAGATAGGGTATACAGTCACCAGATAGGAGTATACAGTCATCATATAGCAGTGTACAGAGCCCCAGATAGGGTATACAGAGCCCCAGATAGGAGTATACAGTCACCATATAGCAGTATACAGAGCCCCAGATAGCGTATACAGTCACTAGATAGGGTATACAGAGTCACCATATAGCAGTATACAGAGTCACCATATAGCAGTATACAGAGCCCCAGATAGGGTATACAGTCACCAGATAGGGGTATACAGAGTCACCATATCGCAGTATACAGAGCTCCAGATAGGGTATACAGAGTCACCATATAGCAGTATACAGAGCCCCAGATAGGGTATATAGTCACCATATAGAAGCATACAGAGCCCCAGATAGGGTATACAGTCACCAGATAGGAGTATACAGTCACCATATAGCAGTGTACAGAGCCCCAGATAGGAGTATACAGTCACCATATAGCAGTATACAGAGCCCCAGATAGTGTATACAGTCACTAGATAGGGTAGAGAGAGTCACCATATCGCAGTATACAGTCACCAGATAGGGTATACAGTCATCAGATTAGACATGTGCAATTCGTTTAGTTCCGAATCTAAATTCGGACAAATTTTGAATTATTCGGAATTCGGATGCATCCGAATTTCCGAATTACAATAGTAATGATTTTGAACAAATCCGAAAAAAATTTGATTTAAAAAATTCTCCCGAAATTAGATTTAAATCGAATTCGAAACAGTCGAATTGAATTCAAAATAGTTGAGTCGAAATAGTCTAATCGAATTCAAAAACAAATGGAAATAAAAATCGAAACTAATAATAAAAAAATATTTTCTAAAATAGAATATAAAATATACAGTAATATAATAAAAACATGAATAGTAAAAGATAGAATAGAGAAGAATATAGTTATATTAAAATAGAATATAACCAATTAACCATGTTCCGAAATTCGAATTTCGAATAGTATAAATTTGAATAAGATTGGAAAATAATCCAAAACAAAGAAAACCAAAAGAAAAGAATATAATAGAAAATAAGAGAACAGAATAGGAAAGAAATAAAATATAAAATAAATAGAAAACACAGTCTTCTGAAATTCGAATTTCAAATAGAAAAAAATTGAACTTAGCAGATTAGATAGATAATAACAAACAATTTTTCGAAATTTGAGTTTTTTAAATGGAATGAGTTCCTGTTTCTAACAGACTGAAATTTAATTAAAATAGAAAATATTATAGTAGAATATAAAATAATAGAACATAATAGAATAGAAAATATGAGAATTCAAAAACCAATAGAACAGAACAGATTAAAATAGAATAATATATATATTAGACATGTGTATAGTAAATATATATACTATTTTCAGAAATTCGAATTTTGAATATAATGACAACAAATAGAAAAGATTAAAAAAGAATAAAATAGAAAATAAGATAATTAGCTAGAAAAGAATAGAAAAACAATAGATCATAATAGATTAAAATAGAAGAATAATATACTAATACTACTATTATCTTCTAAAATTCGAATTTTAGAATACAATATGAAATCATATTTCGAATAGACTTTAATTAAATTTGAACATAAAAGTTTATAATAGAATAGAACAAAATAGGAAAGAATGCAATAGAAAATAAGAGAATAAGATAGAAAGAATAAAAAAACAATAGAACCGAATGGAATTATATATATATATATATATATATATATATATCTCAATTTTCCTAAATTCGAATTTCGAATGCAACATGAATTCCAATTTTGAATAGACTGAATATGAATTTGAATAGAAAATAGATTAATAGAATAGAAAATAAGAGAATAAGAAAGAAAATAATTGAAAAACAATATAACTGAATAGAATTATATATATAAATATAGATATATATATATATTTATGTATATCCATTTTCCGAAATTTGAATTTCAAATACAATATGATTCCAATTTTGAATCGACTGAATTTGAATTTGAATAGAAAAGATAATAATAGGATAGAAAATAATAGAATAGAAAATAAGAGAATAAAATAGAAAAGACTAGAAAAAACAATAGAGCAGAATAGGCTAATATATATATATATATTTCCTATTGGAAATTCGAATTTCAGATAATGTGTGTATATATATATATACACAGTATATACAAATTCGAATTTCAATAGAAAAGTTTAGAATAAAAGAGAAAAGAAAAAAAAAGACAAGTGAAAAGAAAGTAAAGAGAATACAAATACAAATACTGTATACATAGATATATTATAACAATCTTCTGCAATTTGAATATCCAATACAATGAATTCCAATTTCGAATATAATGAATTTGAATAGAAATGATTAGAATCAAATAGAGAAGAGTAGAATAGAAAATAAAAGAAAAAGATACAAAAATATTAGAAAATAATACAACAGAATATAATTTTATATATATATATATATATATATATATATATATATATATATATATATATATATATATATATATATCGATTTTCCGAAATTCGAATTTCCAATAGAATGACTTCAAATTCGAATTTCAATAGAAAAGTTTATAATAGAAGAGAAAAGAAATAATAGACTAGAAAAAACTAGGGAAATGAAAATAAAGACAATAGAAAACAATACAATACAATAGAAAACAATAGAATAGAAAAATAATAGCACAGAATGGAATTATATCTATCTATAGTATTTATACATCAATTTTCTGAAATTCCAATTTCAAATAGAATGAATTCAAATAGAAAAGATTATAATAGAAAAGGAAATACGAGAAAAGAATAGAATAGAAAATAAGAGAATAAGATAGAAAAGAATAGAAAAATAATAGAACAGAACTTAAATATATATATATATATTCAGTCTATTCGAAATTCAAATTCATTGTATTCAAAATTCGAATTTTGGAAGATTGTTATAATATATATGAATGGGAATCTGAATAGAAAAAATTATAATAGATTAGAAAATAATAGAAAAGAATAAAATAGAAAATAAGAGAATAAATTAGAACAGAATAGAAAAGCAATAGAACAAAATGTAATTACATATTATCTATCAATTTTCCAAAATTCGAATTTAGAATATAGCGTGAATTCAAATTTAGAAAAGATTGAATATGAATTTGAATAGAAAAGATTATAATAGAATAGAAAAGAATAGAATAAAAAATAAGTGAATAAGATATAACAGAATAGAAAAACAATACAACAGAATAGAATTATATATATACATATATATTATAATATGTATATGCTGAGTTCCCAGGTCTGTACACCCGTTTTTGTCTAGAAACATCCCATATATACATAGGCATTTTTTGTAAAGGTGAACTAACCCTTTAAAGTAGATCTAAACTTTGAGAAAGTTAATTGTGAAACAAGCAGGTCTTTCTTCAGAGTAGAGCAAAGTATGAATGTGCATACGTTTAGTGCAAAATAGCTTCTTCTTCCAAGGCTTAAAATGTATACAATTCAACCAGCAGGGATTGTCTTTTCCCCAATGAAATGGAGACACTTTTTACACATAGGGGTGTATTCTTAAAAAAAAAAGCAAAAAACAAAGCTGTTTGTCCATTAAAACTGCATGTACATTTTTTCTGTGCAAATAAGGCGAATTCAAATATTCTCAGACTATAATCTCTGCAGATAGAAAGTATAAGTAGGAAGGCCAGTGGGCTGGCCCGAATTTATGGGAGGAGCCCGGAGGGTGTTTAAGCACCCTCACTCTCCATGCTCTTTGTCGGTTCCAGTGCACGATAGCAATGTTACTGGGCCGGCTCTCCCCAGCTCACGTCATGTTTGTGAGTCTGTGCGTTCGATTACCAGCTTGCTCGCTCGCTGTTGCAGGTAGGATTCGAATCCTTTCATTTCATACGCTATGTTACAATTCGTTATGTTTCCTATCCTGCATCTCCTTTTGTACTTAGCTGCCCCCAAGTTGGTGTCATTTGTGGCCCGACATCATACGGCACAGGCATGGTAGATTTGAAAGTTTCCCTCTGCCTATTTTACGATACATTCTCAGAGCCAAGCCTCGAGCCACTGTCGGCCGTTATCCAATATCACTCGATGCAGGCTTTGTTGCTCACAGCATTCACTGTCTATGGGGGTTGCCATTGCATCCATTGGGTGATTGGCATGTGTTGTTTGCACAGCTTCTGTGGCTGATTGAGGGGTAATTGGACCCACCTGGGCCTTGGCTGCACTCAGTTAGCCTCGGGGGTTGGGTGGTGTTCAGTTGAAGCCATTTCAAACTCGTATGAGATTAAATTCATGCATGCCACAACCAATTCGTATCGATCATACCATTCACCTCACAATCGATTTGTACCGAATCCATTGCATACTCACCACAATCTGATTCGAGCCCAGTCACAATGGTCTGTATCGGATGCATCACACACACCGCGTCGCATCGGACCATGTAACTTACTCTCTTCGTTTTATTACCCTATCTACCAATTCATATCGGTTCATGCCTTCCCTTCAACCGATTTCGATCAATTCATGTTATTTTCTTGACTACCGATTGTTGCATCGGTGCATTTTCTACCCCACACACGATCCATGCCAGATACTTGCCACAGTCCAATATGTACCTAGTTGCCAATTCATACCGGTCATGTTGTTTACCCAGTCCATGTTATCTTCCCGATGGGTTACCCTTCCTGCCGAGTCACATCAGTTCATACCGTTTTTACTACCAAATCGCATCGCTTCATGTCATTTCTTACTACCAAATCGCATCGCTTCATGTCATTTCTTACTACCAAATCGCATCGCTTCATGTCAGTTCCTATTGCTGACGCATGTCAGTTCATGTTATTCCACTACCGATTCTCAGCGCTTTGTGGTGTTTTCTACTACCGATTAGCATCGGTTCATGCCACTTCCTACTACCGATTCATGTAATTTCCTATTTCTCATGTTGGTTCATGTCATTCCACTACCGAGTCGCATGGGTTCATGTCAGTTCTCGCTACCGAGTCGCATAGGTTCATGTCAGTTCCTGCTACCGAGTCACATGGATTCATGTCAGCTCCCGCTACCAAGTCGCATGGGTTCATGCCAGTCCCCGGTACCGAGTCGCATGGGTTCATGCCAGTCCCCGGTACCGAGTCGCATGGGTTCATGCCAGTCCCCGGTACCGAGTCGCATCGGTTCATGGCAGTCCCTTCTACCGATTCGCATCGGTTCATGATCGTTCCTACTACCGATTCGCATCGGTTTATGATCGTTCCTACTACCGATTCGCATCGGTTTATGATCGTTCCTACTACCGATTCGCATCGGTTCATGATCGTTCCTACTACCGATTCGCATCGGTTCATGACCGTTCCTTCTACCGATTCGCATTGGTTTATGATCGTTCCTACTACCGATTCGCATCGGTTCATGACTGTTCCTACTACCAATTTGCATTAATTATGTTAGTGTCATGCCGCTAATTATCCTCAATTATGTTATTTCCTACCACGGATTGGCATCGAAGCAAATCAGTTCACATGTAATTTAAGTCGACCCACTTTTTGCTAAAGCCACTACCGTTTCGTATCGGTTTGTGTTTTTCCTTACTACCAATTCGTATAGATCCATGGCATCGGTTCAAGTTCCACGTCAAGCATAGTTACGGTTAGTTTAGCCACAATACACCCCACTTGCTATTTACTATCTTCATCTTTCACCTATTTTTATAGGTCAATTTTGCAATCGCAGCAATTTATCAGTACAGGTTCTTGGAAGCATGCATTCGAGGACCACGTCTTGCAAATCGCTGGAAGCACAGGTACGTGTTACTCCATACATTACAGCAAGCAGGCATTGCGATCGCTGCAAGCACGTGTTGTCATTTAAGCCCCTAGCAAACGCTGCGATCACGTAACTATACAAACTCCTTGTGATCTCTGTCAGCAAACACAAACTTCTTACAAATGCTGCAAGTATGCTTAACTAAACGCCTTGCAAATCGCTGCCAGCACGTTTGACACTCCCCGCAACGCTGCAAACATGCATTTCAAACTTGAACTTCTTGCAATCGCTGCAATCACTGCGAGCACGCATCATCGCAAACCCCTCGCAATCACTGCGAACACGCACTGTCAAACTCCTTACAATCGCTGCATGCGTGTATTTACGTAAATTCCTCGCAAATACTGCAGGCACGCATCAACATAATAATACCTCTCAATCACTGCGAGCACACATTTACATAAACTCCTCGCAACCGATGCGAGCACGCATCATCACCAATCCCTCACAATCGCTTTGAGCAAGGACAAACACCACCCCATTACAAGCACATTCCCAGTGGCACACAATCAGCCACACACCATTTTAGTGGCACTTAATCGGCCACTCGTCTCCAGTGGCATTAACATACGGGCCACTCATCGTTTTCTCTGTCATTTCTCCTTAGGTCAGTCAAGTTTAGGTCGCATCCTGCATCAGATTGGATGTTTTCCCAGGAAAAAAAAAAAGGGAAAACCCCTCCCAACGTAGGGATCGCTTCTTCATCAGGGCCACCCGCATAACAAGGGTGGGACAGCCCATGTAGGGAAATAAAAGAGAGGTGAATTTTCCACTCATGTCACTCCTACTACAGGTTCGATCCATACCAGGTCCTTTATGATAGAGCGTTAGTCAGGTGTAGTTCACGGGTCTTTTCTGTCACATATTCTGCAGCACTCTGTCACTAAATCTCCAATTTTACATTTATCATTCCACATACTAAGGTTGGGGTGTTAGTTACTGTCACATATGTCTATACATTACACTCTCTTTTCGGAGACCGACTCTCCACCTCACAGACAAGGTCGCTGAACATCAACTTGCTGACAGTACAAGAGTTAAGCAGACCGAGCATGCGTCATAAATCTACAGACCGAAACATTCCTACATAGGCCGTACCAGACTCCAGCTGCTTGCCCCAGCATGCCCTGGGGCTCTAGTCCACACGTTTGTGCCCAGCACAGACAGGCACCCGAGCTATCGGTTACCTGGCCAGTCACCTCCTGGCTCACCTCGGTGCCACGCACTTTCTTGAGTTTTCTAAATTTCCACTATACACTGTTCTATGACCGTAGAACACCTTCGGCTCTATCTATGCATGTCATTTCGTTTCTGTATCCCACTCCGTCCGTTTCCCCTCTTCCACACCCCCTTTTGACACATACCCTCTTGTTTTTCTCAAGACCGACTTGAGTGTCACCGACACGGAAATCTTTTCGCCACTTCGCTGGCTTACGCTCCCCGCTCTGTGCTGTCTGTCAGCCAATTGGCCACACTGCAAACGGGTGCACCAATGTGGCCACAAGTTGCCCCTTCAACCCCCCCGCCACCTCAGGATTCCACACCGGCTTCATCACTCTACCTCTCTCCACTCGCAAGTGCGAAAAAAAAAAAAAAAAAACCTCCAGTCAGCAACCCTCAACAAACAAGCGATCGATACCCTGCTACAGGCCAAACTAGACAAAGGATCTGTGATCGGCCCTTTCCCCCAGTAACCTTCCAAACCCTGGAAGATTCAGCCCTTTTTGTGCTTGTCAAGGGCAAGTTGTCCAATAATTTTGGTTATTTTTCTGTACCTCCATTCTTTGCACATTCCGAGCTTGAATTCCCTGATTCCTTCCAAGGAATTTTCCTTGAGACATACATCAGACGACGTAGCTGTTCAAGCAGTCTTTTTTCGCGGAGCCTGTCACACTGAGCCCAGTGTCAGTTGGTTATCCATTACATAGGTGATTTTTCTACTCATCAAGCGACCAGACATACCACCGGTAACCTTGATAGGTTGAGAGGGGTTTCAACAATTACAATGTTCCCATAGCCGAACTCAAAGTGGAAACCCAGCACAAGCCATCACCTTCTTTAGTGTCACTTTGGACACACGCGCCATGCAAGCCAGCTTGCCTCCTGGCAAACTAGCCATATCAGATCGGTCCTTCATGACTTTACTCTCTCGCAGGGGGTACTAAGAAACAGATGCAGACTTTGCTAGGGGCGCTCAATTTTTACAATAAGTATTATTCCTCAAGGCCCCTCTTTTATTTCACGGCTCCTAGTTTTCCTTACTCATGTACAAGGTGCTGACCAAATCATTAGGTAAGACCCGGCAGCCATAGCCGACTTACAATTTATGCGGAACTCATCCCACATTGCTAAACGGCATATTAAGGTTATCCCCACGGCATCAGCTGCATCACCACAGGTAGTCAGATGCTGCAGCTTCTACAGGCTTTGCTGCTATTTTCTGCCCATCACTGGTTCTCAGGTCCTTGGCCGCCAGAAATCTTGTTAGTTCCAGGTTTCCCTGTCATCCTGACTTTTCGAGCTGTACCCAGTCGTGGCACCTGTTCAGGTCTGGGGCCACACTTGGTCAGGACAAACCATGGTCTTCAATAGTAACAACCAGGCTATGGCCAAAAACGTAAACAAGGTAGCCAAGTCGCTCCCCATTGGAACCACCATTCAATATACCCGTAAGCATATCCAAGGCAAAGCAAATTGCAGCGGATGTGTGATCACATTTCAATTTTTGGCTCATTTTCAGTAGTATCCTGGAGCCGACCTAACCATGGATTGAAATGGCTAAGGGCAAACGCTTGCCCATTACGAGCACCATCTTTAGAGACATGTCTAAAGTCCTCGCACAATCCGTGTTTGGGGTTCAGCCCAGTCTAGTTATTCAAGCGGCCATCTACCTATCCTACTATGTTTCTTTTTGCGGCCCAACAAATTCACAGTCAGCGGCACTAGCAGCCAGTTATCATACAAACGCCACTTAACTAGTTTCCAAACTATTACGTCCATCACCTAGAAGTCTCCAAACCCATCAGATCAGTCCCAGGGTCGACATCAGCCTCTTCCGGACTATAAACTCCTGGTGCCCAGTTGCGGTGCTGTCTAGCTACTGACTCGCCTACCCAGTCACTCCGACTCTAGCCCGTTATGGCCTTTCCCTATCAGCCCATCAAGTGGCAACCAATTCATCAGGCACGTCAGAATCACTGTCCAAACTTTGGCCTCGACCCCTGCTGGTACTCCGGTCATTCCTTCCAGATCACAACAGCTTCAGCAGCATCTCCGCATGCAGTATCAGACCATGTGATCAATTAATTAGGCAGATTGTAGTCCGGTTGCTTGGCTAGATACATTCCAAAGCCTCAGTTGGAGATGGCACAAGCCTTCGCCAAGCTTGCTCATCGATCATTGTACCAATTAAGGACTACTTCCATAAACGGCATATTTTTGCCCCCTTCTCTTGGCATACCGACCAGATGACCAAGGCACACCTCAGGTCTATTTATGTTGTAAGTCTTGTTGCGTGTTTATGTGATCCACATCTATCTTCGGTCAGAGGGCCACGACCATAAGTAGGAAGGCCAGTGGGCTGGCCTGAATTTATGGGAGGAGCCCGGAGGGTATTTAAGCACCTTCACACTCCAGGCTCTTTGTCGGTTCCAGTGCACGATACCCTCCCTCCCATCCCCTTTTTTCAGGGCTTTTCTCAGCACATTCTTCTCCATTATTACCCATTACTTATATAGGGTATGCCCCCTTCTCTTGGCATACCGACCAGATGACCAAGGCACACCTCAGGTCTATTTATGTTGTAAGTCTTGTTGCGTGTTTATGTGATCCACATCTATCTTCGGTCAGAGGGCCACGACCATAAATGGGGAAATAAATTGTGGTCACTAGATGGACTTGAAGAGCATACTTCCATACATCATATAATGTGCAGAATATCATATGATGCTAAGAACTGTCAGGAAATCTGGAAAATTCCTTTCCATTGCAAGTCAGTCTCAGCTGAAATTGTGTTTATAATTGTCAATTGGTCAAGTTACTGAATGTATACTTCTATGGTAATGAACTACTGACTGGAAGAACACAATAGTGATCTGTGAAAACACAGTATCAGTTATTTTACAAGTATCCATAGGGCTATGGGAAGTAATAAAAATTATTTTCAGTAGAGATTATATTCCTTCTCAAAGCAAAAAATCTGCAATTCCTATTTTTTTTCTTCAAACAACACTAAACATGCTTATACCAGTATAATAAAACCATAATAGGGTCCCCTGTCTTTCTAGGCTCCATCTTAAGGTGGACCTGTGCCCAGATCATGCACACTAAAGTATTTACAAATTCTGATCAAGCAGTAAAAGCACTCTAAAACAAATCCTCATTTAACTCTGTATCTATAAGCATTGTAGAAAAAACATTTAACCATTTTTCAAAATTCACAACATAGACAGTGAAATCTTTACCTGTTGATAGCAGGTCCTGGCAGGTTGCCAACCTTCTAATGTAAACAGGTGTTTATTAACTGGCTGTACACTAAACCTGTTGGCACCACTCCACCCAACATCCTTTGGTTGAAAATCAAAAGAGCCGGGTAGAAGATTGTCAGGTGACCTGTGCTTGCAGTGTATGACCAGTGCTTGGTCTTGTATTCTGACAGCCACCAGCACTGGCTGACAGAATACAAAAGCCACAGTAGGAGATTCATCTATTGGCACTGCTTAGGCCCCTTTCCCACTGTCGTGATTTGAAAGTCGCACGATTTTGAAATGATTTTGCGGGCGCGATTTTGATATGATTTCTATGAGCTTTAAAGGAATGTAAACTTGCGGTCTAAGGACCTCAACTCGCAGCAAAGATGGACCAAAGTAGTACAGGGACTACTTTGAAGTCGGTGCGACTGAAGTCGCACATACATGAATGGTTATCATTGGGAATCATGGGGTATGAATTGTCATGAGACTCTGATGTCCAAAATTGCAGGAAAAGTCGCACAAGTGTGAAAGGGGCCTTACAATGGATGGAATGATCTCTAAGATTTCTTCTGTTTAGCCTGCAGGCTGAACCAAAGACATCTATGAATGTATGGCCAGCTTCAGTTATAAGAAACAAACTGAAACCTGACTCTAGATTATTTGTTGTGATCTTTGAGTTATTCCCCAAAAAATGTAACATTAACGCAAGCTAGAGAGGCTAGGGATGGCTTTTTTAAAGCTCTGTTATTGCTTGTTAATTATATGTAAATACTTTCATGCCTATTGCTTGGGCACAGGTGCAAGGAGGCCTTTAGTCTCTTTTTCTGCTTTTTGTTTTTAAATAAATGTTTATTGGGTTTTAATGGTACAAACAAACCATACCTGAGTTGAGAAGCCAACAAAGCATAGGCATGATGCAGCATAGAACAGGTACACTCCATGAAAGGATATAATGTTGTATGAGCAAACTATAAAACTTTGGTAGTACCAACAAGCGGTCGTACGACCGTTGTATCGTGTGTACAGAGAAGTAGGTCCAACAGTTGTACTGTGCAAAACACGCATGCTCAGAAGTCAGGAAAGACGCTAATTACATGCACCTGAACTTTCTCTTTATACATTCATAACACGTCACTACGTTTGGCTTGGTCGTACGATCGTGTAGTGCATGCCAGTACGCAAGTTACATGATCCAATATACGATTTGGTCCGTTCGGTCATACATTTACATTTATACAAAGTAAACCCTTAAGTGACAGCAATTTCATAGGAGCAGACATCCAACCAGCCCAGGAATTTTTCTGCTTTGAATAATACTGCTTCTGACCCTTTTTGGTGATGGGTAATACCTTAATTTTGAGCTGTTAACAAAGAGATGAACCCTGCCCTCAGCTATAACTGGCCTTAACAGCAAGAAGCACATGGAAGGGCAAACGCATGAAAGACAAAACCAGAGAAAATTCCCAGCTCAGCTCACCAACCAGTCTGCTTACCAACCGAATTGACCTGTCCAACAGTATGTGTTAAAAACAGGGGCTTCTCACTAACGCCATATCGGCGTTAACCGGCATTTTTGATGCCAACGTTTTTAGGTTAAAAAATAGCAGAGGAATGTTTTTTTTTTAAAACGCCTATTGATGCAGACGCTCACTAACGCGCATTAACGCTCATTAACCACTTCAATACTATGCACTTAGAACACTTTACTACCAGACCAATTTTCAGTTTTCAGTGCTGTTGCGCTTTGAATGACAATTGCGCGGTCGTGCGACGCTGTACCCAAACAGATTTTTTTATCATTTTGTTCCTACAAATAGAGCTTTCTTTTGGTGGTATTTGATCACCCCTGTGGTTTTTATTTTTTGCGCTACAAATAAAAAAAGACAGAAAATTTTGAAAAAAAAAATTCTCTATTTTTGTCACAACTTTGTAAATAAGTACATTTTCTCCATCACTGGTGGGCACTGATGAGGCTACACTGACGGGCACTGATGTGGCAGTACTGATTGGCACTGATGAGGTGGGACTGATGAGGTGGCACTGATGATGAGGCACTTATATGCAGCAATGATGAGCACTGTTAGGCGGCACTGATAAGCAGCACTGACGGGTACTGATAGGTGGCACTGATATACAGCACTGACGGGCACTGATATGCAGCACTGACAGACACTGCTAAGCGGCACTGATGGGCACTCATAGACAGCACTGATTGGCACTCATAGGCAGCACTGGGCACTGATTGGTGGCACTGATGGGCACTGATAGGTGGGCACTGGTAGGTGGCAATGGTGGGCACTGATATGTGGCACTGGTATGCATTGATAGGGGCACTGGTAAGCACTGATAGGGGCACTGGTGGCCATATATACTGATAGGGGCTCATTCCCTGGTGGTCTAAGGTGGCATCTGAAGGTGGCACTGAGTGCCATCCACATTGGGCACTATGTCTCTTACCTGGTGGTCTAGGGGGGTCTCCCTAGTGGTCCAGATCGGCTCCTTGGTGGTCCTTGGTCGGATCCCTGGTGGTCCTGGGTGGGCACATCCCTGGTGTTCCCTGGGAAGGCTCCCTGGTGGTCTAGGGTGGCGATCCGAGGGAGGGCTGTGCTGATAAATCATCAGCACAAACCCTCCCTGTCAGGAGAGCAGCCGATCGGCTCTCCACTCCTCAGGTCTGCAGACCTGAGTACAGGAAAGCCGATAAACGGCTTTCCTGTGTTACACTGTGACCAGCCGTGATTGGTCACGGCTGGTCACATGGTAAAGTGCTTCGGATGGAAGCACTTTACCGAGATCGGTATTGCGGGGGATCAGACTGACCTCCCACACCACTGATCGCCGAGATACGGGCGCCCCCGGGGGCGCGCGGCGGCTTGTTATCCTGAGGACGTCATATGACGTACAGTCAGGACAACTAAGCCACTTCCCAGCCGTCATTTTGCATACCGCGGTCGGGAAGTGGTTAATTGATTTTCTCATGACGTCGGGCCCGACATTTTGCTTATTTTTTTACATACCCCCGTGTGTATGAAGTCTAAAAATACAATAAAATAAAATAGATTCAAAACACAAATAATGTAAATAGGTAAACAGGGTGTAATTTTGAAGCAGAAGAGCAGGAGTTTAGTCTGTATTCATGCAATGGTTGACTAAATAGAAGATAGCACATTTTTTTGTACAATAGTCGGTGTGATATTGCATGCCGAGTCAGTTCTGTGTACAGTAAGCAGTGTAATATACTGTGAGAGTTCCCCAGATGCAATAGAACTGCCTACCAATATGAATTCTTCAAAAATATTAATCATTTCCTGTGAATAACTACATTTTGGAGAGCATCCTGTAAATGCCACTGCTGCATCAAGTTCAAACAAAAATAAAGGAAAAACAAATAATCAAAAACATGTTAAAAAATGTATTCTCAGAATCCTAAATCCCCAGCTGATCCTGGAGGAAGACAAAAAATCATGTTTAAAGTGTGGTCTAATTAAAATCAATCTTTCCTGTTCTCAAAAGGTGGGGTTAATCAACCCACATTATGAAAGCTATCACATTAGCCTTGGCTCACAGTACTGATTCAGTGAACGCCACATACATCATTACATATTGTACAGTATGTGTAGTAAAGCAGTAAGGTTGCTTTACTAAACCTGGAGAATGCAAAATCAGGTGCAGCTCTGCATAGAAATCAATCAGCTTCCAGTTTTTTTTTTCTTGTCAAAGCTTAACCACTGGGCATTTAAACTCCCTTCCTGCCCAGGCCAATTTTCAGTTTTCAGCGCTGTTGCACTTTGAACGACTATTGCATGGTCATATGAAATTTTTATGATTTTTTTCGCAAAAATAGAGATTTCTTTTGGTAGTATTTAATCACTACTGGGTTTTTTTCGCTAAAGAAACAAAATAAGATCAACATTTTTGAATTTTTTTTTATAGTTTGTTATAAAATTTTGCAAACTGGTTGTTTTTCTCCTTCACTGATGTGCGCTGATGAGGCGTCACTGATGTGCACTGATAGGTGGTACTGATAAAGCTACACTGATGGGCACTGATTAAGCTACACTGATGAGGCAGCACTGATGGACACTGAGGCGGCACTGGTGGGCACTGATGAGGCGGCACTGGTGGGTGCAGATAAGGAGGCACTGATGAGGCTGCACTGATAGGTGGCACTGATGGGCTCTGATAGGTAGCACTGATGGGCACTGAGAGGTGGCACTGATGGGCACTGAGAGGTGGCATTGATAGGTGGCACTGATAGGTAGCACTGATCGGTTACTGGTTTTCGTTTCTCTCCTCATGCTGATCGTGAGGATAGAAAATGCAGAGGACCGGCTTGTTTACTTCCATGATCAGCTGTCTTTGGCTGCTGTGATTGGCCCTTTACCCTGCTCTGTGATCAGCCGAGTCGGAAGGAGTCTGCAGTCACATAGCGCGCCGCACGCGCGCCCCTATTGACGGTACTGGATGCCCGTGCTGTAGCTGTCATTCAGCTATAGCGCGGGTGGAAAGTGGTTAATTGAACAAGCTGAAGTTAGAACCTGATTGGCTACCATGCACAGCTGCACCAGATTTTGCAAACTCCAGTTTTAGTAAATCAACCCCTCTATGTCATTCGATGTCATTGGACGGGCCAGGAGACAGCTTTTATTTTTAGTATGTGTGGCGGTATGTCAGGAGGGGTGTGAGAGCAGGGATTAGTCTAAATAAAGTGGAGATGGGCTTTAAACATAGGTTTGCCAGACTGGCAGAAACCAATTTAGTAATTAATCACATCTAACTTTGTGATTATATTCTTAACATATGGAAGGCAACTGTGTACTCTTTATATACTGTATATATTCATATATGATATCATACATACAGTATAATTCATTTTTATATATAGAATAATATAGGTTTTTCACAAGAATGTGATTGCATCAGCATTAGGTACCTTTTTTAGAACAAATCCAACAATGACAGTGACATCTGATTTTGCATTTGAAATACAGGATACAAGTTTTTCCTTTTAGTTTACATCCAGTTTAATGAAGCTCCCTACATAGGAGGATTAATACACATACATATATCATGAGCCACATGAAATAAGCTTTAACACTTCAACACACAGGACTATTAGAGCTCTTTTGATACCTTTATATCAATAACACATTATTTTCACTTTACAGGATGAGATCATTGGCAATGTGTTCTGCAGCTTAGGTGTTACATTAGGATTTTTTAATACATTTTCCGATAAAAAGGAAACTCATACATTTGTGGAAAAAAAATATTTCAGCCATAGCTTGTGTTTGTTGTACTATTTTTCCAGCTGTTTCTGTACTGTGACTTTTCATATCTGCAAAAACATTTTCTTTCCTTCACTTACATTAATGCTAAGCTTACACATCTTCTTCATGACTTCATATTCCATAATGACAAGAAGATTTTTGATTGTATTTAAACGGAGTCTGTCATAAAAAAGATCACTTTTATACTTTTATTCTTCAAATTCATGTGACCATTCATTTTCAAAACAATTTCCATACAATCAACAATGGGAAAAACATTTTACACGTCATATCCAAAGTATAACTGCACTTTTGTAAAGTATAAGTTTCACATAGTTTTGAAAGCCCCCTTCCCTCCACATCCTGGACATTGTCTTCCAGTATTACATTTCCTTGTCCCTGATTCCATTGGGTCATGCCAAGGAAGCTGCACATCTGCTTGTCAGAATCTTCTTGACCACACCTGAACATGTCCATCTTGACCCGCATTTAGTACTATTGAAAGCTCACACTTTGCACTTCAACCCTGTATTTGTTTGAATAGAGTTCACTGTGCACATGCATGGGCTCAGCAGAAAAATGAATGGACTGAAGGGGATGACAAATACATACATTTTGTTTTAAAAGGACACATAAACCCAAAAACATAAATTTAAAGTAACATTAAAGGTTCATTTAAAGTGGAGGTCCGAGGGAAAAAAAAAATTAAAAGTCAGCAGCTACACATACAGTAGCTGCTGACTTTTAATAATAGGACACTTACCTGTCCTGGAGTCCAGCGATGTCGGCACCCACCGCCTATCTTCGGATCGGGGGACGGGTGCAGCCGTCTCCATTGAGGGTAAGGGAACCCGGACGTGTAGCGTTACAGCTTCACGCCGGGCACCTTACTGTGCATGTGCAAGGCTCTGCTGTGCTCTGCTATTGGCCAGACGGCCAGTAGCAGAGCAAGCAGGGAGGAGGGAGCCAGGCTGCTGATATCAGCGGCCACGGCAGCCAGCCAGAGCTCCCGGATGTGTGGAAAAGGACACCTGTCTAAAGACAGGTGTCTTCTTCCCCCTCCCCCCCGAAAGGTGCCAAATGTGACACCCGAGGGGGGGAGGAATCCAACCAGTGGAAGTTCCACTTTTGGGTGGAACTCCGCTTTAAATAAAAACAAAAACAAATATGTCATACTTTCCTGTTCTGTGCAGTGGTCATTTTGGATCCCCCGCCGGTGCTGTTGGCTTATCTTCTTCTGCCAGTGCCTTCAATAGCAAGCCGCTTGCTCTGGGGGCACTGGTGCGTGCTTGCTACCGAGCCCCAATCTATGCATCCATAAGACACAGAGAGCCGCGGCTCAGCCCTGCCCTCTGTTCTCTCCTCATTCGCTCACTGGCTGTGATGGCTCCCACTGCTGTCACAGCCAATGAGAAATGAGAGACCAGGAGAAGCTCAGCTCTCATTCACATTACTGAATCGAGAGGAAGCTCAGGTGAGTATTTGGGTGGGCAGGGGGGATCTGGCAATTGAGATTTTTGCCACTACAAAGTTAAATGCTATTAATCTGCTTGTGTTTCCCAGCATCCCCTTAACTGCTTGACGCAGTGCCTGATGTGGGGATTTTGTGAGGTTTATTTGGGTGACAGAGTAAATAAAATGGTAGCTATGTATCAAAAATTGTTTTACTTTTGGACAAAGTCTGTCGCTTTTCATATTGCCGCTAATGCTTGCACATCTGCTATTCACACACATGTGTTCTGCACCAGAACAGATGTTCTTCACACATTCAATCTTTTCTTCATACATCTGGAAATAGAATAGAACACTTTACCTAAAACCGGGGAGAAACCATATACATGCACTTGAAACATCTGGATAGTGTGTTTGAAAATACAGCATAGAGAAGAGCATGCATATGGTTTCGCTCTTCACATACAGATTCCAGATGTTTTCAGAACAGTGATATCATATCACTGATATGATATCACTGTTCTGAAAACATCTGGAAACTGTGTGTGAAGAGCGAAACCAGACGCATGCTCTTCTCTATGCTATATTTTCAAACACACTATACAGATGTTTCAAATGCATGTATATGGTTTCTCCCCGGTTTTAGGTAAAGTGTTCTATTCTATTTCCAGATGTATGAAGAAAAGATTGAATGCGTGAAGAACATCTGTTCTGGTGCAGAACACATGTGTGTGAATAGCAGATGTGCAATGACTGACGTTTTCATTTAAAGTGATACACACATTTTAAAAAGAAGTGTGAATAAAAGATGTGGAATGATTGACGGTTTGATTTAAAGTGACACACACACTTGAAATAATTGTGCAGAAGAGATGTGCAATGTTTGACGGTTTCATTTAAAGTGATACACACATTTTAAAAAGAAGTGTGAATAAAAGATGTGCAATGATTGACGGTTTGATTTAAAGTGATACACACATTTTGCAGAACAGTGATATGGGTACTCCCGGCTTATTTATACTTTTTTGACACAGTTTGAAGATGATTTTAGAACAGTTCTATGGCCTCTAATGTTAATTAATACTTTTCAGACCCATTTTGAAGATGATCTCCATTTTTGCATTTTTTATGTTTTTATTTTTTAAAAAATATTTAAAGTTATTTCCCTGTCCCCATTTCTTTGTAGGGCACTTGTCCCACCCTTACCCACATTTTCCTTCCTTTTGCAGACCTCTAGGACCTTCCTGGGCTTTTTTACAGCATTTTTAAGATTTTTCAATAAAATTACCAGAACCCCGAACCCGGACTTTTTTTGAAAAGTCCGGGTCCCGGACACCCCAAAGTTTGGTACGGACCCGAACTTTACAGTCCGGGTTCGCTCAACTCTACTAGAAACCACTAGGGAGTGACTAAAGCGTAGAGTAGATAGGCTGACTCTGAATTCCAGTGCCACACCAGGGTTTCTGTGTGTGAGAAGCTGCATTCCAGGTTTGTTGGACAACAGTTAGAAGATCATAACCGCTAATCTTGCTTTCAAGTCTTCAATACGGGTGGACACCACATCTTGATCATCCTCAGGGGCCCCTGCAACTGAACTTTGCTACCCCATTGATCTGGAGGTACCTTTATTAATGACTATACTGTATATGTCTGTGTTTATGTGCACAATTCCACCAGGACTTATCGTGGGCCCTTTGTAGATAATATCTGTTATATATTGGATGTACAGTGGGTACGGAAAGTATTCAGACCCCCTTAAATTTTTCACTGTTTGTTATATTTCAGCCATTTGCTAAAATCATTTAAAATTATTTTTTTCCTCATTAATGTACACACATTTTTGCAGATTTATTAAAAAAGAAAAACTGAAATATCACATGGTCCTAAGTATTCAGACCCTTTGCTCAGTATTTAATAGAGGCACCCTTTTGATCTAATACAGCCATGAGTCTTTTTGGGAAAGATGCAACAAGTTTTTCACACCTGGATTTGGGGATCCTCTGCCATTCCTCCTTGCAGATCCTCTCCAGTCCTGTCGGGTTGGATGGTGAACGTTGGTGGACAGCCATTTTTAGGTCTCTCCAGAGATGCTCAATTGGGTTTAAGTCAGGGCTCTGACTGGGCCATTCAAGAACATCCACTGAGTTGTTGTGAAGCCACTCCTTCGTTATTTTAGCTGTGTGCTTAGGCTCATTGTCTTGTTGGAAGGTAAACCTTCGGCCCAGTCTGAGGTCTTGAGCACTCTGGAGAAGGTTTTCGTCCAGGATATCCCTGTACTTGGCCACATTCATCTTTTCCTTGATTGAAACCAGTTTTCCTGTCCCTGCAGCTGAAAAATACCCCCACAGCATGATGCTGCCACCACCATGCTTCACTGTTGGGACTGTATTGGACAGGTGATGAGCAGTGCCTGGTTTTCTCCACACATACCGCTTAGAATTAAGGCCAAAAGGTTCTATCTTGGTCTCATCAGACCAGAGAATCTTATTTCTCACCATCTTGGAGTCCTTCAGGGTTTTTTTTTAACAAACTCCATGCGGACTTTCATGTGTCTTGCACTGAGGAGAGGCTTCCGTCAGGCCATTCTGCCATAAAGCCCAGACTGGTGGAGGGCTGCAGTGATGGTTGACTTTCTACAACTTTCTCCCATCTCCTGACTGTATCTCTGGAGCTCAGCCACAGTGATGTTTGGGTTCTTCTTTACCTCTCTCACCAAGGCTCTTCTCCCCCGATAGCTCAGTTTGGCCAGACGGACATCTCTAGGAAGGGTTCTGGTCGTCCCAAACGTCTTCCATTTAAGGATTATGGAGGCCACTGTGCTCTTAGGAACCTTAAAGCGGTAGTAAACCCGCTGCCAAAAAAAATAAATAAAAAAAAATCCTCCAAGACAATAGCATAATATGTTAGTATGCATCGCATACTAACATATTATGAAATACTTACCTTAGAACGAGGCCCCCGATGCCCGAGTCGGTCAGCGCTAAGGACGCTGACATGTTGGTCCTCTTCTTTCTTCCGGGTACGCGGCTCCGGCGCTGTGAGTGGCCGGAGGCGCGTGACGTCACTCCCTGGCATGGCGCGGGAGTTCTTCGCTCTGAGTTGCCGGCCGCCTCGGCCAGATCGTCAGAGCGCATGCGCCGGTAATGTCAGCGGCTGCATGCAGGGCGAATATCTCCTAAACCATGCAGGTTTAGGAGATATTCTTTTTATCTACAGGTAAGCCTTATTATAGGCTTACCTGTAGGTAAAAACAGCTTTTAGGGTTTACTACCGCTTTAAGTGCATCAGAAATTTTTTTGTAACCTTGGCCAGATCTGTGCCTTGCCACAATTCTGTCTCTGAGCTCTTCAGGCAGTTCCTTTGACCTCATGATTCTCATTTGCTCTGACATGCACTGTGAGCTGTAAGGTCTGATATAGACAGATTATTATTATTATTATACAGGATTTATATAGCGCCAGCAGTTTGCGCATCGCTTTACAAAAATGAAGGCAGACAGTACAGTTACATCACAATTTGGCACAAGAGGAATCAGAGGGCCCTGCTCGTTAGATCTTACAATCTAAGAGATGTGTGGCTTTCCTAATCAAGTCCAATCAGTATTATCAAACACAGCTGGACTCAAATGAAGGTGTAGAACCATCTCAAGGATGATCAGAAGAAATGGACAGCACCTGAGTTAAATATATGAGTGTCACAGCAAAGGGTCTGAATACTTAGGACCATGTGATATTTCAGTTTTTCTTTTTTAATAAATCTGCAAAAATGTCAACAATTCTGTGTTTTCTGTCAATATGGGGTGCTGTGTGTACATTAATGAGGAAAATAAATGAACTTAAATGATTTTAGCAAATGGCTGCAATATAACAAAGAGTGAAAAATTTAAGGGGGTCTGAATACTTTCTGTACCCACTGTATGTACTATTATTAATCTCTTCTTATATAAAGCTTGTACTATTTATATACCGGTGTGCATTTAACTACTTACAGTTAATAATATCTGCTGTTGCATTAGTTCCTCTGCTCTGATTAGATTATTGGTTAATTTCCTGGAAAGGGAATCTTGTCTGTTCACAGAGGCCCTATCCTGGCACTGCCAACTTTATTATTAAACCCACTCTTACACTTAGCAAATGTTTTGGTTTCCTTATTTACCTCCATGTTTAGCGCAATATCCTGTTTGGGGAGGGTAATTTCTCTAACCCCTTCCACCCAAAAATCAGGGCTACAATTAGAACCTTTAAATTAAATTTGTCCTCGGTAGAGTTCAGCCCGAGCATCAGTTCAGGCCAAACATTGGCTGTTAGCCCTGTTCGGGGAACACCAGAATTTGCAGGGAGTTTGCACCGTCGAACGTCATGCAATGCACTGTGCAGAGCTTTGCCCAATCAGGGTGCAGTTTAAGCAGGTTGTTAAGGAGTGGGGTCGGGAAGCTGGCTGTGCCGTCTTTAACCACTTGAATACCAGGCACTTACCACCCTTCCCGCCCAGACCAATTTTCAGCTTTCAGCAGTGTTAAATTCTGAATGACAATTGCACGGTCATGCAACGTTGTACCCAAACAACGTTTTTATCATTTTATTCCCACAAATATGAATGGTATCCATGGGGGGGGGGGGGGGCAACC
>BLSH010035655.1:539736-550040 GCA_018402905.1 Glandirana rugosa
GACGGAGTAGTCACGGGTAGTCACCACAGTTTAATTAACCACTTCAGCCCCAGAAGGATTTGCCCCCTTCCTGATCTGAGCACTTTTGTGATTCTGCACTGAGCTGCTTTAAATGACATTTGTGCGGTTGTGCGATGTTGTACATCAACAAAATTGACATCCTTTTTTTTTTTTAATCGCAAATAGAGCTTTCTTCTGGTGGTATTTGATCACCTCTGCGTTTTTTATTTTTTGCGCTACAAATAAAAAAAGACCAAACATTTTGAAGAAAAAAAGTTGTTCTTGGTTTCTGTCACAAAATTTTGTAAATAAGTACATTTTCTCCTTCACTGACAGGCACTGGTGTGGCTACACTGATTAGCACTGATAAGGCTACACTGATGGGCACTGATGAGGCAGTACAGATTGGCACTGCTGAGGTGGCACTGATAAGGTGGCACTGATGGGCAATGATGATGAAGCACATATATGCAGCACTGATGGGCACTGATAGGCTGCACTGATAAGCAGCACGGAAGGGCATTCATATGCAGCACTGATGGGCACTCATAGGCTGCACTGATAGGTGGCACTGGGCACTGATAGGTGGCACTGGTGGGCACTGATAGGTGGCACTGGTGGGCAGTGAAATAAGGCACTGAGATACAGCAGTGTTAGGAATGGCACTGGCAGGCATCACATATGGGCACAGTGCCATCCATACAGTGCACTGTACATCCCTTACCTAGTGGTCTAGGGTGGGCTCCCTGGTGGTCCCTGGGTGGACTCCAGATTGTCTCCCTGGTGGTCCCTGGGCGGTCTCCTGTTGGTGTCCCTGGGTGGGCTCCCTGGTGGTTCTGGGCGGGCTCCCTGGTGGTCCAGTGTGGTGATCCTAGGGGGCTGCACTGATAAATGTTCAGCATAGACCCCCCCGTAAGGACAGCAGCCGATCAGCTCTCATCTACTCACATCTGCAGGCACAAGTATAGGAAAAGCCGAAAAATGGCTCTTCCTGTTTACAGTGACCAGCCGTGATTGGAAGCTCTTTACCGAGATCGGTAATGCAGTGGGTCAGACTGACACACCGCACCACCGATCGCCATGATGCGCGCCCCCCACGGGGGTGTAATCGCAGGTTATCCTGAGGACATCAATAGACGCCCAGTCAGGATAACGGAGCCACCGGTCGGCTGTCATTAGTCTATAGGCCGGGCTGGAAGTGGTTAACAACCAATGAGTCATCAGCTGTCAATGGGCTTCCCCACTGACAGCTGAGTAAATTGATTGATGATAGAGTTACATTGGCAGAGCCCCCCCCCTGCCCCAAAGCACCCATGCATCCCATGTTAAGGGCATGTGGCCTGGTATCGTTCAAGAGGGGGGGGGCGCTCGCTCGTCGTCCCCCTTTCCTGACCTGCCAGGCTGCATGCCCGGATAAGGGTCTGGTATGGAGTTTCAGGGGGACCCCATGCCATTTTTTTCCATTTTTTTTTCCAATAGCCGGGTGATTGCAATTGTAGCGTGTACATTGTATGTGACTTGACTTGTTTTTTTTTTCTTTAGAAATGTAATTTTTGCTGCAGCATGTTCTATGCATGCTACAGATGCACCGCTTTACAGGCAGACTAAGGGGACCCTCCCAGGCACTATATTTAAAGGATTGTTTTTAATGTTGCACTTTAAGCATCATTAACCACTTGCCCACTGGGCACTTAAACTCCCTTCCTAACCAGACCAATTTTCAGCTTTCAGTGCTCATACATTTTGAATGACACTTTTCTCAGTCATGCAACACTGTACCTTTATGAAATTTGAGCTCTCTTTTGGTGGTATTTAATGAAAAATGAAAAACAACGGAAGATTTTATTTAAAAAAATGCATTTTCTTTATTTCTGTTATAACATTTTGCAAATTACTAATTTTTCTTCATACATTTTGGCCAAAATTTATACTGCTACGTATCCTTGGTAGAAATAACCCAAATCAGTGTATATTATTTGGTCTTTCTGAAAGTTATAGAGTCTACAAGCTATGGTGTCAGTCACTGAAAATTGATCACACCTGATGCACTGAAGGCCTATCTCATTTCTTGAGACACTAACAAGCCAGGAAAGTACAAATATCTCCCAAATGACCAATTTTTGGAAAATAGACAATACAAGGTATTTAGTAAGAGGCATGGTGTAATTTTTCTCACAATTCTTTGCAAAATTAAGATTTTTTTTTTTTTTGGACAAAATTGTCATATTGAGAAGTTATTTCCTTCGCACAGCATATGTATACTTGCAACTACACCCCAAAATACATTCTATTACTCCTCCTGAGTATGGTGATACCACATGCGTGAGACTTTTTCACAGCCTAGCCACATACAGAGGCCCAACATGCAGGGAGCACCTTCAGGCGTTCTATGAACATACATTACACATATATTTTCTAGAGTACCTCTTACACTTTTGAAGGCCCTAGAGCACTAGGACAATGGAAATGCCCAAAAAATGATGCACTTTTGGAAAGTAAAAACCCAATGTATATTCTGTGAGGCATAATGGGTCTTTTGAACATGTCTTTTTTTTCCCCACGTTTTTGGATTTTTTTTTTTTTTTTTTACACATAGTTGTCCATTTATAAGATATTTCTAACACATAGCATGTACATAGAAAAAATACACCCCAAAATATATTCTGCTACACCTCCTGAGTATGGCGACACCACACGTGTGGGACTTTTCCACAGCCTGGTCATATACAGTGGCCCAATTTGCAGGGGACACCATCAGGTGTTCTAGGGATATATATATATCAAATCTAATTTGACTACCTATTACACTTTTGTGAGGCACTGTAGTTGCACTTATGGGCACTGTAGTGGCATGGATGAGAACTGATGTGGCATGGATGAGCACTGATGTGGCATGGATAAGCACTGATGTAGCATGGATGTGGCATAGATGAGCACTGATGTGGCATGGATGTGGCTCGGGTGAGTACTTATGTGTCATGGATGAGCACTGATGTGTCAAGGATGTGGCATGGATGAGAACTGATGTGGCATGGATGGGCACTGATGTGGCATGGACGTAGCACAGATGAGAAGAGATGTGGCATGGATGAGCACTAATGTGGCATGGATATGGCACAAATGAGAACTGATGTGGCATGGATGAGCACTGATGTGGCATGGATGTGGCACAGATGAGAACTGATGGGGCATGGATGAGCACTGATGTGGCATGGATGTGGCACAGATGAGAACTGATGTGGTATGAATGAGCACTGATGTGGCATGGATATGGCACGGATGAGCACTGATGAGGCATGGATGTGGCACGGATGAGCACCGATGTAGCATGAATGAGCACTGATGTGGCATGGGTGAGCACTGATGTGGCATAGATGAGCACTAATGTGGCATGGATGTGGCACAGATGAGCATTGATGTGGCATGGATGAGCACTGATGTGGCATGGATGTGGCATGGATGAGTACTGATGTGGCATGAATGAGCACTGATGTGGCATGAATGAGCACTGATGTGGCATGGATGATCACTGATATGGCATGGATGATCACTGATATGGCATGGATATGGCACAGATGAGCACTGATGTGGCACAGATGAGAACTGATGTGGCATGGATCTGGCATGGGTGAGTACTGATGCGGCATGGATGAGCACTGATGTGGCACGGATGATCACTGATGGGGCACAGATGAGCACTGATGTGGCACGGATGATCACTGATGATGAGGCATGGATTTGGCACTGATGTGACATGAGCACTTTGAGCACTGATGTGACATGGATGAGGCATGAATGAGCATGCATGTGCCATGGATGGGGATGAATGAGCATGAATGAGCCATGGATGAGCCATGGATGGGGATGGATGAGCATGAATGAGCCATGGATGGGGATGGATGAGCATGAATGAGCCATGGATAGGGATGGATGAGCCATGGATGGGGATAGATGAGCATGAATGTGCCATGGGTGGGGATGGATGAGCCATGGGTGGGGATGAAGGAGCCATGGATGAGCATGAGTGAGCCATGGATGGGGATGGATGAGCCATGGATGGAGATGGATAAGCCATGGATAGGGATGTATAAGCCATGAATGGGGATGGATGGGCCATGGAAGTGAGTGAATGAGCATGAATGAGGATGGATGAAGCATGGGTGGGCATGAATGGGCATAGATCAGAGCTTTGGGCACTGCAGATCCAGCCCACAGTGCTCCTGCACTGGCTCCCTCCTCTCTTCACACGCTGAACCGATCTGTGTGAGGAGAGGGGAGGAGCAGAACTTGACATGCTGCAGTTTGTTGTCAACTGATCGATCCATCATTGGATGAACGATCATGTGGTAAAGGGCCGCTGTCAATGGCCCTTTACCCCGATCCGTGATACGCTGGGTCCAGAGAACTCGACCGTCATGGACATTCCCAAGTGCACGTGAGGTATCCGACTGAACTGTAGCCGTCATTCGGCTATGGCCCGGTCGGAAAATGGTTAAAATCACTGCTCCTGAAAAAACTATAATTTTTAAAAGTTTTTTTTGCATTGATACATGTCACCCAAGGCAGTACCCCGAACCCCGATACCCCTTTTATGGCCAATTACTTGCATATAAACCTTCAAAATGGGCACTACAGATTTTTTTGGTTTGGCTCCCATAGACTCCAATGGGGTTTGCAGTTCCAGTTAGAACATTTCCCCTGTGTGGGAATTCTGCTGTGAACCAAACACAGGTGTGTTCGACCCATGTGTAGTCCCCAGTAACTTATAGTTAGTGCCCCTCCATACCAACACCGTTCTGGGTGATACTTTACCCCAGGGGCGGACCAAGTGGGGGGCGGGCCGCCCCGGATGCCACACTTTGGGGGGGTGTTCAGTGTCATCTCTCTAGTGGGGTCCCGCTGTGCGCATCTGGAGGGCGGCAGGAGCCCCTCAGCCCTGGCTGCTCTTTTTTTTTTAGATGGATTGTTGGAACGAACTTGGTTGGTTTAAACACCCCCCTCTCAGCGCCGCAGTGGTATGGTCTCTCTGGTCTGCGTGGCGTGCGTCCGTCACTGACTGCTCCGCCGCTGCGCTTCCACTTCCTTCTGCCTCCGCCTCCGCCCGCCGCCCTCCACTCACCGCTGCGCTGTGTTGTAGAAGCAGGCTTGCCTTGAGGTCCGCCCGCGCCCACCATGTGAGTACTCTGTGGAACTTGGAATGTCTTGTCGGGTCAGTCTCAGTCTGTGGCCCGGCCCCAGTGGCGTCGGCGTCACTATGGGGATGCAGGGCCCCAGTGGGGGGTGCGGTAAGCACCAGAGCAAGAGGGTCACACAGGGTGACGCCTGCCAGAGGGGTGACACCACGAGGACTGGTGTTGTAGGTTGGTTGGAATGCAGCTGCTTAACACTATTAAGAATGGTTGGTATTTAAATAATGACCCCCTATGGTTGTGACAGCGTGAAGTTCATCAGATAACAGAGTTGCTTGTATTTTGACATGTGTTACAAGTAATGGTATTACCAGCATACATACATATAAGGCCAGATGATAAGTGGTGTAGCATTATCTTATGATGTCCACAATCAAGTGGGTTATCAGCAGAGAAAGGTCATTTTAAACCTTCTTTATTAAAGCGGAGGTCCGAGTTAGGAAAAAAAAATTAAAAGTCAGCAGCTACACATACAGTAGCTGCTGACTTTTAATAATAGGACACTTACCTGTCCTGGAGTCCAGCGATGTCTGCACCCACCGCCGATCTTCATCGCGGGTAAGGGAACCCGGACGTGTAAGCAGTATTTATAAAAAGCAGTATTATCTGTTCAGTAAATGTTAGAAACATATAATTATAAGTAAATAAGTTAATAATTTACTTTTCATCGTTTATTATTTTAAGTTGACAACGTTTACAAATTTGTGCAATAAATATTCTTGAAAAGATTTCAAATTTATGTGCGTGTTTTTTACATTTTTTGGGGGGGTGCCAGATATAGGATCCGCCCCGGGTGCCAAATGCTCTAGGTACGCCCCTGCTTTACCCTACCATTACGCTATTCCCCACAGAGATGTTTTTCTAAAGTAATGTTGCAGGCTGAAGGCTGAAGGCAGACAGATGTAGGAACCCCCCACAGTCATATAGGCTATTGTCATAAATTGTAATGACCCACTAAACTCTATGTTTCCTCAATGTTTTGCAAAATATTTTCACTTTGCTACATTTGATTTGTTTTATATATTTTTATTTATCCATTCCACCTTATGCATTTAGGACACCCTGTCCTCATCATAGCTAACAAAATATATGGCTTTACTTTTGATTGTTTGCTTCTTGAAAGCTTTATTTCATTGAGAGGAATAGATGGATCTTGGTCATAGAAAAAAAAATTGTTTTGTGCCCTCTTGTCAAGGATAACCTATGTCCTTTTTCACAGATGAAATAGGAGAAACCATATTCCTTCACATAAAAAAGCCAGATCAATGGTTTATTTAGTCATTGCCCTCACCATATAATACTGATTTCATTGTCACATGTTAAAACAATTATCTCTGCTGGACCCTACGCAAACATTAACCAAGACCTCAATTTAATTGATTTGTGATGATAGAGAGATACACAAATACCTTCTGTATTAAGAAGACTCAATGTGGTTTACATATCTACAAGAGGGGTTTTTGGATCTTTTAATTCCACCTTACCATAACCTATATGCTCTCATTAGTATGGAATGCATTAATTATCTATATTACTGTATATTAAGCTGTGTTTGTACTGTAATTTAGCAATTCTGGAGGCACAGTTGACCCAAGAAAAATAAATAAATAATAAAATCGGATCCTCTCATTTTCCTTAACCCCTTCAGCCCCAGAAGAATTTACTCCCTTAACCACTTGCCGACCGCCCGCCGCAGCGTGACGGCGGCAAGGTGGCTAGTTATCGCGAACCGCCGTCACCTGACAACGGCCGTGATAACTAATATTGTGAGCGTGCGCCGCCGGAGTTGCGCTCACGCGCTCACTGTGTTCATGGGGGGCCAGGGAGCGGGTGGGGCGGACTCGATCTCCGCCGGCTACCCGCGATGGCCCCCCTGCAGCGTTCTCATAGAGGGGGAAGGGTGATGATCATAGCCTTCCTCTATATGGAAGCTGTGATCATCCCCTTTCCCCAGCCAGGGCAGCCCATATACAGTTAGAACACGCCCAGGGAACACAGTTAACCCTTAGAGCGCCCCCTGCGGTTTAACCCCTTCACTGCCAATGGCATTTACACAGTAATCAGTGCATTTTTATAGCACTGATCGCTGTATAAATGCCAATGGTCCCAAAAAAGTGTCAAAAGTGTCCGACATGTCCGCTGCAATATCGCAGTACCGCTAAAAATCGCAGATCGCCGCCATTACTAGTAAAAAATAAAAAAAACCCCCCAGAAATGAATTCTCATCATCCGTAAACGCGGCAACTTTTGCGCAAACCAATCAATAAAAGCTGATTGCGATTTTTTTTACCAAAAATATGAGGAAGAATATAAATCGACCAAAACCGATGAAAAAATAAGTTTTTTTTAATTTTTTTTATTGACTTGTATTTTAGCAAAAAGTAAGAAATTTGGGATTTTTTGCAAAATTGTCGCTCTCCTTTTGTTTATAGCGGCGATCAGAAATGACGCAGAGGGGATCAAATACCACCAAAGGAAAGCTCTATTTGTGGGAAAAAAAGGACGCAAATTTCATTTAGGTACAACCTTGCACGACCGCGCAATTGTCAGTTAAATTGACGCAGTGCCGAATCGCAAAAAGTGCTCTGGTCCTAAAGTGTGAAATCCTTCCGGGGCTGAAGTGGTTAATGACCAGGCCATTTTTGCGATACGGCACTGCTTCGCTTTAACTGACAATTGCGCAGTCATGCAATGCTGTACCCAAACAAATTTGATGTTCTTTTTTCCCCACAAATAGAGTTTTCTTTTGGTGGTATTTGATCACCTCTGCGTTTTTATTTTTTGTGATATAAACAAAAAAAGACCGACAATTTTGAAAGAAAAACAATATTTTTTACTTTCTGCTATAATACATATCCAAACAAAAAAAAAAAATCTAAAAAAAGAATGTATTCATCAGTTTAGGTCAATATGTATTCTACATATTTGTGGTAAAACAAATCACAATAAACATATTCTGATTGGTTTGCATATAAGTTATAGGGGGTCATTTACTATATCGCGATTATGCCTTTGCGCAAATTTTAACGCGCAGAATAGCAAATTCACGCTAATTAGCGCGAAAATGGAATTCACTATTGCCTTGGGGGAGAAAATAGTCCCAGAATCAAATTCACTATAGCACCCAAACAACAGTGACTGACTAAAAAACTAGTCATGGTAGAAGCAAGGGAATTGCACATGGAAATAATGTTTAGAGCATGATATAATCACCTAAATTGTTTTGAAAAATGTAGTATCTTGTTTAATGATGACCTGATTTTAAATTGTTGATATATAATCTGAAATATCATTGAAAGTCTGAAAAGAGCCAAATTTCCCCTTTTGTTCTGACTATTCATCAGCACAACTGAGCATGCTCAGACAAGAAAATTCCCTCATTTTAACTCCCATGCCTTTTTTAGAGGGCGGTATAGTAAATTCGCAAATTCGCGCTTGCCTATAATGCCTTTTTTAGAAGGAAAATTTGCGTTTGCTAATATGCCTTCTTGAGAGGCCCAATGCAAATTTCAGCCATTGATTCTAATGGTACAATTGTAACTTTCCTAAAGAAATCCTTTTCTTGTTAAGATGAAATGTATCTTTCCCTCAAACAAATTGTCCCTGCAACAATGTTGCTATTTCATCATCTAATTTGTTTTTAAGAATGTCACAATGTTCAATCTTCTCATGTTTTTCCCTGTCTTTTGCTTGTTGCTGTCCATCTCATAAAAATCTTTTCCCAAACTCACACAGGTATCTTCACAAAGCACAAACAATACCATTGCTGTTGCAAATTTAAAATGAGTGACAATTTTAAGGTTTTTTTTTTATTCGCAAATTATCCTAATTTTAGGCCAAAAATGTGATATGTGTACCAACATCTGAAATAAAAATGTCATTACCAAAAATTGGAGGCTAACATCATTACTGTACATTCACCCACCAAGAACAACACATATCACTGAATAAATCAAGACAAATACCTCCTGTATGTAATTCCACCACCTAGATATCCAAAGAAATGCAGTATATATGTGTAATAGAAGTCTACATGAAATCTCTGTGGCTCATAAGGTAACACTCCTGCCTAGCATTGCTTCGTTCCTGGGTTTGAAGCCCAAAATTGTTGTTTCTTCTCCGTACGTTGTTAAACATAGCTCTTTACGTAGGGCTTTATCTAAGTTATGTCTAAATGTAGTATTTATGTGTAGGAGGGTTCCACCACCATTGTAAATTGTGTCATATATTTTCCATGGCCAAGGATTATAATCAGCCTTAACATTTCCCCACCAGCAATAATTGTAGCCTCATACCAAGCAAAATGGCCCAAAATGAGAGATGTTCTAGAGCAGAATGCTCACAGTACTGAGCTGTAACCAGCCTTCAAAACAGATGGCATATGCCAGAACCAGGCTGTTCAATGGTTAGCCAGTAGAGTTGAGCGAACTTCTAGAAGTCCGGGTTCTGCTGGTTCGGCCGAACTTCGGGACAAAGTCCGGGTTCGGGTCCGGACAGAACCCGAACTTTGTCCCGGACCCCGAACCCCATTGAAATCAATGGAGACCCGGACTTTTAGGCACAAAAAATGCTGTAAAATAGTCCTGGAAGGTCCTAGAGGTCTGCAAAAGGAAGGAATTTGTGGGTAAGGGTGGGACAAGTGACCTACAAAGAAATGGGGACAGGGAAATAACTTTAAATGTTTTTTAAAAAATAAAAACATAAAAAATGCAAAAATGGAGATCATCTTCAAAATGGGTCTGAAAAGTATTAATTAACATTAGAGGCCATAGAACTGTTCTAAAATCATCTTCAAACTGTGTCAAAAAAGTATAAATAAGCCGGGAGTACCCATATCACTGTTCTGCAAAATGTGTGTATCACTTTAAATGAAGCCGGAAATCAGTGCACATCTCTTCTGCACAATTATTTCAAGTCTGTGTGTCACTTTAAATCAAACCGTCAATCATTGCACATTTTTTATTCACACTTCTTTTTAAAATGTGTGTATCACTTTAAATGAAACCATCAATCATTGCACATCTCTTCTGCACAATTATTTCAAGTGTGTGTGTCACTTTAAATCAAACCGTCAATCATTGCACATCTTTTATTCACACTTATTTTTAAAATGTG
>BLSH010035655.1:552312-565513 GCA_018402905.1 Glandirana rugosa
GGGTGGCTTGGTGGGGGAGCGGGCGGCTTAGTGGAGGAGCGGGCGGCTTAGTGGAGGAGCGGGCAGCTTGCTGGAGGAGTGGGCGGCTTGGTGGGGGAAAGGGCTGCTTAGTGGAGGAGCAGGCAGGCGGGAGGCTTGGTGGAGGAGTGGACGGCTTAGTGGAGGAGCAGGTGGGGGAGCAGGCTGCTTAGTGGAGGAGCGGGTGGGCGGCTTGGTGGGGGAGTGGGCTGCTTAGTGGAGGAGCGGGCAGCTTATTGGAGGAGCGGGCGGCTTGGTGGGGGAGCGGGCAGCTTAGTGGAGGAGCGGACGGCTTGCTGGAGGAGTGGGCGGCTTGGTGGGGGAACAGGCTGCTTAATGGAGGAGCGGGCGGCTTGATGGGGGAACGGGCTGCTTAGTGGAGGAGCGGGCGGCTTGCTGGAGGAGCGGGCGGCCTGAGAAGCGAGGGGCTGGCGAGCAGAGATGATATCATCTCTCCCTGTTCGCCCAGCATCACCGCTTCTCACATCGCTCACTCACAGCCTGGCCGCTGCAATGTCGGTGTTGTGGCAGGGAGCAGAGAGATGACATCATCTCTCACTGCTCCCCACATCACCTCTCTGTGCTGCTGGTGATGGGGACACCTGTGATTTAAGGAGAGACTCTGCTGGGAGCAGCTATGCTGTAAGGAGGGACTCCGCTGGCGCTGGGGGACACCTGTGCTATAAGGAGGGACTCCGCAGGTGCTGGGGGACACCTGTGCTATGAGGGACTCCGCTGGCACTGGGGGACACCTGTGATGTGAGGAGGGACTCTGCGGGGGGCACCTGTGATGTAAGGAGGGGCTATGCTGGTGCTGGGCACCTGTGATGGAAGGAGGGACTCCGCTGGGGACACCTGTGATGTAAGGAGGGACTCCGCTGGGGACACCTGTGATGGAAGGACGGACTCCGCTGGGGACACCTGTGATGGAAGGACGGACTCCACTGGGGGACAACTGTGATGGAAGGACAGACTCCGTTGGGGACACCTGTGATGGAAGGAGGGACTCCGCTGGGGGCACCTGTGATGGAAGGAGGGACTCCGCTGGGGGCACCTGTGATGGAAGGAGGGACTCCGCTGGGGGCACCTGTGATGGAAGGAGGGACTCCGCTGGGGACACCTGTGATGGAAGGAGGGACTCCGCTGGGGACACCTGTGATGGAAGCAGGGACTCCACTGGGGACACCTGTGATGGAAGGAGAGACTCCGCTGGGGGCACCTGTAATGGAAGGAAGGACTTCGCTGGGGACACCTGTGATGTAAGGAGGGACTCCGCTGGGGGCACCTGTAATGGAAGGAAGGACTTCGCTGGGGACACCTGTGATGTAAGGAGGGACTCCGCTGGGGACACCTGGTGGCAGGCGACAGTGACACGCTCGGGGCTCCCACTGATTCTGCATTATGGTGAGTTGAACTATTTCATGTTATATTACAATGTAATAATAGAAATAATGCGCTTCAATCATCCGGACACCATAACAACTATGGTGTCGGCATGACTGAAGCGCTAACACCAGGTAATTGGAGTATCTTTTTCTGCAGACTGTTAAACTTTCTGGAATACACATATTGCTATTGTGGTGTAGGATCTGGGCCTGCTGTCCCTCCATCCTGACTTCTTTCCTTCCTTCCTTCTCTTCTCTTTCCTTGCCCCCATCTCTTTCTTTCTTCCTTCCTTCCATCCTCCATCTCTTGTTCATCTCAGATGTGAGCCACGCCCCTTTAAACCACACCCACTATTTTGTTTAGGCCACACCCACGTGCCGCATTTCTTCGGGCTAGAGCCCCTGGTCTTTTTCCCACCTAGCAACGCCCCTGCTGCATGTCATATGCTCAAGATAGTTTAGGGAGAGGATGCTGCTGGCTCTGTGAGGGACAGATTGCAGAACATCTCATCCTGCATTACTGAACGATCTGATTGTGGACTAGGGAGAGATACTAGTACTGGTGCTTTGAGGGACAGATTGCAAACCTCATCCTGCTGCACAGAACGATCTGACTGGACTAGGTAGAGTCTGTTGCTTTAAGGGAATAGAGCCATATTACTGTTCTTCCAGCCGCATAGAGAGCCATATTATTGTTCAAAATTTTAGAACAATAATATGGCTCTATGCGCCTGCAATAGGCTTTTCCCATACACTTTGAAGATGATTTTAGAACACTAATATGGCTCTATGCGGCTGAAATAGGCTTTTCCCACACACTTTGAAGATGATTTTAGAACAGTAATATGGCTCTATGCGGCTGAAATAGGCTTTTCTCACACACCTTGAAGATGATTTTAGAACAGTAATATGGCTCTATGCGGCTGCAATAGGCTTTTCCCACACACTTTGAAGATGATTTTAGAAGAATAACCTTTCCCTTAAAGCAACAGCTGGAACCTTCCCCTGTACAACTTGATGATGATTTTAGAAGAATAATTTTCCCCTTTCACAGTTGTGCGACTTGCCCTGCGACTTGGGACTGCAAAGTTTTATGACAAGTCGTTGTCCAAGATTTTCAATGAGTACCATTCATATCTGTGCGACTTCAAGTTGCAGCCACTTCAAAGTAGTCCCTGCACTACTTTGGTCCGACTTTGATGTGACTTGAGGTCCATAGACGTAGTACAGGGACTATTTTGAAATCAATGCAACTTGAACTTGCACAAATATGAACGGTAATCATTGGAAGTCATGAGGTACGATTTGTCATGCAACTTTGCAGTCCCAAATCACAGGAAATGTTGCACAAGTGTGAAAGGGGGGAGAGAGAGGGAGAGAGAGAGAGGGAAAGAGGGAGAGAGGGAGAGAGGGAGAGAGAGAGGGAGAGAGGGAGAGAGAGAGAGAGGGAGAGAGAGAGAGAGAGGGAAAGAGGGAGAGAGGGAGAGAGGGAGAGAGGGAGAGAGGGAGAGAGAGAGGGAGAGAGGGAGAGAGGGAGAGAGGGAGAGAGAGAGAGGGAGAGGGAGAGGGAGAGAGAGATTATGTGACTGCACTGTCAATGTTGTGTCTTGTTCCTGTCTGACTATGCATTTGGGAGCATCAGCTGATCTTCTACTCTTTGATATCATTGCTTAATCATGTACACAGAAATGCATCTTCTAGAACATAATCAATGGATTTGTAGAATGTAGTGGGTGGTGGATGTTGATCATTTGCATCTGTAGCTTTTTAATATTTATATTGTTTCTTTTAAGAATTACTGTTTTTGTATAATCTTGCAGCTTAACATTTACTGGGGGTTGGTGTGTGTGTGTGTGTGTTGAGGGTAATACACTGTGAAAGTAAAACTGTGTCCACTATATGGTTTTTTGGGAATTTTAGATTGTAAGCTTCTATTAGAACACAATTGCCAAATGTTTGTCTAAGGCTGGGTTCACACCTATGCGAATTGGATGCGGCTTAAACCGCATCCAATTCGCAGGACACTTGAAAACACATTATTTTCAATGTGTCCAGTTCACATATGTGCGGTGCATTCGCACTCCGCATTGCACAAAAAACGCACAAGTTTTTTGTGCAATGCGGTGCGAATTCCCAGCCCGTTGAGTCCAGTGGGAGCGCATCTAACACGGAGATGCACTCCGCACTGAACGGGGATATTTTCCCCTGCTCGCGGCTCCTCCCCCATCTCTCCCCGAACGGCGGCTCCGTCCCTTCCCGGCAGCAGAGAGGCTGGAATTCGCACCGCAATGGTGTGAATCCAGCCTGAATGTACTGCCATATGTACTGTTAATATTGTAATACTAATGAATGTACATAATTTTAGTGTTGCTGTGCAAATACATTTTCAGTCTTAAGCTATTTTATTTAATTCTTCTGCTGCAATCCCAGAGACACCATTTCTTGTCAAACTCCCTTTAGCTTCCCTCAATCTAATTTCATATACAGAACTACAGATTGACATATGCAAATGATCAGTGACCTGGAAATGCATTAGGTTCACCTGGAAGTGTCTGTGCTGGTCGGGGTCTCTATATGGACATGGCGAGGTCCCTCTTTTGCAGAGAGGAAGTGCTACTTATTTGCCGGGTAAGTGCAAGAAATATACTTGTGCTTACTCAGTGCGGGGGAGGATGTGGTAGTTATATTTGGTGGGAGTGGGGCTAGTTTGTTAATTTAGGCTCACCACATATTCATTTTTTGCCCATGCACACAGATCCCTTCCTGGTTACCGGCCCATTACCTGCATGTGTTCTGCTAAATTAAATCAGTTGTGTGTGTATATACTCTGCTTTTACACTTGGCCACCTTTTCCTGAAACCATTCATATCTGTGCTGCTTCAAGTTGCAGCAACTTCAAAGTAGTCCCTGTACTACTTTAGTGTGACTTTCCTGTGGCTTGAAGTTCCATAGCTCTCAATATTATACAGGCATTCCATGAAGTGTTGCAGGAAAATTGTGTGACTTTCAGGTCCCACCAGTGTGAATGTGATTCATGGATACCACCTTTGAATTGGGCCCTCACTTGTGCGTTCTTAAAGTTGTTCAAATTCATCCCTGTACTACTTTGGTGCTACTTTATGGTCCATAGACCACAAGATTATACAGGCATTGCTTCAAGTCGCTGTGAAACTTTAAGGTCACACAAGTACGAATGGGGCCTAATTCAAAAGTGTTATCAATGAATCTTGTTAGGTTCTTTGCACACTGGCCGCTGTCATAATACAGTGGCAGGTTGGCACTGTTGCATGAATCACTGTAGCTGTATGCCAGCTCATGCAGCTGCGTGAGCGGGGCCCCGTACAGCTTATCTGATGGGGCCCCCCCAACCCTGCCCTTGACCCCACCCACCTGCCTAGAAAAAGTGATATTTCAAGTGATATTTATCTTTGTCCAGGCTGTTATAAATTTGATTTGACTAGGATCTGAACATGCCTCAGCTCATTCCTGGTAGGGAAGGAGAGTAATGCAGCTGACTTTAAGGATTCAATTTTCCTTAAGCCACATTGATTATGACTTTAAATCAGCTGAAGCATGAATACCAATAATTTAAAGTCTTTATGGGCTAATTCTAGTATTGCCCTCTGAAGAATGATCTGCATCCAGATTGCTCTTCAGACAGCATTTGGCTTCTGGTGGACAGGCATTGTATCACCTTTTTTAATCATGTAAAAATCCTAACAGTAGTTGGAAGGGAACATGGTGGGTGGTTACAGTGAGGCTAATTTTTGCTGTGCAAAAAGCATTGTGGTTGTAGCATATGTACTTTTACCCACCAATACCTTTCCAGCATAAGGGCTCTTTCTAACAGTGCTGCTTTACTCAGCAAAGGATCAGTGAGTGGATTCCCAGCTGAATTGGAGCTAAATGGGATAGGTGTCAGTGTTCTGACGTCCAAGTCTGTTCAGTTTGCATCTGCATACACCGCACAGCAGACAGGGGTAGACTTGTGATGTCTCTATGGGTGGCCAATTGGAAATTTGGATTTGGCTCCACTTATATCAGGCTATGTGGAAGGAAGATTGACTGCACTCCCAGCTTCAGGAAAAAAATAGCTTTAATGTATAAAATCCACAAAGAAAAACATTACAAACCTACCATACAGAGCGATAGCAAGATAGCATTTGGGTTATTATTAAGCAAATAATTCATTACCATCCTGTATTCAAATCCATTTACATCTGGACTCCATCCTACATGGAGCTTTCAATTAGGTCTGCATGAAAAAGGACAGGTGGACCTAATTGTAAAGCTTGAGTGAAAGGTTCTTTAAGGAGGGGTGGTTAAAATGCAGCTCAACTGCATGTTTTTACTGACCGCCTTCCCTCCAAATAAGTAGCAAGTGTAAAGTAGCATCTCCTATTTATTATTATCGTCATTATGATGATCACAGCACTGCGGATCCTTGATTGCTCTTCCATAGTGTCACATGGCTATTGGGGCTGAGTGTGTACGGACTGAAAAACAGTACAGCCATAACAAAGTCAGCCTAAAATAGACATGTGACACTATGTAGGAGCAATCAAGGATCCACAGTGCTGTGATCATCATAATGACGATAATAATAAAGACAGTGGGGAGTCAGGGGGCTATACCTTCTTTCCATGACTGTGTGCAACCCTTTGCCTGAAGCTCTGCACCGCTGACAGATTAGGTCTCCTGTGCCCTCTCATCTGCCTGCCCATCTCACAGAAGTCTCTCCCTCAGACCATGGCACTTACTGAGGGAGCGGTGTACACAGGAATCACTCTGCCAGAGATGGTACAAGCAGTGGCGGCCAGAACTAGAACATGTGCAGCACATTATGCAGCAAGGGCTTATCTGCCTACGCCGCCCGAAAATGGAAATAAATTCCTTCAGTGCTCTTACTTCCTGGCAGGGCCGTAGATAATTGTTTGTTCTGGGGGGGGAGGGGTTCAGCAGCAGATACTAAGTAAAAGTCTTTTTAAATGACACAAATTGCACCAAATTCATAAAGGCTGGAAAAAGGAAAAACTATGTGTTGCTCATAATAAGCAATCACATCCTTAATTCTACTTTTTCAGATACTCTTGAAAATTGAACCTGATTTCAGTTTTGCCTTCTTCCAGGTCTTATGAACATTGCCTAGTGAGGTTGGTTATTGTCCCGTCTAAAGCCTGGTACTGGCTGAATTGAAAAAAAAAACCTTACAGATCACTGTACAAACACACGTTAGTAAAAGAATTTCACCTGCTGTGCTATTGTGTTCTGACATGGGGATGCCCTCCCCCCACCAGAACACAGCGGTCAGTGCTCTCTGCCACTGGACTGCTTATCACAGGATGGTGCACTGTAATCGCAAATTTTACTGGGCAGGTGCAAAGGGCACCATCCTGTGGAAGGCAGCGCACTCACTGATTTTTTTTTTTGTTACCCAGAATTCAAGGCAAGAGAAGCAGTATTGTGCAGAGTCCATACATACAGAACATACCTCACAACTTTCGAGCTTGAGATTGAGGGGCATGACAGGCAGGCATAGCCCTGCGCACCACTGCAAAAAAGTTGGTGTGGCCAAACATGATATTGGGAGGGACAAATCGCACGACAAGTTCCATCCTATTGCCGGCAATGGCCATGTTCAAATGCTGCACCAATTTGCAAAAGTAGTTCCTGCATTACGTTTGGTGATGTTAGGTGTACATTGCATAGACATTTGTACATGAAGCCGCAGAGGTGTCTTCCAAGTCACACCTGAAGTCACACTCACATGTGGCTTTGAAATCGTGCGATTTCAGATGAAGTTGCAAGATTTCAAAATCGCAGTCAATGTAGAGACTCAAAGAGGATGATTAAACAGAACCACCCCTTGACCATCTACCTCTGAATGAACATAGTAGCTGCATTGTTGACTACACATTGCTGTGACATTGATGCTTAGCTTCACGGTGCCGCAACCTGGCATGTCAAGATTCACAGGCAGTGCCGCCGTTAAAAATTTCTCATTGATGTCACAGTCACTGCAGTCAAAAGCCAAATTCACAGATAACCAGAGACTGTGGATGCATTACAGGAGATAACCAGAAACTGCGGATGCATTACAGGAGATAACCAGGGACTGCGGATGCGACCTACTACAGGAGATGATCACATAGCCATTTTTCAAATTCTAACTTTTAGCAATGCACAGCTATAAGGCTCCTTTCACACTGAAGCGTTTTACAGACGCTATTTAGCTAAAAATAGCATCTGTAAAGTGCCTCAAAAGTCCCCCTCAATCAACCCCAATGTGAAAGCCCTGAGTGCTTTCACACTGGGGCGGTGCGCTAGCAGGATGTTACAAAAAGCCCTGCAAGCAGCATCTTTGGGGCGGTGAGGGGAGCGGTAATATACCGCTCCTCTATCGCCCCTGCCATTGAAATGAATGGCAAGTGCTTCCGAAGCGGCTGCACACCGCCTCGGTAGCGCTGAGCGTTGGCACTTTTAACCCCTTGTGGGGGGTTAAAAGCGTGGCGCTCCCGCCCGCATAGTGGAGCCCTATCGCTGGTAAAAATCCGCTAAAACTAGCAGGGTTTTACTGTGACCGCGGCTACCTGTGCAGTGTGAAAGTAGCCTTAAGGGGGTAAACAACACTGTCAGGGAGGGTTTTGTATAACAGCGAGTCTACAGGCAGTGTTTATGGGTCTCTGACACATTTTCCAAAGTCATAACTCAAAGCCTCCCAATCTTTATAGAACTATTGCTAGTATAGATTCCATGGCTCCTGAGGAGACCTTTGTTAGTGGTGGCCCTTTCCAATCTGATGGTTAGGTACATTATTACCTGACAATCAACCCCTTTAATGCCCATGTGAACCTAATGATTCTTCCAGAGACTGCCTTTCAAAGTGGTAACTTCAGCCTCTGGAAGAATCCTTTTGCAGCGCATTTTGGACGCTAGCGGTGCATTTTTTTTAAGGTCATGTGACAAGGTGAAAAAAGAAAAGTTTTGCGGCGCTTACAAAGCGTTTCTAAGGTGCTTTGGAAGCGCTGCTCATTCATTTCAATGGGCAGTGGCATTTTTGGAGTGCTATTTACAGCGCTCCAAACACGCCCCAAAGATGCTGCTTGCAGGTTTTTTTCGAAATCCCCGCAAGCACACAGCCCCAGTGCAAAACAACTCATTCAAATGAATGGGAGGCAGTTTTCAGGCGCTTTTTTATACACTATTTTTAGTGCTTAAGCACCTGAAATCTTCCTCACCTGCAGCACCAGTATGAAAGCCTGAGTGCTGTCACACTGGGGCGGTGTGCTTGTGGGCCCGGAAAAAAAGTCCTGCAAGCGGCGTCTTTTGGGCGGTTTAGGAGCGCTGTATACACCACTCCCAGACCGCCGCTGCCCATTGCAATGAATGGGCAGAGTGCTTCCGAAGCGCTGCAACACAAACACTATTAACCCCTTTTTAACCCATTCTTGCAGGTTAAAAGCGCCCGCTGCCGCCCGAATAGTGGCAGCAAAGTGCGAATGCTCGGGCAGCTGAAGTGTGAAAGCAGCCTTAGGGTTATGTTCACATGTAAGTTAAAGGGGTCAATAGTAATTTTCAAACATTCCCAATCATCAAGTCATAAAGGATTATTGCATGTAACATTTGGACAGTGCTAAGTAGTTATTTTAGTGAGAGAATGGCAGCATAGGCATAGCATAGGATGATTTTAGAACATAAACACTAGATAATATCCTGCAGCCTCTGTACTAACATTCAAACATATTGGCATTTACTGTTATAAACTGTCAGCTGTACTCACTAATAATACACTGCAAATTCCTATGGACAGAAAGACCTACCTGGCCAGCTGGCCTCACCTCCCGCTCTGAGTTCAGACCGCCCGGGGTGTGGATTTTGCCGGTCCAGGGGCGGGGCTTTCATCTGTCTGGGGGCGTGATTTTCATCGTTCTGGAGCAGGGGTAGGCAGCCTGGGGCCCTACAGCTGTTGCAGAACTACAAGTGCCATCATGCCTCTGGGAGTAATTGTAACTGCCAGCCTTGCAATGCCTCATGGGAAATGTAGTTCCACAACAGCTGGAGGGCTACTGGTTGCCTACCCCTGTTCTGGAGTGTGGCTTGAATCGGTCTGGGGCAGGGCTCTCAGCGGTCCGGGGGAGGCGATCTCAGTGCTCCCACTCAGTTTCTCTGCCGCTCAGAGCGGCGAGCATCCAAACACATACAGGCTGCATGGGGCGGGGCAGGGCAGGGACAGAGGGAGCGTCAGTGGAGCTCCCTGCCCCGCCCCTCCCTGCTGACAGAGCCTCCCTCTACAAGAAGAGCCCCGGTGGCCGGATGTTGTAAAAGCAGGCCAGGCTCAGGCAACACACAACAGCGTGTGTGAGTCAGTGCCGAGTGTGGCGCGGCCGCTGCCACTAGTTAAAGGCAAAGCAGTTAAAGCACACATAACTTTGCTACTTCTTCTGCAATCTGCACTGACACTCGGGGGGGGGGATTTCAACCCCTCAAACCCCCCCTTATCTACGTCCCTGCTTCCTGGGCCCCTCTATTGCCCTAATGGGGCCCAGGATAATGTAAATACAGACTAGAAAGCAAGTAGGAGCAAGGGTGGTTTAGTAAAACGCTTTATTTTAATTAGTCAGAAATCAACTATAAAACTTCCTGGGCCCCGTTGCTGAGCTAATAGGGCCGGGCTCAGTACAACAGCGGCCCTGTGCGTGAGCGTGCCCAAGCAACCCCTGATCGCCTGTTACAGAGGCAGAATGGAGATCTGCCAATGTAAACACAGCGGTTTTCCAATTTGTCAGGGGACATGTAACAGATCTGCTGATTCCTATAATCTGGATCACTTAGATCTGTCATGCCCTGGGCCAGCCCCCCCCCCACACACACAGTTAAAACAGTTAACCCATTCCCTCCCAAATTACATTTATACAGTAATCAGGGGCTAGTTAAAGCATTGATCGCTGTATAAGTGTCATTGGTCCCAAAAAGTGTCTGATATTTCCACGGCAAGATTGCAGTCACAATAAAAATCACAGATCACCGCCATTACTATTAAAAAATTTAAAAAAACAAGCCCATAAATATTTTTCCATAGTTTGTAGGCGTGATAACTTTTGAACAACCCAATTGATATACGACTATTGCAATTATTTTTTTATTTTTTTTTTTATTGCAATTGTTTTTACCAAAAATATGTAGAAGAATAGATTGGCCTAAACAAATGACGAATTTTGGGTTGTCCTTTTTTTGGTGGATCTTTATTATAGCCCAAATGTTTAAAAATTGGTTCTTTTTTCTATCTTGTGGCTCCTTGTTTATATTGCAAAAAGTTAAAACCGCAGAGATGATCAAATACCACCAAAAGAAAGCTCTATTTGCGACAAAAAAAAAAAGGATGTCAATTTTGTTGATGTACAACGTCGCACAACCGCACAAATGTCATTTAAAGCAGCTCAGTACAGAATCACAAAAGTGCTCAGATCAGGAAGGGGGCAAATCCTTCTGGGGCTGAAGTGGTTAATTAAACTGTGGGCCTCAGTCGTATGACAAGTCGCCCCCCCCCCCCCATGGATACCATTCATATTTGTGCAACTTTGCCCACGTTCACATTGCTCCAATTTGGCCTGTGATTTCACATGTCAAGTTGTAGGCCAATTTGGCAGCTATTGCTGCAATGGAACTGTCTTGGTGTGATGCCAACTTTATGGCACCGCACCCATTCCCAAAAATAGATCCTGCACTACTTTTGGAGACTTTGGGGGGGGGGGGCATTTCAATAGTGCATGAACCCGCACAGATGTCTCTGAAATCGCTCCCGAAGTCGGACTGACATGCGGCTATGAAATTATGCACGATTTATAACCTGCGGTAGTGTGAACCTAGCCTCCAAATTGCATCAACTTCAAAGTAGTCCCTGCACTGCTTTGACTTTCATGCGACTTGAGGTCCATAGAATACACAGGCATTCCCTGAAGTTGGGGCAAAGTCATGACCAAATATCGTAACTTTCAGGATAGCACCTTTGACTTAGGCCCCCATTTGCACTTGGGCGACTTGAAAGTCAAGCAACTTTGACATGACTTGAAGAAATCCCTGTGTAATCTGGAGGTCTATGGACCTCAAGTCGCATTAAACTTGGACCAAAGTAGTGCAGGGACTACTTTGAAGTTGGTGCAACTTGAAGTGATACAGCTATTAATTGGACTCATTGGAAATTGTGGGGTCTGACTTGGCAGGCAACTTTGCTGCCCAAGTTGCAGGACAAATTGTGTATGTGCAAGTGTGAAAGAGGCCTTAGATTTCAATCCAAAAGTGGAAGCTCTGCTTATCTCTCTCCTCCCCCCTCTGGTGCCACATTTGTTACATTTTGGGGGGGGGGAGGGGGACCTGTTTTGGATAGGTACCTGTCCCCACTTCTGATGGATCTCAATGCAGCGAGGTATGGCAGAAATTTGACACCCCGCCTCCTTCCCTGTTGCTGGGCCATTCAGAAAGCAGTGTGCTTTCTGCATGCACAGTAGGGATTGGGCAATGGTGGCAGCAGCCCCCGATGGCCAATGTTAACATGGGCTGGGGTGGCAACATTGCTAGCTTCCAGGACAGTGTCCTAATAAGGATGGGCAGACAGTTAGCCTGGAGCATGAGTTTGGGCCAAACATTTGCCTGTTCGGTCGCTGGCCTAACACCCGAATTTGCAGGGTGGTTGTTGTGTGTTTGCCCCGACGAATACCCTGCAATGCACTCAGCACAGCACAGTTCATTCTGTGCCCTGACTGGACAAAGGTTTGACCCATCAGGCTGCAGTGTAAGCTGGTTGTTAAGTAACGGGAAGCCAGGTGCAGCATCCTTAACAACCGATGAGTCATCAGCTGTCGATGAGTTTCACAGCTGAATAATATAAAAAAAGTGCCATCAAAGGGGTATGTTAAAAAGTAATTAGTCATGAAAGGGTTATGGGTGTCTGGGTCCTGTCCTGGGGGACAGGTATAAAATAAAAACAAAATTTCAGGAGCAGTCATTTTAATGATGCTTAACCGCTTGCCGACCGCTGATCGGCAATTGACGGCGACAGAGTGGCTCTGTAACGCAAATCGCCGTCATACGACGGCGGGCGCGATACAGAGCCACTGTGAGCGCGCGTGCGCTCACTGTGTTCGGGGGGGGCCCAGAGAGCGGGTGCGGCGGCTTCGATTGCCGCCGGCCACCCGCGATGCCCCCCCCGGAGTGAAGGAGCGGAGGTCCGTGTAAGTAAACACGGACCTCCGCTCTGTGTGAGGGGGAAGGGCTGTGATCACAGCCTTCCTGTAAGTGAAGGCTGTGACCACTTCCCTTCCCCAGCTAGGCAAGCCCCCCTACAGTTAGAACACGCCCAGGGAACATAGTTAACCCTTAGCGCGCCCCCTGCAGGTTAACCCCTTCACTGCCAATGGCATTTACACAGTAATCAGTGCATTTTTATAGCACTGATCGCTGTATAAATGCCAATGGTCCCAAAAAAGTGTCAAAATGTTCCGACATATCCGCCCCAATATCGCAGTACCGCTAAAAATCGCAGATCGCCGCCATTACTAGTAAAAAATGAAAAACCCCAAAAATGAATTCTCATCATCCGTAAACGCGACCACTTTTGCGCAAACCAATCAATAAACGCCAATTGCGATTTTTTTTTATCGCAAATATGAGGAAGAATATAAATCGCCCAAAAACGGTGAAAAAAAATGTTTTTTTATATTTTTTTTTTGGATTTGTATTTTAGCAAAAAGTAAGAAATTTGGTTTTTTTTTGCAAAATTGTCGCTCTTCTTTTGTTTATAG
>BLSH010035655.1:610767-622677 GCA_018402905.1 Glandirana rugosa
CAGACACACAGTGAAAATTATATCGGCGATTATTCACTTGTAGACAAGACGTGTGTAGACATATCAGACACACAGTGAAAATTATATCGGCGATTATTCATTATTAGCGGCTATATTAAAAGTGACACACAGACTATACAGATGTGTGCAGAACAGATGTTCACTTATTAGCGGCTATATTAAAAGTGACACACAGACTATACAGATGTGTACATAACAGATGTTCACTTATTAGCGGCTATATTAAAAGTGACACACAGACTATACAGATGTGTGCAGAACAGATGTTCACTTATTAGCGGCTATATTAAAAGTGACACACAGACTTTACAGATGTGTGCAGAACAGATGTTCACTTATTCCCGGTTTAATTTAAAGTGACATACAGACTTTCCAGATGTTTGCAGAACAGATGTTCACTTATTCCCGGTTTCATTTAAAGTGACACACACAGTTTCCAGATGTTTGCAGAACAGTGATATGGGTTCTCCCGGCTTATTTATGCTTTTTTGACACAGTTTGAAGATGATTTTAGAGCAGTTATATGGCCTCTACTGTTAATTAATACTTTTCAGACCCAGTTTCAAGATGATCCACATTCACCTCCATTTTTGCTTTTTTAATATTTTTTTTTTTTTTAATATTTAAAGTTATTTCCCTGTCCCCATTTCTTTGTAGGTCACTTGTCCCACCCTTACCCCCATTTCCTTCCTTTTGCAGACCTCTAGGACTTTCCAGGACTATTTTACAGCCATTTTTGTGCCTAAAAGTTTGGGTCCCCATTGATTTCAATGGGGTTCGGGGTCCGGGACAAAGTTCGGGTTCTGTCCGGACCCGAACCCGGACTTTGTCCCGAAGTTTGGCCGAACCAGAAGAACCCGGACTTCTAGAAGTTCGCTCAACTCTAGTGGTTTCCACTTGTTTATAGAGATGGTTGAATTTGATGCGAGGACACGCTGGATGCCTTCAGCTGCCATTGTGCTCTTGCTGGGTGTTCTTTGCTTCCCTGTGCCTCCAGGCAAACCTGCCCTTAATCTATCCACTGCTATATGTGCTCGACTTGGAGACTTTTAAAACTATAGAGTCAGGACCGCAGTACACAGAGAAGCACTGCAGATTACACATATATTTGCAAATGTGTGCGAACTAAACCCTCTGTTTTCATCGTGAATTGTTAGACAGGGATATTTTTTTTTTTTTTTTTTTAAGGCTAGCTAGTAAGTATGCTGGGAAATTTTTGTTTGTTTGTGAGAAGCAAAGGATGTCCTGAACATAGGGGAAAACTCACAGCAAGCATATCTAGGAATTAGGGATGAGGTTCAGACTGAACTTTAGCTATTTGGGCATTTTTCTAAAATGGTAGACTTTTTGCTTATTTATCCAAAGCTGAACGTAATGTGTAGCAGCAGTATTTTTACCACTACTATATATAACAGTTTTCTTCCTGTCATTGGTGAGGGATGTAAGCATGTCCTTAGCAACCAGTGATGTCTCCTGAGTCCCAGGAGATGTCATTCATTGATGTGTCAATTCGTCTGCGAGATTCTTTTTCTTTAGGTGGTTATTGGTCATAATGATTGACAATGGATGTTCTCTGTGGGACTTTTTTTTTTTTTTTTTTAACTTTGGTTTTTATTGAAGTTTAAGAACATAACAACAATAAAGTTACAGTTATACATCATAGTATGTCATTAGGTGTACATAGAAGAATTTCTTGGTTACAAAGATAAGGCCTGCTACATATTGAGATTTGGGCCCGGCACGGATCATCTGCAAAGTGAGAACTTGATTGTGAAATTTGGACTATTGTGCCTCCAGACTACCAATCCACCCCATAGGGAACAAGCTGTGGAGGGGTATGGGCAATAGTTCTGTATCTAGATTTCCTGAATATAGATTGGAAGGAGATGATCCGTACCTAAGCACATCTAACATCAATCCAGTACTCTATCTTGTTTTTATAACAATGTTGGGGTAGTACACCGTGCTAACCAAAGGGAAGGGTTACTACTACGGAACAAAACTTTGCTGAACACCTTGTTTGATACCTGTAAGAAGCTGACACCCAAAAGTTTGACTGATTCAGTAGTTGTCATTTAACTTGTTCCTCACAATCCAAAGGTCCCAGTGGCGTTTGAATACTGTCAATGTGCCTCTAGAGCGTGCTAAAATATGTTCATATGAACAGTTAGTGGAAACTGTGGTTATTACTTCTTTTATTGAGGGAGACGTATTTTTCTTCCAATATTTCATTATATTAAGCCTAGCTGATACTAGAATGTGGGAAACTATGGTTCTACATTCTATAGGGAATCTGTCCATGTGGATTCCTAATAGTGCCATTTCTGGGGATGGACGGGTGATAATGCCAGTAGTTTTTGAAATTAATTGGAATATGGAGTTCCAAAAGCTAATAATGGATTTGCAGTGCCATAGTATGTGCATCAGATTCCCTTCCTTCCCACATTCCCTCCAACATTCAGATGGGGTCTGTGGGAATTTTTTAATATAAGCCAAATACAATGAGTCTTTATTTACTATTTACTTGGTACTATTATATGTATCCCCTACTTATTCACATAGGGGACCTGTATCTGGGGCCCCTTTTATTGTTTAAGGGGCTTCCAGATTCTGATAAGCCCCTATGCCCATAGACCCTTATAACCACCGTGCTTGTTCTCATCAACATGGGACAAGGTAGCAAGGTACCCACCCCATGTTGAATGTATGTGGCCAAGTATAGTTTGAGGGGGAGCTCACTCAATCCCGCTTTTTTTGACCTGCTAGGCTCGTCCTTTTTGCACACATTTCATGTGATGTTCAGCCTTAAAATTCATACCAGGCCCATCAAATCTGGTGTAAAATTTGGGACAACCCCCACACCAAGGATTAGAGTATGCTATGTATTTTTACTGGTAACCCAAGCTTTTTTTTGTTTGGGGGGTCCGCCATTACCATTTATATGAGACCTACATCTAGGCTAAGTGTCTGGTATAGTGTCTGGTATAGATGAAGGGAATCCCAGGCTACTTTGTTTACAAATATAAGTAAGTGGCTAGGAGTCATTTTCTGGCAATTTAATCAGTATTTTTTTCTGTTTAGATATTAACTTTACCGTCTTAGATTCTATACATCATACAAATGGGCCACTTCAAAGACAGGTTCAGGTCATCCCTCGACAATGTTATTTGAAGGGATTTTGCATTTATATTGTTTCACTTAAAGCATTATAAAAAAGAACCGCTCCCGGCCAAATGGAAGTTAAAAACTTTTTTTTTGCTTTGGTACATGTTCCCCAGGGCAGTGCCCAGTTCCCATGCCTTTTTGTTTGACAATCTTTTGCCTACTAGCCTGTAAAATGGCCATTGCTTTTTTCCACTCCCATTGACTTCAATAGGGTTACATTCAGCATCCGTTCAAACTACAGTATCTATCTATCTATCTATCTATCTATCTATCTATCTATCTATCTATCTATCTATCTATTCTAGGTATCTATCTATCTATTCTAGGTATCTATCTATCTATTCTAGGTATCTATCTAATCTAGGTATCTATCTATCTATTCTAGGTATCTATCTAATCTAGGTATCTATCTATCTATTCTAGGTATCTATCTAATCTAGGTATCTATCTATCTGTGCTATGGCATAGTAATTAAGTAGTTATTAGTTGTTTAACTGCTTTATTGATTTAATATAAACAGGGAGATGGCACTGCTGATTGCTCACTTGCTATTAAAAAGTTAGGGCACTAGAAAAAAAAAGAAACAAAAATTTCAATTACATTTACAGCAGCAGCTGAAGGGGAACAAAATCAATGAAAGGAGCATACTTATTAGAGACCTGCAGTTGCCATAAAACTGAAACTAAATCACAGTGACAGTGTCTGAACTTCAAATAAATTGCTTTGTATTCTGAAGGGGAGCCTAGAGAAAAATGGAAATGATATTACAGTTGTAAGAAAAAAAGGATGGAACTTTCTAGAGGTGTTACTACTCTAAACTGAAGAATCTATACAGTAGATATCAGCATGGGCCACTTATTTGTTACATTATTTTTACTGGTAGCCACTGCTTTTAAATTGAACTGAGCAATGTTTTGGCTTCAGAAGCAAATACAATCAGATGACCTGGGCTGATATCCATTTATTCAACATCAAATAATTCCTTTTGCTTTCTGGCAAATACTACAAGCAAATAATACCCTTGTATTAAATATATTTTGATGTTGTGAGACATGACATATAGAGGAGCCTTTTTCTCAAGCAGTAGTTTATGTACAGTGCAATGTATACACCACCCCTGTAATCAAAGCCCTGACCGCTGTTCTATTTACTGCAGATGCCTGAAAACTGCAGCTATACTGATTCTGTGTCACCACTCTGTCTCCTTGCATTATGCAGCAGCTACTGATAGCTTGAATTTCCTACATTTAATAAAGATACACTTTAATAATATACCCTATAAAGGCGACAAAATGTCTCTTTCTAGACCTCACTATTATTATTATATAACTAAAGGCAAAGCTTTGTTTTTTAGTTTTGGATAGAGTGGAGAGGGATTAGAATGCTTAGAAGTTTTTATTGCTGTCTGTGCCCCCTTTAATGAGATTCACTGTCTCTATTTGCCCTGTTTATCATTATCATTGAAAGTGAAATTAAACGAAGATCCCAAATGTTGAGTTGTCCCCAGAAAGGAATTTGAGTGGAAATCTTTCAGTGAGGACACTAATTCTAGTGACCTGGGGGTCCACAAGGAATTCCCTTAATTTGCCATTTTCCCATATTGCCATAGCTGCCATAACATTTAGGCTATCCCCTTTATTGAAAATATCAGGCAGACCTGAGGTGAGAGGCAGAAGTTCTGCATGTGGAGGCAGTAAGGGCAAGCAGATTCTGCAGGACAAAGTGATTGCTGTGTCACCCTGTCTAGAGGTAGGGCATGTCTGCCTTTTTGGTTTCAAAGTGGCCATGCAATCCACCCACAGCCTGTGAAGTAGGTAGTTGTGTTGCTGACAAAGCCTTCCTCTTCTTCCTCCTCCCAGGTGTAGAGCAACCACTTGCCTGCAACTGCTGCTAATGCACCATCTTCTTGCTCCAGCTCCTCTTCTGTTAATCCTTCCATTGCACTGCAAACTAGATTTCACGAGGCAGTTGAATTATTTAATCACATGATCAATGACTTTCTGCTGGATGATCTTGGCCATGCACAAGCATTTTTCCTATATTGAGGGTAAGGAAGATGGCACCATGTTAATAGAGGGTGGGGACATCAGGCAGGGAGCATCATGAGGCAGTATTTTTCTAGCAGCTGAAGCTCGCTGCAAAGTGGGCTCCAGCAATTAGGAGGGTATGGATAATGAAGCGACAGGCCATCCATAAATGGCACCAATTGGAGAGAGAAAGAAAAACAGCAGCAAGAGAGGATTTTGTCCAGGGGCAGCTTGCAAAGGACTGGAGGGAGCAGCCATATTAACAACTTTTGCCATATTAAAAACTTTGGTTTGCAACATCTGCCTGCAGTGTATTAGGAACAGAAAAATGTACCAGCCATTTGGGTACTGAATGCATGAGCACCTAAGAGCACAATAGCAGCAGCACCTCCTTAAGACAAGTTGGTAGCAAAAGGCTCACTCTTCATGTTCCACTTTCTACAACTTCCTGTCTACAAAATTATCCTGCGGTATCTGCTGCAACATCTGTGGGCTCTATTGACAGGGAGGGACATTTCACAAGGTGTTTTAGAGGGTTTAGAGTATGCCACATAAATCAGGAAAGAGTCATGAGACCATGCTCAGAAGGTACAAGATTCTAATACACCTACAGCCTCATCCCCAGCAGCTTCCCTCCCAAGACAGATGCCTCTCAGCTACAGGAGCGGAAGAAAAAATGTCCTCAAAGCCCCCCCATGTCCAGCTTGGTGGAATTTGGTGCACATTTAGTCATGTGACTAAGCACACTTGGTCCAGTAAGTATGGACAGAAATTTTACATATCTATCATGGCACATTGGGCCAATATTCTGGTGACTGGGAAAGATGCAGGACGCTGCACACCTAAATCCTCCAACTTCTCAAAACCAGCAGTTCCCCCAAGCATACCAGAGCATATGCAATATCCCAGTTAAATGCTGCCATGCTATGTTGCAGCTCATATGAGTGAGGGACAGAACACACACTGTGCCAGCTTTTAGGGCCCAGGTTGAGAGGTGGTTGACCCCATCTTTATCGTGGCAAGGTTTTGTCTAACAAGGGAATTAACCTGCTGGCTGCCCTTAGCATGGAATAAAATCACACATGTACCTTTCCTGGCATGTCCTCAGCCTGATGCTGCAGTGGTGCATCACGAAGTACCCTGGCTTCCAGGAGGTCTTTCATTAATCCAGAAGAGTTTAGGGTAATTTAGGCAGTCATGTGCATCCAGTGTTTGCTTGGAAGAAATGCAGTTCCTACATCAGCTGTCTGCTAACTGCTTGATCTGTGATAACCTCACATGCTGGAACTCAATGCTACCCTTTCCTCTTTCCCCTACTTTTCAAACCTCTTCCTCCTCCTCCCCTTCTCCATAAGCTCTTCCTCCTCAACCCCCTGCTCTTTGACTGTTTGAATCATACATGATGAGGAACTTGTAAAGAACAACAGCCTTATTTCATTTCCTGGCCTAGACAGCCCCACAGTTGCATATTCATAGACTCATTTCAATCTCCTTTCAGTTCTAATTGGCCTTTTCCTGTGAGTCTTTCTCCAAGCATAAAAGAGGAGGGGCAAGCAACAGAAAAATTAAGCATACAGTCCCACAGCCATAGACTGCCCACCCTTCCCTACAGGGAAGCCTTGAAACTTAAAGCAGCACTTGTCAGCAACCACATCACCATTTCAAGTAACAGCTTTCCTATGCAAGATTTTTTTATTGCAAAAACCCCCTCACACACAACACCTGCATGCCAGGTTGTCACTTCAATTGCCCCCATTTTAGCTGGTAAAAAGGCCCCTGTCTCTAGTTCATGGCGTGGGCATTCCTTCATTAACATTTTCCATTAGACATCACTATTTTTATTTATTATTATATTTTTATTTCTTATCATTTTCATTACTTCAATGCCTCTCTGGAGCTTCTGCCTCAGTCAACATTTGGCCCAGTTCTCATTGCCTTGTGTCTCTACATTTAGACAGGTGCGTGTTTATCAATTATTTTATTTAAATCACAAGAGACAAGTCCAGGACATCACATCAATATTATACAGTATATACATAACAGCTTTGATGTACACATGATGTGTAGGTTATCCCCACAATGTATCAGCCAAAGGGTGGTTCCCTTGCAGCATGACCTGGGTCTGCCTCTAACCTTTTCCCTTTTCGTATTAGCAAGAAGAAGGGGAAAAGAAAAGCTGGCCAAAAGTAGAGAAAGTGGTAGAAGAAAGGGGGGGGAGTTAAAGAGAAGAGGGAATCCTGGGTTGGGGTTGGATGTCAAGCTAGCAGGTAGATATATAGTTCGTCATTACCCAAGTATCATGGGTTAAGCATGGCTAGAACCTTATCGGAGAGGATGAACAAATTCCACAGTCTCCATTGCTCTGAGTATTTCTCATGTTTATGTTGTGCTGTGAGTGTGAGGTCCTCCATCTTATTGACTTCTTCCACTTTATGGAGCCAACAGCTAACCAATGGAGGTACTGGGTTTTTCCAGCTGAGAGGGATGCAGGATTTAGCTGCATTTAGTAAGTGACGTAGTAGTGATTTTTTTTTTTATAAATTTTTGCTGATTTTTTATTTCAATGTGGAATGGAGTAAGAAAAAGGCTGGGTCATTAGGTATTTCAAAATCAGTGAATTTTTGAATAATATTCTGCACTGCCCTCCAATACGGCACTGTCTTTGGACAGGACCAGAAAATGTGTAGCATGGTACCCTCCTCCTCCCCGCATCGCCAGCAGCGATCAGTTACCTCACAGTGATACCAACGTGTGAGTATTTTGTAATTAGTTTCTTGAATTTTCATGCATATGGATGACTTCAGCGAGAACCTAATAATATTTTGTTGTTTGGTAGCTGAAAACGTAAGGTTTAATTGCCTTCCCCATTTCCTCATCCAGGGTAGGTGCGGTTGTTCCTGGGGGGTGATCAGTAAGTTATATGTCTTGGAGAGTACATGTGTTAGTACCCCATCATCTGAACAGTACTCTTCAAAAGTAGATAGTTGTCGACCATAGTTTCTTCGGGGGGGAGCCTGCAGGGAGTGGAGAAAGTGGTGAAGTTGCAGGGCACTCCAAAATGGTAGGTGGAAGGGACCATTAGGTTCCATTAATATAGATATGGAGGGCCAATTCTCTGAAGTTAAAAAGTGTGATGCCTGGCAGCAATTATTTTGTCTTAAGGTACAGAAGTGATGATCTTCTAGGCCTGGTATGAAACATGGGTTCCCGATAATGGGCAACAAGGGTGAGTCCGTAGTTGTGAGTGGAGTTTATACAGTATAAAGACCTGGGAACATGTATGGACTGTGGGGCCTATTAAGGGGTGTTGCTTAATGTTGGGCGGTAAGTTGTCGTAGCACCAGGGAGCTCCTCTCAGTAGAACAACCATCTGGGCCTGTTCAATTTGTACCCACAGCTTAGTATTCGAGTGACAGCTCCAATCTATAAGCAGTCCCAATGTACAGCTTGATAGTATCTCTGAACGTCCGGGAGCGCTATACCTCTGTAATGTTTGATTAGGGATAGTTGGCATAGGGGGACCCGAGGAAGTTTCTGTGCCCAGATAAAATTGATAAATAAAGAGTGAACTTGACTAAAATCACGGGCTGGTGATCTTTATCAGTAAGGTTTGGAGGAGGTATGAATATTTGGGCAGGATGCACATTATTAGAAGATTACATCTACCGAACCAAGAGTGCAACCCCCGATGCCAAATTTCCATGAGTAAGCGGGTTCTGTTCAAAAGAGGAGGGAAGTTAAGCTCAAAAATCTATGATAGGTTAGAAGGAATATAGGTTCCCAAATATTTTAGAGCTATATCTGTCCATTTGAATTTTTTTTTTTTTCCGTTTAAAGATTTTTATAGATTTTTTTGTCCATTTGAATTTGAAGCTTAACTTCAGGGACTGAAGGAGCAAAGGAGGGATTCCCACTCCCATAGCTTCTGATTTATTGAAATTAATTTCAAGTTTGACACTTGGCCATAAGTATCGAATTTGCGAAGTAGGCTTGGAAGAGATATCTACAGGTTTGTGAGGGGAAAAAGCAGGTTGTCAGCGTAGGCTGATATTTTATGTTGAGTGTGTCATAACTAAGCAATGTCCGGGTTCATACGGACCTTACAGAGAAAGGGCTCCACAGAGAGGACAAAGAGTAACAGGGATAATGGACACCCTTGTCTCATCCCATTTGAGATGGGAAAGGGGTCTGATAGAATCCCATTGGCTTTCAGGTTCGAATATAGCTTGGTGATCCAGTTGTGCATATGGTCTCCCAATCCTATATGGCACAGGACCAAAAACATAAATCGCCAATTTACACGATCAAACGCCTTCTCTGCTTCTGTACCTACTATAACACAGAGTGTTCATGACGTTCGTGCTGTTTGAATAAGATAAAACAGTATTAGTGTGTTGTCACGGGCTTCTCTATTGGGGTTAAAACCCACTTGGTCGAGGTGAATCAGTTGTTGTAGATGTTGTGCAGCGCGAGAGACGATGATCTTCGCAAATAGTTTAATGTCCTAGTTCAATAAAGAGTTAGGCCTATAGCTGCCGCAACAAGTTGGGTCTTTGCCATCTTTAGGTATTACTGTGACATGAACTTTTAGGGTCTACCTAGGGAAGAGGATCTCCACTCCCAATTTATTGAAGAAGTCTACCATGTGGGGGCCTAGGAGTGGGAGAAACAGTTTATAGTATGGTAGCGAGAAACTGTCAGAGTCCATTGCTTTGCCTGCCTTTTGAGAGGTTGAGTGCACATTGAAGCTCCTCTATAGTTATTGGAGCTTCCAGCTCTTCACTGACTTCATCTATTTGGGATGTGGACTGATCCTGTAAGTTATAAAGAGAGAAGTAGAATTCTTGAAACCCCTGGGCAATCTGTTTAGGGAGCATCACTTTTTGGCCGTGAGGTGCAAGGATTTGAGGAATATATTTAGCTAGTTTTTGTTCTTTAATGGTCCAGGCTAGCATTCTCAAGCATTTATCGCCTGATTTATAGCTAATTCTTCTGCAGCGTTGTATGGTTGCTTTGAAGGCTTCATAGCGCAATAAATCTGTCAATTGTTTATGAAGAGACTGCAAGTCTCTCTCAAGCATCGGGGTTGGGGCATGTTTGTGCTGTGATTCCACTTTGTTTATGTCAGTGAAGAGAGAAGAGAATTTCTCCTCTGGTTGGCATTTAAATCTTGGGGATGAGGATTCCTCGTATGACTGCCTTGTGCGTAGAGTGGTAAGTAACAGGGTAAAATATGTTTTTGATAATGGGGAGCATATCATCTCTGAAGTCGGTCTCCTGTATGAATGATACATCAGCATGTGATTGTTTCAGATCATTTAGGAGCATCCGCCTCTTTTTTGGGATGTTAAGCCCCTGGGCATTGAGTGAAATTATCTTGATAGTATCCATCCCAGGATGGGGTGAGGGGGTGGAGGGGAAGAGTAAGGGGTGGGGGAAAGAGAAGAAGGGGGTATTAGTACTGGGATTAAGAGAGTACAAAGGGGTAAAAGATTGGAGGTTAGTAACCAGAGGAAAGAGTGTGCGGCTCTCAAAGCTATGGTGGCATATTGCCAACCGTGCACCTCAACCAGCATTAATTGTGACAAAGCGCACAAACCTAATTGGGGGAGGGGGTAGACAGGGGTCAGTAAAGAATGGCCCCCACCTATCCCACCCACCCTGGCATTAAAATACAATTAAAGGCAGCATGCTTATTTTAATAAATCCTTATATAAACCCCTCAAAGTTACACATGTTAATAAATATAACAAATGAGATTACAATTTTCCTACCATTTAGATGCAATTGTGATCTCTAATCCCCCTATTCATTCCTCCTTTGCTGTATAATGTTAGTGAGGGTGGGTGGAGTTTTGCAGAGCTAGCATGTCATTTCATTTCACTGTGCTAGCTTCTACATCTCCCACTGGGAACTACATTTTCCATGAGTCCTATGACTTTTATCATGCCCAGTCTATTTTGCATAAGACACACCCATCTGTCAATCAATAGCTGGATGTGTGCGATTTCACCAGGTCTTAAGGGTCCATTGCCTCAGGCAGGCCAAAGAGCCGGAGGTTTATTCGTCTGCTCTTGTCCTCCATTTCTTCCATCTGGGGCTGGAGTTCTACCGCTGCATCAACATGGGTGCTCTGGAGGGATTCTAGTGCTGACACTCTCTGGTCCAGGGTCGCTAAGGTGAATTCCCCTGCAGTCAGCCTGGTAGGCTTTCTTTTTGACCTCTTGTATTTATTTGTGGTGCTGCTCCTCTAGGCGACCAATGAGGGTCTCAATGTCAGATTTGGTTGGGAGGGCTTTAAGAAGGGTCCGCAACTCCGTATCGAGCTGGAAAGTGAGCGGGTATGATGCGGGACTTTGCAGTTTCAAACGGAGATCTGCCGGGATGTTCGAGAATGTGTCTGAGGACACCGAGGCTGCAGGAGAGGATGGGTGAGTGTGTGGGTCCGAGGCCTCGTGAGAGGACCAGCATGGCGCTGCCATCTTAGGGTCCGGGGAGGCCGCCTGCAAGTTTGTGAAGTATTGATTAATATCTCCACCAGCCTTGCTATTTTTAGCAGTTTTGCTGGCTCCCTATGTCTTCCTCTTCTTGGCTGAGTGCATGCTGTGGATTTTGGAGCTAGATAAGCCAAGGTAAGTGGGCAAAGGCCAGGAGCTCAAGCTACACATGTCCTCCTGCAGCCATGTGCATACCACGG
>BLSH010035655.1:625453-646396 GCA_018402905.1 Glandirana rugosa
CGTATACAAAAACGTATCATCTCTAAATTAAATATTTGTATACGGTATAAGTTACATTCTCTAGTGTATACTTATTAATGGAAGTCTTAGGTCCTATTGTTACGATAATAAATTTGTAATACTGAGTAAATAAACGTTACCATACTTTTAACATGTACATATATGTAAAACATGTATAAGAACTGAAAGTACAAGTCCTGCACTTCAAATACCGATCGGTTCAAAGAAGTTCAAAAAGTAAAATCTACCTCACCCCATTCCGATCTAGGGGACAGTCCAAAATGACGACAGAAATGACAACACGAAAAAATCAAATTTGAAAGATTTCCCTTTATTTTCCATCCCTTTCTGTTTTATGAGAATGATCACCAAGACAAACAGAAGGTGAATGTCTCCAGTGGGAGCACAACAGTAAAGACAGCAGTAAAACCTGACAGGGGATCTAGCCTTACCCCACTCCATCTAAAATGAAAAACTTGAAGAAACTTGGCTAGCCATAAACTTCACGTCCTGAACATGAAAGTCAAGAATATGTACAAAATGTATATACATGTACAATTTTCATACCATTGCAAATAAATGAGTCATAATGTTTAAATAATAGCATTGTTATCCTGGATTCTGAAGGTAATTATTCATATGTGATCTCTTACATTGAATATGGCATATGTTTATAAATTAAATCTCTACTATGCAAAAACATATGCTTTTTTGTTCCTGAGGATAGATTCAGAAAACATCTAGCTTTTCCTTTAATAAAGTGTAACTCCACTTCTGTAAAGAAAAAAACATTCCCCTCTGGGTGATCTATGTACATTACAAGGATTTTGACAAAAGTTGTTCCAGTTGTTATTCTGAAGAAATCCCTGTGTGTTTGTCTGTGCCTATGAGTAGAAGTGACTCTAATAGGAGTGGTTTCTTAATTATCAATCACAGTGGCGGCTGGTGCTCAGTAGTTTGGGGGGGGGGCCACAAACAAACCTCCCCCCTCACTTGCACCACCAAAGTTGCAACACTCCCACCACACCTCTCCTCTCCTTTCTTGGCCCGCCACCTTCTATGCATAGAAATCCCCATCAGACATGTCTCCCCCATTAGTGTGATGTGTGCTCTGATCACATCAGCTCCTACCTCCACCAATCTGATTCCCGGAGAAGTCATGTTGCATTGGATTTTACAGACAATTACAGAGCTACAGATTGAAAAGCAAAGGTCATTTTTATTAACATTCAACTACAATATGACTCATGTTGCAATTGTATATGATATATTATTAATTTTTTGTTATTTTTTTTCCTCGAAAGTGGAGTTACCCTTTGAAGTTGAAAGAATTTGTAGTTTTGTCTGGCAACACCTGAGATTGACACTCCCTTGTCAGACAGCACAATGAGAGTGTGGACTTTGGCTCACTTCAGCTCCAGTCTGTTTCTCATTTTGGGCTTAGCCTTTTTGTCTTGTACAGAATATCCTGACCTGATTTGTTTTGGCTTCAACTTCCGATCCCGAATTCTGCCTGCATTCACTTTGTCTTATGATCCTGATTGTGTTGGCTTAGACTGTTGTTACTAGTTAATGGCTAGGTTCAAACTGGTGGCAGTCTCTAACTCAGCACCAGTACTGCTACTTCCTGAATGTCTGGTTTGTTCAGTGGAACAGGAATTTTACACAAAACTACCATGCTCTAACCACCAAGCCCTTGGCTTGCAGTTGGGGTGTGGTCCATTTGACTTCAGTGGGAGAGTTTGGTAAGCTACTTAGCTTGCCAAACTTGGTCTGCCATGTTAAAATCACATTATGGGCACAGTAATGTGTACTCATCCAAGCAGTCACCATGCTTCTTTGGAGGTAGGTGATTGAGGGTTGTTAAAACATGACTGTGTGAATGAGACCTATATGTGTATCCTGGATATGACTCTGTCTGTTAATGTCTGTGTACTGTGTTCTGGTATCCTGTTTATGTCCATCTGTCTGCATTTGTCCAGCTTAGAGTGGCCTACTGAATTTGTTTCTGCTGCACAAGTCTAACCATACTTTCAACAGCTCTGGTCAAAAAGTTCTGGTCTCTGCACCAAATTTGCTGTCAGGTGGTAATGTGAAACGCTGTCTCACCCAACCGGTCTTTCCCCTGTACCTGCTCTTCTGCATGTCTTCTGTTGACATTCCTGTACTTGCTCTGTCCTGGATTTCCACTCTCATCCTGTTGTCAAATTTCTTTGTTGCAAAAGTCCCTAAAGGCCATATATATGGCCATCAGCCCCTGACATTTAAAATACATTAATGGTTTTTAACAAATAAATCACTGCATTTGTTTTTTTACCTGACCTACAACCTCAATTCTAAAATATACTAAATACTAAAGACCCCAAAAATATTTCTTGCCTGGGGCCCATCATTTTTTGAGGCAACCTTGCATATAATTTTTATCAAAATCAGATATAAAGCTGAATAAAAGTCTTTGATTCTTAAATTGTTTTACCCCAGGTCTTAGAAAATTTCAGCATATTATTATTATTATTATGTATCATAATTTCCATATACAATTTTAGTAGAACAGAATCTTGAAGTATCATAATAAAGTTTTAATTTTTGGTCCAGTGCACTTATCACCTAGGCAAGGACCCTTAGTACTTGTAATTTTAGTATGGAATGAAAATATGTGCATCCACAGTATTGCAGAATAGCAAAGATCCATTTACTGATGCTATGGTTCACTGCTTTAAATAAAAGTAATCTAACAAGGTAATGAGGAAGTTGACAGGATACTTAATTTTAATTTTGCTTGGCTTGTTTTTAACTTTTATCACTTTGTTTTTTTTATTTGGCTTTACATATAGGTACAATAAATGCTTGAACGTGTAATTGATAATTTGAAATACTAACAGAAAATAGTTATAACAGTAGTAATAAACACTTGCTCACAAACCTGCTTATTAATGCATTTTCTTATGCTTCAATTTTTCTTTTTGAAGTCAAGAACACTTACAGCTCATATGTAATGTACTTTTAATGTAAATTTAGAGAGTTTTATTATTACTTTTAAAACAGTCAGCAGATTAAAGATGTTCTAACCCTAACCTATTGAATTAAAATGAGTATACACCAACATAGTTAACATAGTTAACCTGCAGCCCACAACTGATAAATTTGTAGGGAAACAAAACAGTTGTGTATGGTCTAGACCCAGCTCACCAACTGGTTGTACTGAGAAGTACTTCCACTTAGCTACTGAACATACTATGACATATATAGCAGTAGAGGTGTAAATATTATATAGTAAAGTGCCCATTTACTCATTATGGTCAGATGCAATCATGGGCCCTTTACACTTATTTTCCCAAAATCCCTTGGGTTTGAAAAAATGCCCATGGAATATAATTTTTATTGTTTCAGAGAGTCTGCATCTGCTGAGGCAGAGGTGGCTGGGAATGTTATCTGCAGCCAGATGTACAGTTCTTCAAGCCATTTCAAAACTGCTCTGCACCTCAAAACCATTCACGGGGTAGGTGCAGAGGTTGGTGCTGATTCCCAACAAACAATACTAATCAAAGATAGAAGGCTGGCATGTACCCAGCATATGTCCTTGCGAAAACATAGCTTTTTTTATAGAACCATCAGTAAAATGAGTGCAAAGAGCCTTAGCATGTTATATTCTATATGCTATGACTAATGCTATTTCCCAAAACATGTAAGCTTTTGCTGTTATTTTACTGGTTGTGCTAATGAAAGCTATGTTTTAGCAAGGACATATGTTGGGCGTGTGCCTTCCTATCTTGGAGAGGTGTACAGTAGAGTAGAGCGAACCCGTACTGTAAAGTTCGGTTTCGTAGGGACTTTAGAGTGTCCGTGTCCTGAACCCGGACATTTGAGAAAAAGTTTGGGTTCGGAATCAGGGGTTCGGGTATTTTTTTCCACCTTTTGAATAGCTGCAGGGCAGCCAATCAACAAGCGTTTCACTCATTTCCCCTTAGAAGCCATCACAGCCATGCCTACTAATGGCATGGCTGTGATTGGCCAGTGCATCATGTGACCCAGCCTCGATATGAGCTGCAGTCACGTAGCGCTGCATGTGACATGTTCTCAGGCTAGTGTAGGGAGAGGATGCTGCTGCCGCTGTGATGGACAGATTACCGTTATAAAATAATCTCATACTGGTATTGGGAGAGGTTCCTGACACTGGTGTGAGGGATAGATTAGCATTATAAAATCATCTCATTCTGGTATAGGGAGAGGTTCCTCCCGCTGGTGTGAGGGATAGATTAGTGTTATAAAATCATATCATACTGGTATAGGGAGAGGTTCCTGCTGCTGGTGTGAGGGACAGATTAGCATTATAAAATCATTTCCTACTAGTATAGGGAGATGTTCCTGCTGCTGGTGTGGGGGACATATTAGCGTTAAAAAATAATCTCATACTGATATAGGGAGAGGTTCCTGCTGCTGGTGTGAGGGACAGATTACCGTTATAAAATCTTCTCGTATAGGTATAGGGAGAGGTTCCTGCTGCTGGTGTGAGGGACAGATTAGCGTTATAAAATCATCTCATACTGGTATAGGGAGAGGTTCCTGCTGCTGGTGTGAGTGACAGATTAGCGTTATAAAATCCTCTCATACTGGTATAGGGAGAGGTTCATGCTACTGGTGTGAGGGACAGATTACCGTTATAAAATCATCTCATATAGGTATAGGGAGAGGTTCCTGCTGCTGGTGTGAGGGACAGATTAGCATTATAAAATCATTTCCTACTAGTATAGGGAGATGTTCCTGCTGCTGGTGTGGGGGACATATTAGCGTTAAAAAATAATCTCATACTGATATAGGGAGAGGTTCCTGCTGCTGGTGTGAGGGACACATTAGCGTTATAAAATCATCTCATACTGGTATAGGGAGAGGTTCCTGCTGCTGGTGTGAGGGGCAGATTAGCGTTATAAAATCATCTCATACTAGTATAGGGATAGTTTTCTGCTGCTGGTGTGAGGTACAGATTACCAATATAAAATCATCTCATACTGGTATAGGGAGAGGTTCCTGCTGCTGTTGTGAGGGACAGATTAGCGTTATAAAATAATTTCATACTTGTATAGGGAGAGGTTCCTGCTGCTTTTGTGAGGGATAGATTATTATTATAAAATCATCTCTTACTAATTTAGGGAGAGGTTCCTGCTGCTGGTGTGAGGGACAGATTAGCGTTATAAAATCATCTCATACTAGTATAGAGAGAGGTTCCTGCTGCTGGTGTGAGGGACAGATTAGCGTTATGAAATCATCTCATACTGGTATAGGGAGAGGTTCCTCCTGCTGGTGTGAGGGACAGATTAGCGTTATAAAATCATCTCATACTGCCATAGGGAGATGTTCCTGCTGCTGGTGTGAGGGACAGATTACTAATATAATATCCTCTCATACTGGTATAGGGAGAGGTTCCTGCTGCTTGTGTGAGGGACAGATTAGTATTATAAAACCATCACTTACTAGTATAGGGAGAGGTTCCTGCTGCTGGTGTGAGGGACAGATTAGCATTATAAAATCATCTCATACTAGTATAGGGAGAGTTTCCTGCTGCTGTTGTGAGTGACAGATTACCAATATAAAATCATCTCATACTGGTATAGGGAGAGGTTCCTGCTGCTGGTGTGAGGGACAGATTAGCATTATAAAATCATCTCATACTGGTGTAGGGAGAGGTTCCTGCTGCTGGTGTGAGGGACAGATTAGCGTTATAAAAACTAATATAAATTTGTGCTAAATAGTACATTTGCGTCCAGAATGAGGAGAGCGTCAAATAAGGGACGTGGTCATGGTGCTGCTCATGTTGTTGGTGTTTTGAAACTCCTGTTGCAAGGAAAAGACGTGGTCGATCTGTGCCAGCTACACGCACAAGTGAAGCACCTTCCTCAGTTGCGAGTAGAACCTTCAATGTTATATGTTAGGGCCGAATGCCGCTCAACGAATGGTGAGGCCAGAACAAGTACAGGCGATAGTAGATTGGGGGGCAGACAATGCCTCCAGTTCTTTCACATTGTCTCCAACCCGGTCCCTTACTGAAAGCTCAGAGTTGTCACCTGAACCCCATGGCCATCTGTCTTTCACCTCAGCCCCTTGTAAATAAGACAAGCCGTCTGAGCCCCAAGTCATGCAGCAGTCTCTTATGCTATTTGATGACTCTGCTGGTGTGCATTCCATGGGCCAGCCACATAGCCCTGCCCCAGAAGTGGAAGAAATTGAGTGCACTGATGCCCAACCACTTCTGTTTCAGGATGAGGACATGGAAACACCACCGCAGCATGTCTCTGATGATGATGAAACTTTCTACAGTGTGCAGACTGACAAGAAGGGCAGTGGTGAAGAGTGGGTGGAAGATGATGTGGAGGATAATGAGTTCCTAGACCCCACATGGAATGAAGAGTGACGTGTGCAGTTTGGAGAAAGAGGTGGTGGTTGCACAGAGGCACCAGCACAGCAAAAGAGGAAGCAGGTTGCAAAAGCGGAGCGACTGTCCCCTAGACAGTACACCTGTTACTACCCTGGCATGGCAGTTCTTCAGACAATGTGCTGACGACAAGACAGGAGTGGTTTGCACGCTATGCAATCAGAGCCTGAAGGGAGTCATAAATGTTCTAAACCTGAGCACAACCTGCATGACCAGGCATCTACATACAAAGCATGAACTGCAGTGGAATAAGCACCTCAAAATCCAAGAAAGGTCTCGGCCTCCTCCTGCTTCCTCTTATACTCTACAGTGCCAGTGTCACCTGCCACCCAGCAAACAGACGATGTGACAGCAATGCCACCATGTCCACCACTGTCCCCAAGCATTTCCACACCATGGTCCCATGGAAGCTTACAGCTGTCCATCTCCCAAACACTGGAGAGAAAGAGGAAGTACCCCCCTAACCACTCGTGATCCCTGGCCCTGAATGCCAGCATTTCAAGATTCCTGGCCTTTGAAATGCTGTCATTCGCTCTGGTGGACATGGACAGTTTTAAAAACCTGATGGCGGTGGCTGTCCCACAGTACGTGGTTCCCAGCCGCCACTACTTTTCCAGGAGAGCTATCCCTTCCCTGCACAAACAAGTCGGGGACAAAATCAAGTGTGCACTGCGCAACGCCATCTGTGGCAAGGTCCACATTACCACTGATATGTGGACCAGTAAGCACTGGCAGGCACACTATATCTTGCTAACTGCACACTGGGCAAATGTAGTGGCGGGTGGGCCGGAGGGGGAAAGCAGTGTGGCGCATGTCCTTCCGCCACAGAGAATTGCAGGGCATTTCTCTTTGCCTCCTGTTGCCTCCTCCTCCTACTCCGCTTCCTCCTCCTCTACCACCTCCTCATCCAGTCAGCGTAACACCTTCACCCCCAACTTCAGCACATCCAGGGGGAAACGACAGCAGACTTTTTTAAAAATGATATGTTTGGGGGATAAACCCCACACTGCGCAGGAGCTGTGGATGGGCATTGAACAACAGACCGATGAGTGGTTGTTGCCACTGAGCCTCAAGCCTGGCCTGGTGGTGTGCGATAATGGGTGAAATCTTGTAGCAGCTCTGGGCCTAGCCAGTTTGACGCACATCCCTTGCCTGGCGCATGTGCTGAATTTGGTTGTGCAGAAATTTCTAAAAAAAACACCCGGATATGTCAGAGTGGCTGAAGAAAGTGTGGGCCGTCTGTGCGCGCTTTCGGCGTTCTCACCCTGCTGCTGCTCGCCTGTCTGTGCTGCAGCGGAACTTCGGCCTTCCTGCTCACCGCCTCCTATGCGACGTGCCCAGAAGGTGGAACTCTACCTTGCACATGCTGGAGAGACTATGCGAGCAGCAGCAGGCAATAGTGGAGTTTCAGCTGCAGCACGCACGGGTCAGTTGCTCTGCGGAACAGCACCACTTCACCACCAATGAGTGGGCCTCCATGCGAAACCTGTGTACCATATTGCTGTGTTTCGAGTACTCCACCAACATGGCCAGTGCCGATGACGCTATTCTCAGCGTTACTATACCTATTCTATGTCTCCTTGAAAAAACACTTTGGGCGAAGATAGAAGAGGATGTGGCACAGGAGGAGGAGGAAAAGGGGCCATTTCCACGGTTATCAGGCCAGTCATTCACAAGTGGCTCAGAGGGTGGGTTCCTGCACCAGCATAGGCCAGGTAAAAAATTTTCAAGCCAGGGCACAGTTCTGGAGGATGAGGAGGATGAGGATGATGATGATGAGGAGGAGGAGGAACCGTGTTCACAGCAGGGTGGCACCTAACGCTGCTTGTGGGCATCACTGGACCATGGCTGGGGAGATATGGAGGACACAGATGATACACCTCCCACAGAGGACAGCTTGTCTTTGCCTCTGGGCAGCCTGGCACGCATGAGCGACTACATGCTGCAGTGCCTGCGCAACAACAGCCAAGTTGCCCACATTGTAACTTGTGCTGATTACTGGGTGGCCACCCTGCTGGATCCCCGTTACAAGGACAACGTGCCGTCCTTAATTTCCTCACTGCAGTGTGATCGGATGATGCGCGACTACTAACGCACGCTGGTAGACACGCTGCTGAGTGCATTCCCAAATGACACCGTGGGCTCAGTGGAAACACAAGGCGAAGGCAGAGGAGGAGGAAGAGGTCACCAACGCAGCTGTGGCACCGCCAGCACCTCAGAAGGCAGGGTTAGCATGGCTGAAATGTGGAAAAGCTTTGACAGCAGCAAGCCACAACAAACAGCACCACCAGCTGATAGGAAATGTCTTAGCAGGAGGCAGCATTTCAGCAACATGGTGGAAAAGTATGTGCGCACATGCCTACACGTACTGACTGATGGGTCTTCCCCATTCAACTTCTGGGTCTCCAAATTGGGCACATGGCCTGAGCTTGCACTTTATGCCTTGGAAGTGCTGGCCTGCCCTGCAGCCAGTGTATTGTCTGAACGTGTGTTTAGCACGGCAGGGGGCGTTATCACAGACAAGCGCAGCCGCCTGTCTGCAGCCAACGTGGACAAGCTAACCTTTATTAAAATGAACCAGGCATGGATCCCACAAGACTTGTCTGTACCTTGTTCAGAATAGCCATTTATACCGTCCTCACACAGCCATTGGTATACTTAAGTGAACGTATCCTTTTTTTTTTTAATATGTTTCAATATTTTAGGGGCTACCCCAATTAGAAAAAATAACAAACAAACAAAAAACAGTGCTTCCTACCTCCTCCTCCTCCACCGCCACTTCCACCACTTACACTGCCGTGGTCAGGGCCTCCTCAACCTCCTTTCCACATCCACCTTCTCCTCCATTTTATATTTTTTTATGTGATTTTAAGTTATTTCCCTATCCACATTTGTTTGCAGGGCACTTGTCCTACTCTTACCCCCATTTTGTTTCCTTTTGCAGCCCTCTTGCCCTTTCCAGGACTTTTTTAGAGCCATTTTTGTGCCCAAAAGTTCAGGTCACCATTGACTTCAATGGGGTACGGGGTTTGGGGTCAAGTCCGGGTCAAGTTCGGGGCCGAACTCCAACTTTTTTGAGAAGTTCCACTGAACCCGAACATCCAGGTGTCCGCTCAACTCTAGTGTACAGTCCTGTGTTAGTCCCAGCAAGTGGGCAGCTGGGCAGGAGCCCAATTGCATGCAGCATCTACAGAAGACTATGCCACTGTGGAGAGCACTGCTTCTATTGTTGCCAGAGAACTGCACTTCAAGTGAGTTGGCCTTGCATCTCTAGCTGACTGCCTGTCGTACTCCTCCAGTTGCTCACTTGTGATGCTACACCAGAGAGCCCTCCAGCTGCTCACTGTGTACACAGACCTGCCTTAGACTTCACTATGAGCCTGGGTTCACACTAGTGCGATGCAGGAACCAGCGCAATTCCAGTGCCCATTCCCACATCTCATCTCCCTCACAGGCAGTTCACACTGCCCTCTGTGAACTGCTGCGGGTGTCAATACAAAGTTAATGACACCCCCAGATCGGTCACAGATTTCAGTGAGAAAATGTGAATTCGGACAGGAATTGGATCACATGGCTTAATTCGCATTGCACAAGCATCGCATGCGAACAGCACAGCAATGCGGTGCAAATCACATGCGATGTCTGTGTACACAATAGTGTGAACCCAGGCTTAGAGACACTGCTTGACGCAAGTAGCTATTTATGTACCATACTGTTCGCTGAACTAAAAGTGGCCATTCTCTAGAAAATATGGCTACAGAGCCTTATAGAAACTATGCTGTACTGCCACCTACTGTTCTTATTAAGTTGTACTTATTGTGTTTCATATTCTGTCTAACCTCCTCACACCCGCGCTATAGCCAAAAGGCAGCTACAGCGCGGCCTAAATTGCCAGGAGGTCGTCCATGTACGTCCTCCCATGCATGAGCTGCCTGCGCGCTCTGTGATCAGCGAGTCAATGGCCCCGGCCCCTTACCACATGATCAGCTGTCAGCCAATGACAGCTGATCATGTGATGTAAACAGAAGATCATAATCGACTTCTGTCAGAGGGACATCGGTCCTGCACACGAATAACCACTGCAGCTAAGCAGTGCCACCTGCCAGTGCCCAGCAGTGCCACCTACCAGTGCATATCAGTGATGCCTATCAGTGCCCACCAGTGGCACCTATCAATGCCCACCATTGCCACCTATCAGTGCCCATCAGTGCTGCCAATCAGTGCCCATCAGTGTCATCTATCAGTGCTGCCTATCAGTGCCACCTATCAGTGCCCTTCAGTGCCTCCCATCAGTGCCACCCATCAGTGCCACCTATCAGTGTCCACCAGTGCCACCTATCAGTTCCCTCCAGTGCTGCCTCATCAGTGTCCATCAGTGCCACCTATCAGTGCCTTCAGTGCAGCCTATCAGTGCTCATCAGTGCAGCCTCATCAGCGCACATCAATGAAGGAGAAAAATTTTATAACAAACTATGAAACTGTTTTTTTTTTCCAAAATTTTTGTTTTTTTTTAGTTTTTTTTAGCAAAAAAATAAAAAAAACCCAGCAGTGATTAATACCATCAAAAGAAATTTCTATTTGTGTGAAAAAAAGATAAATAATGTATTTTGGTACAGTGTTGACTGGGCGATTGTTATTTAAAGAGTGACAGCGCTGAAAGATGAAAATTGGCCTGGGCAGGAAGGGGGTTTGTTCTGTACTGAATGCACACCCTTTTGCAATTTTGCCCTGTGTGCATTGCTAATCCCAATCTTGACCTGTTTAGTTGAGGCTGGGTTCACATTAGTGCAAATTGGATGCGGATTTCCCCCAGCAACTGGGACTGCTCAGTTGTCACAAATGACTGTCAATGATCACTTTCATGTGTAAAAGACTGTTAGAGAATGAGACTGACCAAAGATAACAAAAGACAGCCAAGGAGAAACAATTCTATAATATATCGTGTTGTAAACACAGAATATATATAGAGAGACATGCTCACCCAGTCTAGAGACATTAAATAAATCCCTCCGGCCTCCCAATGAAATGAAAGCTCACTATTCATATGCCCCAACTCGTCACTGTTAGCAATAATTCACGGTTAGATTGCTGGTTGGCACATGCATCAAGGTTTCGCTGTTCAAAGACTCACCAAGTAACCTCACCTCAAAGTGTGCAGAAACTTCCTCAAGGCTGTCAATGAAAGAATGAGGGTCATGCAAATGTAACAAATTATGCAAACCTGGTCTGTCCCCTCTGCTGAATTAAGGACATAGGTGGGCAATGGGTACAGAGGGCAGGTCAGGCACTGTAACTTATGATGGTTGGCTTCCCTGTATCATTTGTACTTCTGTGATAAAAGAATTATTCAAATGCGAGGGTGTAGTGGCCCACCTACAAGATCCTCTGGTGGGTCTGTTTGACTCTTCTGTCCCACTATAAATAACTCCAGACAGATATAAAAGACACTAATACATGCAGCTAAATAGTTATTTAGAGATCATTGAATGTATTTATGAATGCAACCAGTGTAAGTACTTGAATTTTATTTGGTAAGGACACCCTATTAGATGTGCTGCTTGCAAATGTTGCAGTCAAGGACCATTCTCATAAGAGGAGAAAGCAGAGTGAGCAAAAAGAGGACATCATCAGTCAATAATCAGAAGGACAGGGTGCAGAGAGAACATACATTCTTTCAGTGGTGGCCCGTCCATTAGGGGTGCAGGGGTGTCACCCCCCAATCCATGTGCCCGGCCCCTAATCTACATGCAGGGTGCTGGAAACATGGATTCCAAGGGTTTTTTTTTAAGCACATGATGCACCTGAGGCTCTAATTGGCTTCAAAAAAGGGTGGGTTTGGGGCGCAGAGCACTGCGACCTGAACCCACCCAGCTGTGTGACAATAGTGAATTAATATTAACTATTGTCTTCATGATTCTCCTCCTGGCCAATCAGGAAGAAGGTCCTGAGACCCAAAGGGCCAGGGAATCTTAGGACCCACTTCCTGTTCGGCCTGGAGGAGAAGCAATGGCCCCGGAGCTTGGAAGAGTTAGGGAGCAGCTCAGCCAGCAGTCCTCTCCAGCCGGGACTCGGCTCACTCTTCCAGGGACGGCTCACCCACAGCCACATCCAGCACTCCCAAGCTCGGACAGTGGAGGGAGGAGGATGGGAGTGTCATCCCAGGACTTGTCATCTGCCTCCTAAGGTAAGTATGCCTCTGATCGCTGCATCCCCATCCATACGTTCATCCCCCGACCATACAGAGAAAGCAGTGTCATCTGACCAGGTTCACCTCGGTTTAGCAGGGCTATATAAATCTTAGGACTGAATGGACACAAATATTAAGACTTTGGCAGGTAAAATGACTCCCATAAATATATATAGTGTATCTCATTTGTGAATTAGGCTGTTTTCAAAATTCAGATTAAAAGATAGATGTGCAGATTACACCTAGAGCTAAAGAATGTAAAACTTATTTTTAAGGTGTAAAGCAGTAGTTGACATGTCTTTTAAATACTTAACAGTAATTTGTTACATGTTTGGAATATGATCTTCAGACCATGAAGACAGCACACTCTAAATAAATGTTACTGCAGCTTAGTAGGTACACAGTCATATTCTGTTATGGACTCAGTACATCTGCTCATACTCTTTTGCAGTGCCAGATCTATTAATATTCATTGCATTGTTAATGAAGGCCATATGCACACTTTTAATATATTTTGTTTTATATTCATTTAACTGCTCTGTTGTCACATTAGCTTTATCTGTTTGAATAAAGTTGTTTTTTATTTGTTGTATATACAATTTGCATATAATAGAACATTGAAAAGTTTAGTAGATTAACAGTATGCTCCACATGACTAGTGCAATTGCAAGCATGCTGCGAGCATATGGAAAAATGATTGTCATTTTTTGTCACAGCTATTTGGATATATAATATTTATCAATAATTGGCAGCATGAAAAATCCTCTATTGTATAAGGCGAGATTAAAACATCAGGTTTAACTCTGGAGGCCTTTGCATCAGTGCAGGGAGGCAGCCAGAACAACAGTAACAGAAAATTGCAAAATTGCTCCCAAATGTGCTTTTTTGTTAGTTGGAAAATGAGAAGTAATTTATGTATCTGTAGCGCTGCCCTGCTATAGTTCTTGATTCTTTTATCTGGCTCATACCCATTTCAATTACTTCCTCTTCAATAACTTTATCTAGAACCCAATTCTTTTTCCATTTTGCCAGTTTTAGTTTCTTCCATTTGTGTCCAATAAAGAGATTTCTCTTCATTTCCTGCTCTGCAAAAACTAGAGAAAGTAAGAGGACATCTCTCTAAGATGAGGGGAATTCTCTGTTAGACACTTGTCACCAGTACAATTGTTCCTTTAGAAAGATTTACCCTTTATTCCTTTTTTAGTAACAGTGAACAACGGGATTGACAGTGAATCTCCATAGTGGGAACATAGAAAGCACTCTAACACATCAGAACTCTATTCAAAACAAAAAAAAGAAAAAAAAGAATAGAAAGTGTCCAAAATATTTAACGGTTCTCCCAGCATGCATCACACTTACACTTACCTGGTCTGTTCTCTTCTCACGTTCCTCTTTGATGCTCCTGGTCCCTCCCTCCTGTCGAGTGCCCTCAGAGCAAGCAGCTTGCTATGAGGGCACCTGAGCCGAGCTGCAGCTCTGTGTGTTCATTCAGACACAGAGCTGCAGTTTGGCCCTGCCCCCTCTCCCCCCTGATTGGCTAACTGACTTTATTGACAGCAGCGGGAGCCAATGGCGCCGCTGCTGTGTCTCTGCCAATCAGGAGGGAGAGTCCCAGAAGGCCAAGTGACTCGTGGACATCACTGGACAGCAATGGGGCTCAAGTAAGTATTAGGGGGGCTGCTGCACACAGAAGGTTTTTATCTTAATGCATAGAATGCATTAAGATTAAAAAAACTTCTGCCTTTACAATTCCTTTAAGCACAAATATTGCATCCCTACACTACATAGGTATATAGTATGTATCAGAAGACTATGTTTAAATAACAGAATAGCAATGATGGCCTTGAAAAGAACTTTGCATTGATACTTTTTATGTCACATTTATTCAGACCTCTAATCCTTCCTCTACCCTAATGGGAGAAACATTAGTCTTTTATTGAGATCAAATGGTAATTACAAGAAAAAGCCACAACATATTAACATCATAAGTTGAAATAGTTGTTAACATAGGTAAACCTAGGGTCAACTTCTAGAAAGGCTAGGTATAGACCTTGAATAACTCAGGAAGGTCAACTGATCAGTTAAAAGTCCTCAACTGTGGTTTATGTTGACCACATCAGCAGTAATATAGGTACAGATCAACAACTGATTTCTTATTTTAATGAAATAAAGGTGGCATCTACTATATTAAAGAGACAGGTAGTGTAGAGAAATAGTTCAGCCTCCGCCGTCACCAGCTTCTCAGTAAATACCATTAAGTTGGTTTTGAGGTCAGTGGTGGCCACAGAGAACGTGGATTTTATGTTGGCCACAAAGTCAGACATATCAGAGTAGGTGAGGGGGTGATCAGAGCATGAAGTTCCCCCACCTGTATCCTCAGAAGCTGACTGGGAGTCTTCACTGCATGCCTCCTTGTGGCATGCCGGCACCGTCTTGGATCCCCCTGAGCTCCTGCGGGCCACGGGCTGTGTTTTAAACAGTTCTGAGATGTTCCATGCAGAAGAGGCTGCTAATCCACGCTGTGGACGGGTGTGCGATGTGTTATATAGCTGCTTACCTGGCATCTGGGAGCAGAAAGTTGGGTATCAGGCAGAAGGGCTGTGTGTGAGTGTCGGAGCTCTTTCAGTATGCTTCCATCCCAGCCACACGCCAAGCCACGCCCCGCCTGGGAGCTCCTTTTCTATATTCATAAAAGTTAAAAGATAAAAGATAATTTTCCTGTACATAATAGATAATGTTGTATTATTATTTTCCATTTGTATTTTGCTATCTATTGACCCATTATATATTATATCCTGCCTTGTTATGTCCCTGCATTACTCCTCCGTAATGTATGTGCTGCATGATATTGCTTTGCATCATACATACACAGTATGTTATATGTATAATAACTGTACTAAACAATACATACCCTGACAATGTCAACTTTGCTTACTATATTCCTTACTGTGATGGATTTACTAAATGATTAGGGCATGTTCTCTTTGAAAAGTGTATGTTTGCATAGCTTAGTGAATGAGGTGAAGCTGTGTTCAATTTAATACTGCACTATTGTGCAGGAAAAAAAATCTGTCTTTCTTTTTCATTTGCCTTGCACATGATTGGGTATTTAAAGTGAACACAGCTTCATTTTTACTTTACTTTCGTTAAAGCTCAACACAAAAACTATTTTAAGCAGTTTCCGACTGGGCCGTAGCCGAATAATGGCTACAGTGCAGTTGGATAACTCTGGGAGGCCGTCATATGACGTCCTCCAAGAAACGCGCTCCCATGCGTCCCCCTGGGGTGTGTCATGGATAGTGGTAAAGGGCCAATGACTGAGGCCCTTTATCACGTGATCACGCCGTCCAATGATGGCGTGATCACTTGTAAACAAACCAGAGCTTATCTGTTTCGGCTCCTCCCCTCTCTTCACGCCAATCAGTACAGCATGTGAGGGGAGAGGTCGGGTGCAACAGCGCTGTGGGCAGGGTCTGAAGAGCCCACAGTGCTGATATGTGCCCAGCCATGGCTCATCCATCCATTCATGCTCCATCCGTTCTCCATTCATGCTCCATCCATGCTCCATCCATTCTCCATTCATGCTCCATCCATGCCCCATGCATGCTCCATGCATACTCCATCCATGGCTCATCCATCCTTCCATGCCCCAGCCATGATCCATGCGTACTCCATCCATGCTCTATCCGCGCCCCATCTATGCTCCATGCGTGCTTCATCCATGACTTATCCATCTATGCTCTATCCGTGCTCCATTCATGCTCCACGCATGCTCCATCCATGGCTCATTCATCCATCCTCCATCCCTTCTCCATGCCTGCTCCATCCATGGCTCATCCATCCATCCAAGCTCCATGCATGCTCCATCCATTTTCCATGTGTGCGCCATCCATGACTTATTCATCTATCCATGCTCCATCCGTGCTCCATCCATTCTTTATTCATGGCTCATCCATCCCTGCTCCATGTGTGCATCCTCCATGGCTCATCCATACAACCATGTTCCATCGGTGCTCCATGCATGCTCCATTCATGGCTTATCCATCCATGCTCCATCCATGCCCCATCCATGCTCTATGCGTTCTCCATCCATGGCACATCCATCCATCCATGCTCTATCCGTGCTCCATCCATGCTCCATGCATGCTCCATCCATGGCTCATCCATCCATTCATGCTCCATGCATACTCCATCCATGGCTCATTAATTCATTGATGCTCTATCCATGCTCAATCCATTCTCCATGCTCCATTCATGGTCCATCCATGGCTCATCCATCAATCCATCCATGCTCCATGGATGTTCCATCCATGGCTCATCCATCCATCCATGCTCCATCCATCCTCCATGCATGTTCCATCCATGGATCATCTATCCACATTCATGGCTCATCCATCCCCATCCATGACTCATCCATCCCCATTCATGGCTCATCCACCCCCATTCATGGCTCATTCATGCTCACCCATCCTCATCCATAGCTCATTCATGCTCATATGTACCACATCAGTGATCATCCATGCCACATCAGTGATCATCCATGCCACATCAGTGATCCTCCGTGCCACATCCATGCCACATCAGTGATCATCCGTGCCATATCAGTGATCATCCGTGCCAAATCCATGCCACATCAGTGATCATCCGTGCCACATCAGTAGTCATCTGTGCCACATCCATGCCGCATCCATGCCACATCAGTGCTCATCCGTGACACATCCATGCCACATCAGTGCTCATCCGTACCACATCCATTCCACATCAGTGATCATCCATGTTACATCCATGCCACATCAGTGCTCATCCGTGCCACATCCATTCCACATCAGTGATCATCCATGCCCCATCCATGCCACATCAGTGATCACCCATGCCACATCCATGCCACATCAGTGCTCATTCCGTGCCACATCCATGGCACATCAGTGCTCATCCGTGCCACATCAGTACTCATTTGTGCCACATCAATGCCACATCGGTGCTCATCCGTGCTACATCAGTTCTCATCCATGCCAAATCCATGCGACATCCGTGCCACATCAGTGCTCATCCATGCCACATCAGTTCTCATCTGTGCCACATCAGTGCTCATCTGTGCCACATCAGTGCTCATCTGTGCCACATCCATGCCACTACAGTGCCCATCAGTGCCACTACAGTGCCCATCAGTGCCTCACAAAAGTGTAATAGGTATTCAAATTAGATTTGAAATTTATGCCCTTAGAATGCCTGATGGTGTTTGCTGCATGTTGGGCATCTGTATGTGGCCAGGCAGTGAAAGTAGCAGAATGTATTTTGGGGTGTCATTTTTTTCTATGTAAATGCTATGTGTTGGAAATATCTAATAAATTGACAACGTTGTGTAAAAAAATGTGTTTTCATGTTCTTTCCACATTTTCCAAAAACTTGCGGAAAAAAAATGACATTTCAAAAGACTTATAATTCCTCATAGATTATAAGTCGGGTGTCTACTTTCCAAAATGAGGTCATTATTTGGGGTTTCCATTGTCCTGGTGCTCCAAGACCTTCAAAAGTGTAAGAGTTAGTCTAGAAATTATATTATGTAATTTATGCTCCTAGAATGCCTGATGGTGCTCCCTGCATGTTGGGCCTCTCTATGTGGCCAGGCTGTGTAAAAGTCCCACACCACATATGTGGTATCACCATACTCAGGAGGAGTAGTAGAATGTTTTTGGGGTGTAATTTGTGGTATGCATATGCTGTGTGAGAGAAATAATCAATATTCAATGATTGGCACCATGACTTGTAGACTCTCTAACTTTCACAAAGACCAAATAATTTACACTGATTTGGGTTATTTTTACCAAAGATATGTAGCAGTATAAATTTTGGCCAAAATTTATGAAGAAAAATTAAAAATTTGCAAAATTTTATTACAGAAACAAATAAAAATGCATTTTTTTCACAAAATTTCCAGTCTTTTTTCATTTATAGCGCAAAAAATAAAAAACCCAGAGGTGATTAAATACCACCAAAAGAAAGCTCTATATGTGTGAAAAAAGAAAAACATTTCATATAGGTACAGTGTTGCATGACTAAGAAATTGTCATTCAAAAAGTTAGAGCACCGAATGCTGAAAATTGGTCTGGTTAGGAAGGGGGTTTAAGTGCCCAGTGGGTAAGTGGTTAAATTCAGGGCTCTGCTGCCCAGCTCCACTCATTGCAAGCCTCATGAGCTTCTTCCCACAGCTCAACATCATTAGACTTCACCCTTGTCTCTGGCTACATTACCTAAGAATCATGGGAGATGTATTTTTGTGAGCCATGCTACGCTCAGGGGTGGGGGATAATTAAAGTCACATTTTTCAGGCAGACATGTAATAGTATAAGGATTTTGGGACCATTAGCATTTTTCTCATCAATTTTAATATTGCTTTTCTCTGAAATAATGTAACTGATTTATATAATGTTTGGTGATTGGCTAGAGCATTTCTTCTTCTTCTTATTATTATTATTATACAAAATATATAAAAAATATTATTATTATTATTATAAGAATTTCAGTTAAAAAAATAATTTCCTGGAGATCAGGTTTCAGTGAACACTTTGGTAAGCGAACAACATCTGCTTTAGTAAATTAACCCCGTTGCATCCTCACCCTGCTAGGCTGGGAAATACACCTTATTGCTAATTACATTAACAATAAACCATTCTGAATTACCCATTTAAGCAGCAAACACACATTTGCTATCTAAAATAAAGATAAAATCATTAATGGAAATATCTGGGAAAAAAATGAAAAGAATATAAACAATGTTGCTATACTAAAATAATGCTATCCACTCAATTTACCCTAAAGTGAAGCAGTGCTTTGTCTATGCAGGGCAAGACAGCAATTTAATTTACTCCCCTCCTTTTCCAAGTCATATGCCAAATTGTTAATATCAAGGGGCACCCTGATTTTTCTAGATTTTTCCTCTTAATAAAAAGTTGTTTTTTAAATGCTGTTTGTGTACACGATTCTACCTTTCATTTTTTTTCATTTTGACCATTATCATTGTGACAGACAGTGATGGGAAGTCTCAGATTTTACAGTTGTCACTGGAACAGGGGGAAGGTGAGTGAGCATCTTCCCAAAAGAACACCTATTCCAGTTACGAATGACTAAGTTGGAATTTCCTCTCACTTTGCAGAGATTGCCACCTTCTCTGGTATGTCTCTGTGTCAGGAAGAGAAATACTGCTAGTGCTTTTAACATCTATTTGAAGCAAAAAAAAAATTCTTACATTTTAGACAAACCTGTTGCTTTGCCCTGCCTGACCAAAGGCCAGATTCCGTTTAATTGAGGATCTCCGGTGATAGCTTGCAGCCAGACTGAGCATGGCTTTGGGCTGTATCTCTGTGAGTTTGTGTCCATTTAAATGGCATATTTTATGTCTGACTATATCATCCACTTAAAAAATACATTATGGTACCATACGCTGATTCAAGGTTGTGCTTGGTTATTATTCACGCATCAGCTTTATTTTGTGTCAGCTGAATGAAAATCTTTAATGTTTTAGTAGTGTGAGGTTATCGTGGTTGTGTAAGATGTTTTCTCATTCTAGAGAATATCGACACATCATTAAAATGTACAAGAGAAAGATATTCTCTTTTATGACCAAAGAAGAAAAAATGCTGACAATAAAAAGAATTGTTTTCACTTTCAATAATTCTATAATGTATGCTGTTTCAAAGTTTCTGTCTTAAGTTGTCAGTATCATTCAGATTTTTGTCTAAGTGAGATGATTAAAACTTCCCAAACTAGTTTGTATTCATTAGTCAAATAAAAGGCTTTGTTAGACTTTAAATATTCACTTTTAAAAAATATAAAGGACAAGGTCAATACAATTAGGTAATTACATTGATTTTCACCTATTTTGAGCCTTTTTAAAGTGCTGTTTAAATGCAATCTGTAACTATTATGTCATGATAAATTGAGACAAAGTGCATTATATCAAATGAATGTAACTTTTGATAGCCATGATCAGTTTCTTACAAGTGATATTATCACAGGAGGATGTACAGCTAGGTAACTAACAGTTGAGAAACAAAGTACTATATACAGTTATATGTTTCATAAAATCATTCAAATCCACACTAGATAAAGCCATATTCACACAGGTCCATTTGTTTATGTGGCTAGAGCTGCGTGCAGGCAGCCCTGTGTAACTGTATGAGAACATAGTGGCTGTACAGACACAGATGCTCAACCCAATTTGATAGGAGTGCAGGTGAGCAGCCTCAAACTCAGACAGTGTCCATTCAGGGCCACTTAATTACACTCGCACGCCTGTTAATCTAGGATGAGTAGCAGTGTCTGTATAGCT
>BLSH010035655.1:668288-707587 GCA_018402905.1 Glandirana rugosa
AGGGGTATGATTGGTCCGTGTTGGGACGAATCGGAGTATCTGGTCGACGCTAGCCCACATAAGTCCCACTACACTGGTATCCGCGGTTCATCGGGGACTCAATTGTAAAAGTAGACGTCGGGTAACGTTCCAGTCTAGTGGTAAGTGGAGACACCTGCAACGGCAGACGGTAACTCTAGGTTCTCGGGCGGTAGGTCGATTAGCGTCGGTCAGCGTCGCGGGTTCCTCAGGGACTACTGATCACAACTCGCTTGGGCCTGACATTGCAAGCCCAGGCATGGCTTGAAAGCCCACAGGCACCGTGCCTGGGCCTGGGCCTGTAAAGTTTTTACCCGAACGATTTTTGAAATGTCCGGGTCCGGGTCCGTGCCACGGACACCCGAAAGTTCGGTACGGACCCGAACGTTACAGTCCGGGTTCGCTCAACACTAGTCATCAGGGACTCCTTGGGCGCTGCGACTGGCTGCGATTAGCTGGATGGCGGGCTCTTGGATCTCAATGGCAGACGGCAACGTCCACAGAGGTGAATGGTGATCTGACCTTGCAATGGGCTGCAGATGAAAATGTTAACTCAGGGGCTACTTGGCGCCTATGGTCACATCACCCTGAATACACCCGATCGCAGCTGGTCTATGAGGCTAAGCAGGGTTGTGCCTGGTTAGTATGGGGATAGGAGATCACCTGGGAATACCAGGTGTTGTAGGATACACTACAGGTTTGATTTAGGGAATTGTAGTGGTTTACTGCTAAAGTTTAGCAATACTTCCAGATATTATATCTCCAGTCCTTCAGCTCATGTGTGAGCCAGGAACAATCAACTTGCATAGAGACCAGCCATGTCCACTAAAGGTGAGGGCAGGTAAGTACATTGTAAAAAAAAATAAAGGGTTACAAAGTTCTCCAGCCCTCAACACCAGCACCACTTTCCAATAAAAGAGGAAGCAACCTGATCCTCCACAGGGACAGGCCCTCTTTAGCCTGAAGGAGGCACTAGGGAGTTAAGTGCCAGAAGAGGCAAACTATGGAGACCTCATTACAACAATCATCATGAGCAATATTGGGCTTGTGGTGCTGTGTGTCTGTCAAGATGCGATACCAACTCGCAGGCCGGAGGCAGCAACAAATAGCGGGGCAGAGACGATGAAGATCTAGAGTCTCTAATGGTCCATATTAAGCCAAATCAAACAGCTGTGTGATTTGAAGGCGACCTCTACTGCACAAGCAGTTCGTTAAGGAGTCTTAAACAAGAAGGGATGGCGCCCTGAGTGAAAAAAATGATATAAGCCTATATAGGTCGCAGCCCCTTTAAGAGTATAAAACCACTGAACCTTAAATAATTATATAAGAAAGGTATTGGCGCTGACTAGGCTATATGTAAATATGTGCCAGTGAAGAACCGTGCCTGCAAAGCGTTCCACCCTGCACCGTTCGTGTACACATACAAAGCGTTCCACTTTGCACCGATCGTGTATATATACAAACAATAAAAAGTGTAAAACAATAAAATCAAAATTGACATTTGAGTTTTTGCACACACTTATATCATAACATTGGCATGAACATCATAAAAAAGTCCATAAGTGTATCCCAACACCACGTGAGTCCTTTTCTTATTACAAGTGAAAAACTCCACCAGTGCTCATCCAGATATAAAGATGGCAACTCATCAGAAAATGTTGACCCCTTTTTACAGGAAGGTCAACACAAGCATATTCTGAAAGCCTTTTCCTGAGACTCCACTCCTCTCCAAATGGAAACAGATTCTACAATAACAGAAATGAATCCACAGGAGACCATAAAGGAAGTCTCATAGTGTAGTAGGTTTATTAAAATGGTAAGCAATAAAAGATTAAAGAATTAAGATTAAGAAGACTCAATTATGGACTTTTTTATGATGTACATGCCAATGTTATGATATAAGTGTGTGCAAAAACTCAAATGTCAATTTTGGTTTTATTGTTTTACACTCCTTATTGTTTGTATATATACACGATTGGTGCAAAGTGAAACGCTTTGTATGTGTACACGATCGGTGCAGGGTGGAACGCTTTGCAGGCACGGTTCTTCACTGGCACATATTTACAAATAGCCTAGTCAGCGCCAATACCTTTCTTATATAATTATTCATGGCTAAGGAGTCTGTATCAGACTAGCCAGATATGCCAGCCAGAAGATGGATGCTTTGGCTATGTCCAAAGGACTGTGTGGATCGCTGTCTGCTAAGCCTCAATTACAAAGCCAATCAAACAACTAAAGTTTGTTTAACCACTTCAGCCTCGGAAGGATTTCGCACTTTACAACCAGAGCACTTTTTGCGATTTGGCACTGCGTCGCTTTAACTGACAATTGCGTGATCATGCGACGTTGTACCCAAACTAAATTTGCGTCCTTTTTTTCCCACAAATAGAGCTTTCTTTTGGTGGTATTTGATCACCGCTGCGTCATTTCTGATCGCCGCTATAAACAAAAGAAGAGCGACAATTTTGCAAAAAAAAAACAAATTTCTTACTTTTTGCCAAAATACAAATGCAAAAAAAATATATAAAAAACATTTTTTTTCATTGGTTTTGGCCGATTTATATTCTTCCTCATATTTGTGATAAAAAAAATCGCAATCGGCGGTTATTGATTGGTTTGCGCAAAAGTGGTCACGTTTACGGATGATGAGAATTCATTTCTGGGGTTTTTATTATTTTTTTATTTTTTACTAGTAATGGTGGTGATCTGCGATTTTTAGCGGTACTGCGATATTGCGGCGGACATGTCGGACCATTTTGACACTTTTTTGGGACCATTGGCATTTATACAGCGATCAGTGCTATAAAAATTCCCTTATTACTGTGTAAATGCCATTGGCAGTGAAGGGGTTAACCTGCAGGGGGCGCTCTAAGGGTTAACTGTGTTCCCTGGGTGTGTTCTAACTGTGTCAGTGTTTGAATGGCAGGGGAAGGGGCGTGATCACAGCTTCCATATAGAGGAAGGCTGTAATCACAGTCCTTCCCCCTCTCACAGAAAGGAGATCCGTGTTTGCATACACGGACCTCCGTTCTTTCACTGTGGGGGGGGCATCGCGGGTAGCCGGCGGAGATCGAGTCTGCCGCACCCGCTCCCTGGCCCCCCGAACACAGTGAGCGTGTGGGCGTGCCTCCGGCGGCGCGTGCATGCTCACAGTGCATGATATCGCAGCCACCGTCGTAGGACGGCGGTTTGCAATATCGAGCCACCTTGTCACTGTCAACCTGCGGTTGGCGGTCAGCAAGTGGTTAAAGGGTACCTCTGCCTCAAAGGCGCCGGTCAAGCAATCCTCATCGGAGGAGCCAAGAGTGATGTTCTGCCAGCAGAACAGGCAATATCCTTTGCAGTCGCCCTGGAACAATGAATAGTTGTGGAAGGGAGAAGGTTTATACTACTAGTAAGTAGTGTTTTGTGTGCTGCTGTTGAGCTCATCTAGATAGCCTGGCAGTCCGGATCTCCGATTGGATCAAAACAAAGTTTGGTCAGTAAGGAACTCTCTAGGATATCCGATCCAAGAGTAAGAATGCAGTGGCCATTAAGGCAGTTCGCCAGGAGGGTGGCAAGACTGCATGCCAGCACTCTAGTAGTCTGAAGTAATCAGTTAACCCTTATGGTTCATCCCACAGATGACACATACCTCCACTAAGTCAGACTGGTAACTGGCCAGGGGAGAGCCAGCGATATTGAGAGGGAGGATTAAACCCTTATGGGAATTGCCAATGACAAGAGGATAGCCAAAAAGTCAAAGTAACAAAGGTGGCACAGGCGATCGACCACCTAGCTTGCAAGCGATAGCTCTTGAGTTCAAGACAGCAAGGAGTGACAAGTTAAACCTGAGATAAATTATAGAGGATAATGTAAGGGTCCATAATCCTTTATCTAATACTTAAAGCCGAGTCCACTCCTTTCAGGGAGCAACAAAGTTTCTTCACCCAAAGGCACCCAGTAGGTGTCAGCTGGCAGAATTAGATTTAAATTCAGGGGTACACAAGAGTAGCACTTCAGCCCAGCAGCAATGAGGTTCGGGGGTGAATCCCAAGCATGCCACTGCAGATAGAGAAGTGGGCTGTATTCCCTATGTCATGGAACAGGACGCAGGGCCTTACTCAAGTTAACAGGGGATCAGGATCTGGGGGTCCTGTGCATTGATGAAGTCATTGAAATGTGCATTCCCCTCCTCCAACTCATTTCATTCCCTAGAGCAATTAAGGCTGGAGACAAGTGTTACCACATCTGATTCGTCAGTAATCCATCTGTCCAAAGAACATGCCAAGGAGTGTGCTCTGCATTGCTCTTAGCCAAAAGCAGACTTGAGCAAAAGGGAAAATAAGGATGAAGATCTAAGATCCTCATATGGAACCGGGGCAGCCAAGTACCCAAACCATCAGGTGAGACGGCAGGTTGGCACCAGCATATGGGGGTATAAACACATTAGGGGAGACCCATATTCTGTTTCACTACAAGTTTATTTGACCGCCTTTAACCTTGCCACATACTCAAGGCAATTTCAGGACATAAGTGCAGTAGTGGCCCTCTTGTGAAGCAAGGACGACGGGTATTCTTTTGTTCGGGCACAGCCGGCTGGCTCAACAATCTCTAGGCCTGGCAAAGGCTAGTTCAGACAATAATCAAACCTGGAGGAGTCAGTATCGGGAAAAGACCAACTAATCTCATTCCAGTAATTACATTTCCGGAAACAGTCGGGAGTACGGTAGATGTACCAACAGGAAAGCAAATGTATCTGGTTGGAACAAGACAGAGCTCATTCCAAGCTGTGGCATCCCATGGTCTCAAAAGGCCAGAGAAGAAGTGGATAGTAATCCTGGTGATCGGAGGTCTCACTGGAAGGTTGAGAGCCACAGGAGAGACCTTGATGGTGGACAAACCAGTAAATCTTTCATCTTATCAGCTACCTGGCATACCAAGCTATTTATATTTATAGTTTCAAGGGTTCTCAAGTGGAAGTATGCTGAAGTCACAGCAAATAGAGCCTCAGCTATGAGCTAAACAGTCAGCAGGATAGTAAGATCCTATCTTCACTGTCAAGAGGGAAGGCAAACTAGGCAACTTCAATCAGAGGCATCTACCGTTCGGATTGCCAACCCCCTTGGGGTTTTGGTCCTAGAATTCAAGTCAAGCACGTGACATACAAGGTCGTTTGGATGTCAAAGATGATCTCTAAACCAACAAGTGGGCCAAGTTGTCTACAACACATAAGGCTATCAGGATATCAACCTGACAGTAACCTCGAAGGCTTCCCAGAGAGGGAAACAGTAGCGCTATTGACACCCAACTGGGGCTACAGATTAGCCAAGAAGTAGATCCGGCAGACGCAGGAGTCTTCAGGCTCTTTATCAGGATCCACATTTGTTCAATAGTGAAGGGGACAATTAATTGCCCATTGACCCGCAGGCCAGGATATCCCCAGGTACATTCCCGGGGGCAGGATCCTCCTATTCACCTCCTGAGGTTAAAAGCCGCACACAGCGTGGCCATCGGTAGCAGCCAAAATGTATTTAAGTTATATCTAGATGCGGGAGGTCAAGAAGTGAGGAGGCCTCACATGGAGGCCTTGCCTTTTTAAAACCCTGTTGCAGCCAGGGCACTTACTCCTAGATCATAAGAAACCTTCCAGAGTTGAAGGATTGAATCCTCTGTCCCCTAGTGTAATATTGAATTGGATATTAGTAGACCTAGAAGGGCAATAAGCGGCGGAGGCGCAGTCGGTCGGCACTCGCGCATGCCGTGGTAGACCAAGTCCAAAAACTAAAAGTCTGTGCAGTTCTTTCCCTGGGGCCTTCCAAATAGTGAAGAACATTTTATCTCATCCGCTATCCTTCTGGATAGGACTTCCTCAATGTGGGCAGGAACACTAAGGCAGTGTTCATACGGCTAATATGCACAAAAAAAGGATCTCCGATATCTAACCGTCAAGCTGTAAGCTACCTTGTTACTACTATTTTAGAGAGACTAACTCTAGTCTCTTCTTCAGCGCTATGTAAAGTGGCATCTGGGTTGGGACATCACCCTCCAGCATGCCCAAAGCAAAATGTCTGAATAGTCGCAAACATTAAAACTGGGATGCGATGTTAAAAATAAATAAATAAAAGGAATATATATATGAAGGGGTCTCCTCCTCAAAGGAACAAAGGAGGTGCTCTTCAGGCCTAACAGTATCAGAAGAGGACGCTCACTATCCATTTAGTCAATGGATGGTTACTGGGCAAGGTAACTCAGAGTTTAGATGGCTAGTACAAATCTATCGATCTGAGTGCAGAGAGCACTTTAACAGACGGATTGCGCATACATGAACAGAACTCAAGGGAGTATCCCCAGAATTAAGGATAAAAGGCAACCTAGTCTACATTCATCAGGTTTGGGCCCATTCTTAAGTGGAGCCAGGGGTGTTAAAAACAATACATGTTGGTTGTTCACTGGGATAGATCTAATCCATGATTAAAACACTGCAGCAGTACCCACCCTTGTCGTCTGGTGCTTTGGTACATCCCATACGTATATGCTGTCATGCTGTGTCAGGAAAATGGAAAATGTTATACTTACCTGACGGTAATTTTCCTTTCCTGATGCAAGCATGACAGCATATAGGTCCCTCCCAAAAGGCTTCACAGCGAGGAAAGTCAACGAGAATGAGGCCAAATGGGAGGAGACCTGCTTTATAGTGTAACTGGTCCTGGAAAAGGGGCAGGGGCAGAGCCTACCCATATGTATATGCTGTCATGCTTGCATCAGGAAAGGAAAATTACCGCCAGGTAAGTATAAAATTTTCCATTTTCTTAGCAGACAGTTGGCGAGTATATGAAGACCAAGGTAGGTACTACTGCCAAAGATATATTTATGAGAAATTAACACTTGCCATAATTACTGCACATTTAGTATAGTTAAGGTTTGGTCATAGCACCGTCTAATTATTGCAAAATATACTGTCACACCATACCCCTTTCAGTGTATCTGCTTTGGAACAGGCATAAACTCTACATTTCTGACATTTGACTTGGTGTAAAATATTTCAGTTGCTGATTAACATTAATCTGTGAGAGCAGAGTGAAACTCATCTTACAGCATGTAATTCCATAGTACATATTGATTGCCATATCTTTGCAGATTGCTTTATTCCCACAAGAAATTTCTTCTTTAATGGCACTGTTATATGACGATTTTAGATGTATCTCTAAAATATTTTCTGCAACAAAAATGTGAGCTGCATGGTGAATAGAAATATAGCTGAACAAAGGCACTAAAATTGACTTTCATATTGCAAACAAATCTAAAATAAAGCATATAGATTGTGACAATTAGAAAGAAGTGTTACTTTGGGATATGTTAAAAATGTTTGTGTATAATGGTTATGATTTTATGGCATCCTTTAGAAGAGTGAATGTGAAGCTATTTATTAGTGCATTATTGTAAAAAATTCAGACAGCTGTAAACTGCATATGTTTCATATATGCTATTTGCAATATATTTTTTTTAAATATTCTTTTGTTTTACACCTGAGATTTAATGCAATGATTATAGGCACACTCCACTCAAAACTTAAAGAGGTTATAAACCTCCAAAAAAAACCTGCATGGCAAAGGCATAATGAGCTAGTATGCATAGCATACTAGCTCATTGTGAAATACCTTAATGCGAAGCCCTGTAGCGGCACCCGCACACCGCTGACACAGCCGACATCTTTCCCGGAGTTACTTCCGGGTGGACGCTGTGATTGGCCAGAGCTGCGATGACATCACTCCCGTGCATGGGAGCCGCCGGTCATGGTACGGGCCCTGCAGAAACAGCACAGGTGGCCGTTTCTTCAGAGCGCATGCGCTGGTGACGTAATTGGTGCAGCATACAGTAAAAAATCTCCTAAACTGTGCAAGTTTAGGAGATATTCACAGTACCTATAGATAAGCATTATTATATGCTTACCTATAGGTACAAAAACACCAGGGGGGTTTACTTCCTCTTTAATATAAGCCTTGAGATGTGTAAAGAAAGAGCTCTAAGCCTCAATTTCTCCATAAAAATCAGCCAAATATTGAGATTGATGAAATCTATGCTACTACCGACAACCCTAGAAGAAGAACTCTGACAACTGTGAAAAGAAAATTGATCTGAAAATGTGAATGATCAATATTTGGAGCTAACATACAGTATACTTGCATATGAAGTACCCACATCTGCATAGTTCAATTGTTTAAAAGATAAGTTTTTCTTGGTATCATGGCAATGAATGTAGGACAAATGTCTTACTTATTAAATAAAGACTATTAGAGAATATATTCCAATAACTTTGGTATGAATTGGCCACAGCCCTTTTTCATTGCTGGTATAATAATATTCAATTAACTTTACGTGCCTTTAAACGTTCAAAACCATGTTTTTATAACTGGATAATTTAATAATGCACCACTTAGTCCAACCATCACAGCTCAGACGAATACATATATAACATAACTACCAACTATCCCCTTACAATGAAGGGACAAATAAGACCACACAACTTTTAGGGCTTGTGACATTCGGACAGGTGGAAGGGCGTTTCTTCACAAGCTGCCCCTCTGCTCTGCTGCTTAATGGCTGTTTCTCCTCTATTTATAGGTGCTCCAGGGGAAAATTCTAGAATGGGCTCGTGCTTAACAGTAAGAACCAATCACCAACAAACTATATTATTTACTTATTTATTTATTTTTTTTAAATGTATAACTTTATTTGCTAACTTTTATGCCTACCTCATTCCCATAAGCAGGGGACACTGGATTGTTCATGAGAATAATTGTAGGACAAATTTCTTACTTATTAAATAAAGACTATTAGACAATATATTCCAATAACTTTGGTATTAATTGGCCGCAGCCCTTTTTTATTGTTGGTATAATACTATTCAATTAACTTTACATGCCTTTAAACTTTCAAAACCATATTTTTATAACTGAATACTTTAATAATACACCACTTAGTCCAGCCATGACAGCTCGGACTAATAAATATATAACATAACTACCAACTATCCCACCCGTCAGGCTCAACTTAAATGGGCCTGTCACCCCACCAGGGCCATGGCCATCTCAAAAATGGATTGTAGATCAAAATTAAATAAATCCAAAGCAACATTGGAAAGATGGACATTATCTGGGCGATAAAACCCAGGCAGTCCACCTTCCACATCAATGTGTCTTAAACTCTTGCCATTAATAGACGGCATAAATTTAGCGACTGCCCTATTAACTTTTTTACAAATCTTTTCAAGAAATTTATATTCCAGAGACAGTAACCAAGGCAATCTCGGCACCATTTTTTCCGAAAACATAAGAACAGTATTAGGCAAAGCCGAATGTAATTGCAATAAATCAATCTTAATTTGACTAAGTAAGTCTAATGTTTTATAGTGACCTAAATAATAACCCCCCCAGATGTAACACAATGACATCTGGAGTGGACCATGAAACATAAAGCTTATTTAGAGTAGAGCGCAGTTCAAACCAGGACATGTCATGCTGCCATACCAACAAATAAAAACTTGGGAGGCCTAGATTAGTCCCGTAACAAGCATGATGAAAAGTCCAAAAAACATGTGAATGCACTATGATCCACACTGTAAGCTTAATACATGAAATTCAAAAAAGGACAAAGGCTAGGTCGGATATAACAGTTAGACCTTCAACCACCCAAACCTTTAATAGTCAGCGCATTCAACCAAGCTTAGATGCTTCAGTAGCCACTCAAATTCGGAAGGAATGTAATGTAATTCGTAAGCGATCTCATTCTAAAGCATTCAAACACTTCCGAAGAACAACAGAAAATTGATACTGTGTAAACGGAAGGCCATCAGCATGTGCCAACAATTGAGTAGCAGATAATGGGTAAATCCGTAAATATTCATGTGGAACCTGACAAGTGCAAATAGAGCGATCAGCTATTTTAGAAATGCACACCCACCTACCCTTGCCAATTTGGTCAGGCTTACTAAAATGCAAAAGGATTTTAATACCTGCATCAACCAAAACAACATCAGAATATAAGAGGCCAGTTGAAATAGTTGAGGATTTCGGTATCAATTCCGATATACGGAAAGCCCCAAAAAAACAAACCAAAAGCAGTGCTAAAAAGCAAAGCTTCAAAGGCAGAAAAACATATCGATCTAGTCATAGCAATCAAATTCCTCAAAATGTCAACTGTAACTGGGACTCTTTAATCAACAGAAGGCACATTTCTGCACTATCCCTTAAGAGCCTGTTGAACCAAAAAATAACTAGAGCATGAAGGTAAGTTCCGCCATTTGACAAAAATGAAACACCGGCCAGAACAACATGTGAATACGTATATGTTGATGACATCAGGAAGTCAAGTAAGGATAAAACCAGACTTTCATTACAAGCTAAAGGATCCTGGTCAACCGAACACAAAAAAGAACACCAAGAAGACCACGCGGCTATATAATTCACCCACATGGTCGGCACCAAAAAATTTTGAATAGCTGTCTGTACATTGTTCAGATTATTGACCAAAAGATGAACAGGGCATGGATGACCTAGTATATCCGCATCTGGTACCAATTCCCAGAAATGATCGAACTGGAAACGAAACAACAAGTTAGCAATATGGTTAAAAGGTAAACAGAACTCCATTTGAACAGTATCAATAGTGATACCAAGGAACTCGAGAGAAGTGGTCGGCCAAATAGATTTTTCTTCAGCTAAAGGGACTCCGAATTCCTCGCATAAAACTCTAAAAACTTTAAAAAGGTATAAACACTCATTGGAAGAATCGGCTCCAATGAATAAAAAAACATCAAAATAATGAATTAGAATAAAATTCTCCATTAAAACAAAACCCAAGCGAGTTGAAAGATGCAATACAATAAAAGCTAATTTAATGTCAGCTTTAGCCAACAATGTGAACCTACCCGCAGCATGCACTTTTTCAATTGCATCATCAAATGACCTATAAGGCACTGAACTGATATCAGGATCAATAGAATCATTCAATGAGTCACCAACAGGGAACAATAAGTGATGTATAAGCCTGAAGCTATTGGGCTCCTTTTTGGGAATCAGACCAAGAGGGGAAATTTGAAAATCCTGGAACGGGGTGAATGAAAAAGGCCCCGCCACTCTCCCTTCAATTACTTTTTTCTTAATTTTACTAGTTACAACTGCCGAATATTTAGCAACTGAAGGCAAATTATCAACAATCACACAACCTGAACCAGAAAAAGGCGGGATCCAAAAACCAGACTGGAAACCATCAATGATTAAATCCGCTACTTGATGACAATCCCAAATGTAGAGAAAGGGTAACATTTTTTGCAATTTCACCGGAGTGACCGCTTTTATGAAAAAGATCTTTATTATGCGTAGTCGTATTTACTGGCACCTTTTTTAAAACATTTGAAGCTGGATGAGCACCTGCTTATATCTACAGGTCTGCGGCAATTTACATTGGCCATCATTGAAGCTGAAACAAACACCTTTGCGACTTCTGAAATTGTCATTTCAGTAACAATAGGTTGAGCCAAAGTCCAACATCTTTTGAACCCCAATGCAAAGATTTGTGTATAGCCAGCTTCTGACGAAAAGATTTGAAAACCATGCTAAGCCTGAAAAATTCTTATATGCTTTCAGGATGATCTCAACATGTCTAAACATTCCAGAACACAGTTCTGAATGGCGTTCGTCCATCACACTGGCGTGTATGCAAAAGGTTTGAAACCAATTATTAAAATTGCGAGGAATAAACCTACGCCTATCCTCATTAGATTTTTCTGAATCTCTTCGATCATGTCTAAGATCAGTTGAAGGCAAGAGAGATAAAAGATCAATAAATTCACCTCTCCACATCTTCACTTTAGTAATAGCATTGAGATTAAATCCCAAAGGCGATATGTCACAAGACATTGCTTCTTTGTAACAATTTTGAGGTACTGTAGAAAGAATAGGGTTATCCAGCAAAATTGAGGGTTGATAAGCAGCCACAGTAGTCCACACTGGAGAGACATCATTCGCTGGTAATGTAGCTGCAGATATGACATTTTTAAATTGTTCAGCAAGAGAAGAGAAATTAGCAATCAAAGAAATCAAAGAACTTTGATTTCTTTTTCCCCCGGGGGTCGCCACTCGATCCATTAACTGGGACAGTAATAAATCCATACTGAGCAGCTCAGATGTCCATTTCTTCACAAGCTGCCCCTCCGCTCTGCTGCTTAACGGCTGTTTCTCCTCTATTTATAGGTGTTCCAGGAGAAGATTCTAGAACGGGCTCATGCTTGACAGTAACCAACACACTATATTATTTATTTTTTTTTTTTTTTTTTTTTTTAACTTATAACTTTATTTGCTATCGTTTATGCTTACCACATTCCCATAAGAGGGGGAATCTAGATTGTTTCCCTTCTTTTCATTCCACTCACAGTGGCATAGATCAGTGGTTCTCAGCCCTGTCCTCAATTACCCCAATAGGCCACGTTTGCAGGTTTTCCTTTATCTTGCACAGGTGCTTTAAGTCAGAGTCAATGGGTTGGTATTTTGGACAGCTATTTAATCAGATTGATAGCTCCCACTGCTGTCAATCAAATGCTGTGCTGAGCGAGCGGGGGAGGTGAGGCAGAGTCGCCCGCACTATGTCAATAGATGCAGACAGGGCGGCTTGGGAGTGAACATGCACTGGTGCCCCCATGGGACTGTAGGCAGAACAACATTTTTCTAAACAATAAATGAAACAACTGGACTCCAACTTGTGGATTCATTGACCACTACCTTTTATTATATGTTTAAATATTACTTTGACAACTTAACCAAGAATTTACTATACACTGCAAATATATTTTTATTAAATCCATAACCAAAAATACAAACTTAGCTCAAATATTGTAAGCTCGAGCTAAAAACATACACTCAAATATAATCCCCTTTTACAGTAAAAGGGAAACCTCATAATAAAGCTGCAACAAAAACAACAAAAAGAGGGGTTGGGGGGGTGGGGATGTGCCTTCTTCTTCTTCCCTTGCCGAGTGCAACTGTTGTGACACATTTTTTTCTTTTTGTAAATGACAGCTCATTTGAAAACTTCATCTGCCAATAGAAGGTAAGTTTGCAAATTCGTTTAACACCATTATAACAATTTTGCCCCACTCCACAACTTTCATGGAAAATGGTTTTCTGTGGAGGCACTTGCCGAAGAGGAAGTGCCTGGAGCACCGGCATGGGACCCCAGAAGAAGAGGATCGGGGTTGTTCTGTGCAAAACCACTGCACAGAGTGGGTAAGTATACCATGTTTGTTATTTTAATTTAAAAAATAGCAAAGCTGTAATGTCACTTTAACATCTTGCTATCTCATCCATCAGTTGACCATATCCAAGAAAACTTCAGCTTTAAATGGTACCACATGTCTATTCCCTATTTAGGGATTCAACTAACTACCACCTAGGATAATCTTGTTGCAACCAACATTTCCCCTCTTATTAGAAACACTTGGGTGATTGGGGAGGAGTGCCCAATGTCCAAAAACTGTCTCTGCTTCACAACCCCGGCATACTGTAGAGCCACTGATTGAATAAATTTACCCTCTCAGAGTCTAAACATTCTCCAAGAAATACAACCCTGAGACTTTTTTGTGGACATTGGGTGCTCCTCTCCAATCACCCAAGTGTTCCCTGCAGCAACACCCCCATTGTTGTTATCAGAAAGGTAGCAGCCCTAGACACCAGCGGAGTCTATCACCTACCATCTACAAATGGGATATAACCCATTCAAAGCAATTCCCTGTACACTCTCCACACAGTAATCTGCCACTAGGCAGCCTCCAAAAGCACCAGTCCATTATCGTCTTCCATCCAAACTTTATACCTTCTTATTATGAAGTTGATACCCCTTCTATCAGAATTGAATAAATCAAATGAAAAGTCTCTATAATATCGGGTGTGTATTTTTCTTATATAGTCCATAAGTGGTAAAGATAATATCCAGATGATGTGATTCCCACCACCTCATAAGCGTTTAATTAGGGTACTCTTGCCAGACAGGGCTGATAATAAAGCCTTGTAATCACTTAGAAGACGGACAACACCTCGTGCTTTCACCAAACCAGTGCACAATAAGATTGGGTACTCTTACCCTAAGGTGGTTAAAATGAACGCCCGAATGTTGCATCAACCAGGATCTTCCTCTATAATCGATCTCCAGAGATGGAAAACCACTTGAGCTCACATACATATGGTAGCGATCACAGGGGGAGGTAAGCATAAAAAACTCCACATAGTGTAAGTCCGATATGTATAAGGCAATTTATTAAAAGTAATGCAATTACATTAAAATCCAGGATTCAAAGCAAATAAGCAATGTGTACACAAGCTAGGCGCAGTGATATGGAGCAGACACCCTTTCACCCTACGCGCTTCATCACAAGGGGACTTCAACTGGTGTACAGGTCTGCTCCCCAACACTGCACTTTATATACTGAACTATACAGGGCTCATAATTGGCAATAGTTCACACATGATGTCTGCGTGAGCTCCAAGCCTCACTTTCAAAAGTCTGAAGCCTATCGCTGCTGGTTCCTAGGTCATGTGACATCATATATCTGGTCTGCAGCTCAGGCTCTAAGACTGTACTCAAGGTATGTTAAAATAAAACTTTAAAATGCCTTTAATAAACAACACAAAATACTGTCATCAAGAATGTACTGTCAATAAAGACAATAAGTCCATCAGGCTAAATGTTGCTAAAAACAAAAATCCAAGTAGAAACGTATGTATTAAAGTTTAATTAATGTTGTGGTAGGACAGGCGGAGAATCATAGGTCCGGGATGCGCTCCAATCACAGGTTACCCAGCATAAAAATGTAGAGGACAACACAGCCCGCGCTTACAAATTGCGCGGGGACATGACATCACATCCGCCCTGGCTAAAAGGAGGACGGACCACATGAGTCACTTCCTGATACCTTACATCACATCTGGAAGTGACCGGATGTTCAACTGAGGATGGGAGGTCAAAAAACAGGAAGTCGCTCACTGGTGTCTGCAATATGTGTATAATAAACTAGATGGCTGCCATGCCCCATATGATTAACAAATCACACATCACAAGGGATGGATAGCACCGTGTAGGTGATGCATTTAAAGATTTAAGCGGACATGTAAAGCTAGGCATCACAGTGTACATATTAGCACCGTAACTAGAAATGGTTCACAAAAGGTTTACAGAATTAGACATAGAGACAGGCTAAATAATGTAAATAAAAATATATATGATACTGACAGATCGTCTCTACTGGAGGATAGGCCTAAGATTAACAACACAGACAAGTTTAACCTGTACAGAACCGCGCTATAGCCAAAAGACGGCTACAGCGCGGCTCTGAAAATCCGGGAGGACGTCCATGGACGTCCTCCCCCTTGCCCGCCCCCTGCGCGCACTCGCAGCCTGCGGCGGCGCGCTCTCGCGGCCGCCGCACGCTGCGTGGGCGTGTCCGTGGGTCGGGCGGACTCGATGTCCGCCCGAGACCCGCCGATCACCTGTAGCAGCCTCAGAACGGGGAACCGCCGATGTAAACACGGCGGTTCTCCGTTCTGTGAATGGGACATAGCAGATCTACTGATCTCTGTCACTGGGATCAGTTAGATCTGTTATGTCCCGACCAGCTCCACCCCCCACAGTTAGAACACACCCAGGGAACATTTCTTAACCCCTTCACTGCCCCCTGCTGGTTAACCCCTTCACTGCCAATGACATTTATACAGTAATCAGTGGACATTTAAATTTCTGATCGCTGTATAAATGTCATTGGTCCCAAAAAAGTGTCAAAAACGTACGACATGTCCGCCCCAATATCGCACTCCCGATAAAAATCGCAGATCGCAGCCATTACCAGTAAAAAAATAAAATAAAATAAAAACGCCATAAATCAATGTCCATAGTTTGTAGGCACTATAACTTTTGCGCAACCCAATCAATAAACGCAGATTGCAATTTTTTTTACCAAAAATATGTAGAAGAATATATATCGGCCAAAACTGATGAATAAATTTGTTTTTTTATTTTTTATTTTTGGATATTTATTATAGCAAAAAGTAAAAAATATTGTTTTTTTTCCAAAATTGTCGCTCTTTTTTTGTTTATAGCGGCGATCAGAAATGACGCAGAGGGGATCAAATACCACCAAAAGAAAGCTCTATTTGTGGGAAAAAAAGGACGCAAATTTTGTTTGGGTACAACGCCGCACGACCGCGCAATTGTCATTCAAAGAGCGACAGTGCTGAAAACTGAAAATTGGTTCGGGCAGGAGGGGGGTTTAAGTGCCCAGTAAGGAAGTGGTTAAACTTTAATACATACATTTCTACTTAGATTTTTGTTTTTAGCAACATTTAGCCTGATAGACTTATTGTCTTTATTGACAGTACATTCTTGATGACAGTATTTTGTGTTGTTTATTAAAGGCATTTTAAAGTTTTATTTTAACATACCTTGAGTACAGTCTTAGAGCCTGAGCTGCAGACCAGATATATGATGTCACATGACCTAGGAACCAGCAGCGATAGGTTTCAGACTGTTGAAAGTGAGGCTTGGAGCTCACACAGACATCATGTGTGAACTATTGCCAATTATGAGCCCTGTATAGTTCAGTATATAAAGCGCAGTGTTGGGGAGCAGACCTATACACCAGTTGAAGTCCCCTTGTGATGAAGCGTGTAGGGTGAAAGGGTGTCTGCTCCATATCACTGCGCCTAGCTTGTGTACACATCGCTTATTTGCTCTGAATCCTGGATTTTAATGTAAGTGCATTACTTTTAATAAATTGCCTTATACATATCGGACTTACACTATGTGGAGTTTTTTATGCTTACCTCCCCCTGTGATCGCTACCATATGCATGTGAGCTCAAGTGGTTTTCCATCTCTGGAGATCAATTATAGAGGAAGATCCTGGTTGATGCAACATTCAAGTGTTCATTTTAACCACCTTAGGGTAGGAGTACCCAATCTTATTGTGCACTGATTTGGTGAAAGCACGAGGTGTTGTCCATCTTCTAAGTGATTGCAAGGCTTTATTATCAGCCCTGTCTGGCAAGAGTACCCTAATTAAATGCTTATGAGGTGGGGGGAATCACGTCATCTGGATATTATCTTTACCACTTATGGACTATATAAGAAAAATACACACACCTGATATTATAGAGACTTTTCATTTGATTTACATACCACCACTATTGCGATTTACATTATCGCTGTTTATCCTTATTCTATGCGTGACATTTGTTATATTGCCTAAAATACAAGTTCGATTTCAGGCATCCCCTGTGATAAAAATGTAATTTTTGGAGAGATACTTTTTTTTTTTTTCATTCATGTAATCTTTATTTATAAATTCATTAAAAAACAGATACAAGCAGGTAAATTAGTTAAGTTTTTCCCCATACATTTAACATTTACCCTTCATGTAGTATAATACAGTACTTTTTTACCTAAACAAAGAAAGAAAAACCTTATTTTAACCACCTTACTATGGTATTTTGAAGTCCTACTTGTCTATTACAAGCTTCTTACCTGGGATATGGGGGAAGAGGGGTGGGGGGGCTTCCTCTTACTCACCAGCTCTCCCCCCACACTCCCCTATTTCAATCCCCTATCTCCTCCTATCAATCCAGCTTCCCCAGATTCTTTCAAACTCACCCACCTTACCTCTTTTCCTATACACAAATTTTTCTGGAAATCAGTTTTCTTGCCAGGAAGACCTAATTATTGCAATCTTTCTGCTCCTCTTATTTTTATCTCACATCACACATCCCACTATACATAACTTTGGGTCCATATCGAGATCAGTTCCAAAAACATTATTCATTTTTGGGGGTCCTATAAGCCCTGTGCAGCAGCATTAAGTATGAGACCATTTGTGGTGGGGCCAACACACTCTGTGGTCCTGCTTCCAGAATCTGTTTCCATTGTTCCTCAGAGATTGGCCCTAAGTCTTCCTCCCATCACCTATTACAGAGGAGCTCCTGTCGTCCTCCTATTATTTGTTCATTTATACCCCTATAGATGTACAAAATTAGCACTTTGGAGCTGTTTGCATGGGTCACCTTCTAACCTCTAACCTGCAGGTATTTGAAGAAGGTCCAGTTGGGTATGTTGTATTCCTTCCTAGGTTCCTGAAATGATTTAAGTGTGTTTCCCCTGTATAGCTGAATAAGGTTAACTAGGTCACAGCGTTCCCAGTCCCTACACTTTTCTATCTTAAATAACTCCTGCAGGTTCTTATTATCCCATATTGGCGAGTGTTCCATAAATCCTCGATATTCCAATATGTTTTTGACTGTCTTCCATGTTTTCCTAACCGATTGGTTGGTTAGGAGTTTACACGGGAGAGAGTCTGCCTCCAAAGCTTCTATCACTGTCTTGTGTTTTGAGCCCGGTCTCATGATGTCCCCCATGGTGTTCCAATCATGTAAATGTTGCATTTGTGCTGCTAGGAAGTAAAACCATGGGTTTTTTTTTTTTCCTTAGGGAGCTGCAGTGTGTGCAACCACACTCTTGGTTGTCTGCTTCTCTAGATTTGATTTTTAATCCGGAAATCTGACCAAATAGTTTAATAGTTTAATCATCTCTATTGTTGCTAACAGAGATGATCGAGTGTCCTCCATAAATAACAACACCTTGTTGGCGTATAAAGCCAACTTCTCCTCCCCTACTGATCTCCGAAAGCCGTGGATCTCAGTTGATGCTCTTATAGCTATTGCCAATGGTTCCATGGCGAGCGCAAACAGCAGGGGTGACGGAAGGCACCCCTGCCTTGTTCCGTGATTTAACTGGAATGCTTCCGAGCATCTGTTATTCATTTTAACTTGTAGTCTAGGGTTGTTATACAGTAACCTAACCCCCCTACAAAATTGGGGCCAACTTGGAACACGGCCAAGGTCTTCCACAGATAGTGCCACTGTCAAAGGCCAGTGACAGTATTGCCCTCGAGCCCCCATTCATCGTTGGATGGGTTAAAAAAACTCTTCTTATATTCCTACTTGTTGATCGGTTGGGAATAAACCCTGCCTGATCCGGGTGTATGATCCTTTGAATAATTTTTTGCAGTCTAGTCACGAGAATTTTTGCTAGGATTTTTATATCTGTACCTAGTAAGGTTATTGGTCGTTAGGATGCTGGGCTATTCGGGTCCTTGCCTTCCTTCGGTAAGACTATAATGGTTGAATCTCTCATGCATTTAGGCAGTTGCCCCTTCACTAATGCTTCATTAAATGTCATCAACAGTTCTGGGAATAGTACTTCACCGTATTTTTTATAAACTTCTGCTGGAAGACCATCTGGTCCCAGCGATTTTTGATTAGTTAGGGTCAGTGCTGCCTGTTTTATTTCCTCCAGTGCAATAGGGGTGTTCAAAAACTTCCTCTCCTCTTACATTAGGCATGGAATCCTTAAATCTCCAAAAAATTCTCGCATCTCTCCCTCCCCACCACACCTTGGGAGCTATATAGATGCTCGTAGTACTCTTTAAAAAGGTCTCTGTGAGGTGCGACTTAATTTTGGCTTTCCTATTTTCCATTGCAGAGATGGTTGTATGTGGGGTATTGGCCCTTACTACTCGTGCTAGCAGGGTTCCTGCTCTTTCCCCCTCTGCAAAATGGTTTTGTCTCAAAAAGAAGCATCTATTCTCTGCTTTCGACATTAGTACTTCCTTATAGGGCTGCTGTGCTCCTATCCGTTTATGAAGTGTCTCTGGAGTGGGGTTTTCAAGGTATTGTCTCATCTTCTATTACTTAATTCATGCTTAATTTCTCCCGTTCTCTTGACTGTCTTTTTATTTTTGTTATCCGCTGTATTAATAGTCCTCTGAGATAGGCTTTGAGGGCATTCCAAACCCTCGCTGCTGCTGCTGTACCTCTGTTGAAGTTCAAGAATTCTTTCATCTGTAGTGTTAATTCCTTCTCTTCTCCTATTACCTCCAGCCAGTATGGATTGACTTTCCACTCTACTCTCCTGTATTTTTCCCCTTGACCAATCGCCACTACTAAAGGAGAGTGGTCCGACAGGCCCTATGTTCTCCACCCAGGATAACAGAGCCTCATCGCCCAGCAGCAGATCAATTCTAGACAGAGTGGTATATGTCCTGAAATAGCAGGAGAACTGTTGAATCCCTGGATTTCTCACCCTCCATACATCCACTAAACCCAATTCTCCAGCTATCTTAGTAAGTATCTCTCCCACTCTTCCTGTCCCTGACTCTGGGGGGCTCCTGTATAGGTTGATATCCAAAACCATATTAAAGTTACCCATTATCATTATTGAGATGTCTGGTTTATCATAAAGCAACTCCATCAGCTAATATAGGACTTCAGCGTCAAATGGGGGGGAATACACATTGGCCAATATACACATCAATCCTCCAAACGTGCAGTGTAAAAATACGTAATGGCTGTTTTCATCTATGGAGCTCTGTCTGCAGGAGAATTCTACCCCTGTCCTTACTAAAGTATTCACTCCTCTAGAGTATGACGAATGCACTGAATGGTGTTGGATTTGAATTTTTTTTTTAAGTAACGTAAAGACTCCTTTGTGAGGTGTGTCTCCTGCAAACAGAGCACCCCTGCCTGATACGTTGTCACTGCAGCAAACACTGCAGCCCTTTTTATAGACTCACTCAATCCTCAAATATTCCAGGAGCATATACTCACTCTCCCATCCTGCATTTACACAGACCTAAGATATAGAACAAATTAATCCCCTCCAACATCACACTGTTCCCTCCACCTTCTCTTCAATTTCCAGATGTGCGTCCCTTGCAATGTGATTCTCTTTGTTTCCAACGTAATTTACCTCGAACCTCAAGATTTTCGACTGTGCTTATTGTGGTTATTGTGACAAAAAATACTGTCATAGCGAAATTATATCTCCATTTCCCCCTCCCCTCCCTCCCATCCCTCCCATTCTCAGTGGTTTATACTTGGTTGCTACATCTCTATCATCGTGTTTACCCTTCCATTCTCCCCCCCACCAATAAACCAGTGAGACCAAAAAAAAATCTAGACACAGCAAATACAAAACTAATAGTGACAAATATCCTCGAATCAGCTAGAAAATCCTGAAAAATGACAATAAAAAAAAGCACAGAACACAACAAAAACAAAAATATTTGTGTTCCCCCCTTCCATTCTCCACACCCGGCCCACCCCAGGGGTCCTGATAGTGAACCCTTCCTGTAGAGGACGTGGCATCCTCCCTCCCCCCCAAACCGCCCGGGGGGAGAGGGAGGGGGGAAACCCCACGCGTGTCAAATCCATCAGGTATTCTCTCAAGCCCTCCTCCATAGTGCGCCCCCCCCACCAGCAATCAATAAGAAAAAACAAAGACAAGAAAAAGGAGGGAAAAACAAGAGGAAAAGAAAATTGTTTTTCATGGTGATTCCGTTCTCTCCTATCCTTAAGTCTGAAGCCTCTCTCCTTGATCTTATTGTTTATTCAAGATCCTTCTCTCATTGTTTTCTAGATACTTTCAACAGGAATGCATCTAAAGGGAGGCAGGCCCAGCAGATTTCCTCATTAGAGACCTGCAGCTGCACAGCTGACAGCTAATTATGAAACCAATCCCATTAGACCCACTCAGTACAGAGGCACAGAGAAACACAAAGGGATTTCTTCAGACTAACAAAAGGTAGGAATCTGCAACAAAGGTTGTTATAATCCTTGCAATATACATAGATCACCCGGGGGGTGATATTTTTTTTCTCAACAAAAAGGGAGTTAATCTTTAAGCATTTCTGTAGAATTTCCAAACTCATTATATACTCCTGGAGTAAAAAAAATAATATCATGTTATTATTTATAGTATTAAGGTATGAAAAAACTACACAGACACTCTGGACGGTGGTCTGAGGGGGCCTGCAATGCACAGTGCTCTGGACAGTGGTCTGAGGAGGCCTGTAATGCACATAGTGCTCCATACAGTCTAAGGAGGAGGCCTGTAATTCATTACAGTTGCACAGAGTGCTCTGGATGGTCTGAGGAAGCCTGTATTGCTGCACAGTGCTCTAGATGGTAGTATGAGGAGGTCTGTAATGCTGCACAGTGCGCTGGACAGTGGTTATAGGAGGCCCTAAAATTGCTACACAGTGCCCTGGGCGGTCGTCTGAGGAGGCATGTAATGCTGCACAGTGCTAATCACATCACACCACTAAGCATGCTATCGTCGCTACCTTGCTTGCTGGGAGGGTAAACACAAGTTTTACAGGCGCAGCTCCAAGGAAACCAGAAGTTCAAGTGGGTAAACGTCCCTCTCTCACATTTTACATAACTTTACACTACATTTCTTTCTTCTTCCTCACAACAGCTCCCTTCTTATACAGAGAAATGGACTAGAGATCTAGACCTAGAGTTAGATGAACAAAATTGATCCCAGATATGAGAAACCAAATCCTGCTCTCACAAAGTATTTGCAGTGGAAACCAGGCAGAAAGTTTTGACATGTTGGCATTTGGTGCCCTTCATGATTGCTCACTGGGTGCCTGTATATCAACCACTGTGTTTCAGGGGTTAGGGTCAGATAGGAACCTTTTTTCACACGTGGTGGACATATCCTATAATACCACAATTCTGGCTAAGAGTGTTTCAGTTTGTAAGATTTCTAAGCTCTTCACTTGCCGATCCCTTTTTTGGCCCAACACACTCTACTGAAGACTGCTCTCCCAAAAAAATGCTTTAAACTCCCCCTCCATGTCCTAACAGTGGGCAAACAAACAATTGTGAAAGTCTGGCAATCAACTAGCCTCTCTTTATTTGAAGCTAAAAAAAAAGTGTCAGAACAGTTATATGAAATAAAAAAATGAGGCAAACTGACAAAAAAAGAACACATTTCTGATTATCTGGTAACATTGGAGCTCCAAACTTTCTCCCTTGTGGCCTAAACCAAAACATTCTAGAACTGTGTGTGTGTGAGGAGGGGAAAGGGGGGTCTTCCACAGGAACTTCTTCAGACTAGTCTACCTTCTCTTTTTCCCCTATCCCCTTACCTGGCCCCTCTTTTTTCTATTCTTAAGCCTTCCTCCCTTTCCCCTCTCTCTTATACTCTAAACCCTACCCCTCTCTCCATGCAACCCACTCCCTCTCTCTTTTAGGCCAATATGTGTGGTGTCCCAAACCCATTCTTCTATGTATCTATTGGTAATTCTGCTTCCATTTACTGCTAGCTCTGCCCCCCCCTCCCCTGCTACACATCATTATAAATGATACTCACTGCTTCTACCCTTATACATTCTATGGTAATCATCATTGCCCTTCTCTTGTTTTCATTGTCTTCTAGCATCCTGAGAGGTCAGCGAGACTCTAGGAGTTGACAATAAGGAGTAAGACACACTTTTTTTCCTTGAGTACACCACCTGAGCGCAGGAGAGTTACTATTCTACTTGTTGAATATACCCTGTGAAAATCAATAAATATATTGAATTATAAAGTAGATGAACACTTTAACTGGTCAGCATTTAATTTTCTGCACTGTAATTGATCAAAAACAAGTGACAATTTTTATATAAAAATATTTGCATTTATCAGTACTTCATCGTTTTTTGTGCCTCAGTGCAGCCCCTTTGCAGCCACTTTTTGCCCACTCCAGAAAGAATTCTATGGCATTTCTCATGGAATGTTTGCCAATGGTGACAACAATGGCTGTATAATGTGTTTTGATACAGTAATTTGTAATCTCCATCAGAAGCAAATGTAGGATGACACATCAGGAGCAGAAAAGAAAAGACAGAAAAAGATCATTGTCGAACTACAGGGTGGGCCTTAATAAAATGGGAATGGTTGGTGATATTAACTTCCTGTTTGTGGCACATTAGTATATGTGAGGGGGGAAACTTTTCAAGATGGGTGGTGACCATGGCGGCCATTTTGAAGTTGGCCATTTTGAATCCAACTTTTGTTTTTTCAATAGGAAGAGGGTAATGTGACACATCAAACTTATTTGAAATTTCACAAGAAAAACAATGGTGTGCTTGGTTTTAACGTAACTTTATTCTTTCATGAGTTATTTACAAGTTTCTCTTTGTGTACAGCCATTGACATGTCGCTGAGGTTAACACGTGCGGAGCGGATAGAAATTGTGTTGATGTCTGGTGAAAGCAGTAACCGGGTCATTGCAGCAGATTTCAATGCAAGACAGCCTACGAGACCACCCATCTCCCATGCTACAGTTAGCAAACTGCTTGCTAAGTTTCGTGAAACTGGTTCAGTGTTGGGTTTGCCAAAATGTGGACGCATGAAATCTGTCACTAATGAAGAAACATCAGTGGCTGTCCTAGCTTCGTTCAGCAAGAGCCCACAGCGTAGCACTCGCAGCATGTCACTGGAGAGTGGCATTAGTCGAGCATCCCTTCGGCGGATATTTGCTACTCACAAATGGCACCCTTACAAACTCCAGCTACTGCAGCATCTCAACGAGGATGACCCAGATCGGCGCACAGAATTTGCAGAATGGGCAAAACAAAAATTGGAACAGGACCCTCAGTTTAGGCAGAAGATTTTGTTCAGTGATGAGGCAAACTTTTATGTGAATGGTGAAGTTAACAAACAAAACCACCGCTATTGGTCTGACACTAACCCACATTGGATAGATCCCTCCAAGACTGTTGGAACCAAAAAATTGATGGTATGGTGTGGTATATGGGGTACAAAGATAGTGGGGCCATTCTTCATCAATGGAAACCTCAAGGCCTCTGGATATGCGAAATTGCTACATGATGATGTGTTTCCCTCTTAATGCATTGAAGCTGGCACGAACCCTGAGTTTTTCCAGCAAGATGGTGCACCACATTATGGGTATCAGGTCCGAGCATTCCTAGATGAACAGTTTACTGGAAAGTGGATTGGTCGTCGTGGGCCAGTTGAATGGCCCCCAAGGTCTCCCGGTCTGACCCCCTTAGACTTTTATCTTTGGGGTCATCTGAAGGCAATTGTCTATGCTGTGAAGATACGAGATGTGCAGCACCTGAAACTACGGATACTGGAAGCCTGTGCTAGCATTTCTCCTGCGGTGTTGCTATCAGTGTGTGAAGAGTGAGAGAAGAGGGTTGCATGGACAATCCAACACAATGGGCAGCACATTGAACACATTTTATAAGTGGTCAGAAACTTGTAAATAATTCATGAAAGAATAAAGTTATGTTAAAACCAAGCACACCATTGTTTTTCTTGTGAAATTCCCAATAAGTTTGATGTGTCACATGACCCTCTTCCTATTGAAAAAACAAAAGTTGGATTCAAAATGGCCAACTTCAAAATGACCGCCATGGTCACCACCCATCTTGAAAAGTTTCCCCCCCTCACATATACTAATGTGCCACAAACAGGAAGTTAATATCACCAACCATTCCCATTTTATTAAGGTGTATCCATATAAATGGCCCACCCTGAAGTGCCTGAACAAGACTCTTAAAGAGGAAGTAAACCCTGATGGGGTTTACTTCCTCTATTCCCCTGAAAAGTAGAAGCATAATGGGCTACTATGCATCACATAGTAGCCCATTATGTGTCACTTACCTGCAAACGAAGCCTGCAACATCCATCTTCTGCCCCTCTTCCTTCTGGGGCCACGACTTCGGCTCTGTGACTGGCATGCGCGCAGGAGCTGCCAGTCACGGCACGATCTCAGTGAAGAAGCGGCACGGAGGCGAAATGATGTCAACACATCTAGTACACTGCATATCTCCTGAACAGTGCAGGTTTGGGAGATATGCAGGGCACCTACAGGTAAACCTTATTATAGGCTTACCAGTAGGGTAAAGTAGTTGTCATAAGTTGACAACCACTTTAATTGCAAGATCACCAGGTATAGTAACAAAAGTTTCAGATTTAACAAGGTTGAAAATTGCATTTTAAATTACATTAACATGTTAAAGCTCAGATGAGAGTTTAGTGCCTATATTTACATATACTTAATACTCAGCTGTGGAATGTTATGAGGTAGCTAGAGCTGTTGTTAAGAACAGATGTCAGATATATTATTCCTTTTCACATACCATCAGAAAAGTTAAATTAACCTAACAATCAATTAATGATGTCATACCTATGACTCAGACTTCACCTTTAAATATCATTAAACGCTCACTTTGTTTCAGGGTTATGTCACATACGATCTATATTGCACACATATGGGAGTAAGGTCATGATTAGATGACATCATATTTACACTTGTCTGTGTCATCTCACCACATCATACATAGGTTTTGGCTTAAGAAACTAATATTAAATAGAGGTTCCTGATAACATAAAGTATCCATATAACATCAGCATTCAATATATATATATATATTTTTTTTCTATTTTAATGCTGACCATATCCCACTCAGAAAAGACCCAACCAAAATTTTCTCAGTCTTACATTTAGTCCTAGTTCATCCAGATTGCCATGCTTTAAATGTAAACCTCTAGGTAAAAGAAAAGTTGTGAACAGAAGTCCCAAATCTATGAGCATTTACAGGTATGACAGTGATAAAAAGCCAATTTTAATCCCTTAATAGAATAGGAAATGTTTGGTGACTATTGTTCAACTACAGGGTTCAGCCTATAAGCAAGTGGATAAAGATGTGAACTACTGAGAAACCTCATAAAAAAAATACTCAGCTATAGGCCTCTGGGAAAGTTTGAGAGGGTCACATGCATTCCCTGGAATTCTTGTTAGATACTGGGGTTGATTTACTAAAATTGGTGGTGCAGCTGTGCTTAGCAACCAATTAGCTTTCAGTTTTTTATTTTTTTTTGTCAAAGCTTAAAGTACAACTAAAGGCAAAACATTTTTTTACTTTTGGATAGAGTGCAGAGGGATTAGAACATTTGTCAGTTTTTATTGCTGTCTGTGCCCCCGTTAGGGAGATTCATCATCTTAATGTGTCCTCTTTACCATTATCATTAACCAGACCAATTTTCAGCTTTCAGTGCTCTCACATTTTGAATGACAATTACCCATGCAACATTGTACCCATATGTAATTTTTGTCCTTTTTTTCACACAAATAGAGCTTTCTTTTAGTGGTATTTAATCACCGCTGGGTTTTTTATTTTTTGTGCTATAAATGAAAAAAGACCGCAAATTTTGTAAAAAATTGCATTTTTCTTAATTTCTGTAATACAATTTTGCAAATTAATAATTTTTCTTCATACATTTTTACTAAAATTTATACTGCTACATATCTTTGGTAAAAATAATCCAAATCAGTGTATATTATTTGGTATTTGAGAAAGTTATAGAGTCTACAAGTTATGGTGGCAATCATTGAAAATTGGTCACACCTGATCTTGAGGCACAAGCCAGGAAAGTACAAATATCCCCAAAATGACCCCTTTTTGGTAAGTAGACATTCCAAGGTATTTAGTAAGAGGCATGATTCGTTTTTTGAAGTTATATTTTTTTCCCACAATTCTTTGCAAAATGAAGATTTTTTTTTTTCACAAAATGGTCATGTTAACAGGTTGTTTCTCTCACATGGCATGTGCATACCACAAATTACACCCCAAAATACATTCTGCTACTCCTTCTGAGTATGGCGATACCAAATATGTGAGACTTTTACACAGCCTGGCCACATAGCCTGGCCAAACATTGAAGTAGCACCTTCAGGCATTCTAGGAGCATAAATTACACATCTCATTACTCAACCACCTATTACATTTTTGAAGGCCCTGGAGCACCAGAACAATGGAAACGCCCACAAAATGACCCCATTTTGGAAAGCTAACAACCCAACGTATAATCTATGAAGCATAATGAGTCTTTTGAATGGTTCATTTTTTCCGGAAGTTTTTGGAAAATGTGGGGAAAAAATGAAAACACATTTTTTTTCCACAAAGTTGTCCATTTCTAAGATATTTCCAACACATAGCATGTACATTGCAAAAATGACACCCCCAAAATGCATTCTGCTACTCCTTCTGAGTATGGCGATACCAAATATGTGAGACTTTTACACAGCCTGGCCACATAGCCTGGCCCAACATTCAAGGAGCACCATCAGGTGTTCTAGGGACATACATTATGCATCTAATTTCCTGACAACCTATCACATTTTTGAAAGCTCTTTATATTTCTAAAATATAGCATGTACATACCAAGAATTATACCCCAAAATACATTCTGCTGAGCAAAGGGTAAACAAAAGATTACCTGTGGGTTTAGTAGTGCCGCTGTTCACAGGAGGAGAGCCCTGATCCAGGCAGCAGGCAGGGATGTGGTCAGCGACAGTGAACAGAATTGGCCAGGCAGCAGGCAGGAATATTGTCCATAGTCTGTACAGGCAGGGGTACTGTCCATATACAGTCCAGGGTCAGTGCAGTTGGAGATATTACCGGCAGTACCAAAATATTGATCCTGGTAGTAGGCAGGAACAGGATCCATAGTACGGGTAGCAGGCCAGGAAAGAATGGGGGCAGGGGTAGAGTCTTCTCCCACCCAAATCTCTTTGAAGCCTCCGAGTCTCCAGACCCTAATCCGGAAATGAGAAAACTAAAAATTTAGTTTTTTCATCCAGAAAAACAAATTCTGGAGCCCCTCACATATGTGAGACCCCTGTGTGTCAATCCCATTACTCCAGTAGCAGGCTAAAAGATCAGCCCAAGAGGTAGGAAATAAAACGTGGTCAACTGGTCCACGGTCAGTTCCAGAGCAAGCAGAGGTATGTTTACGTTAGGCAGAAGAGTGGTCGTATAGCAAGCCAGGGTCAGTTCGGAAGCAGGTAGAGGTTTTTTTAGCATGAGGCAGAAGCGTGGTCGTATAGCAGGCCAGGGCCAGTTCCGAAGAAGGCATCGGTATGTGCAGTGCAGTGGCATAAGGGGTGTGGCTGTAAATGACAATTACGTTTACCATATTTCACTAATAACTTAGTGAAGTATGGTAACGGCGGAAACAGTCACAGAGGCCTGGTTGGGAAGGGCATTGGGGACAAAAATACACGGTGTCTCTTCTACCACCTCTTTTGGAGCATACCCGACATTTTTTCTGGCATCTTTGGCCTGTTTCACGGACAGGGAGTTTTTCAGGAAAGTTACGTTCTTGTAGTCTGCTCACTGAATCCGAGCGAATATTTTCTGGTGGGCCTTCAGGGTACACTAGGGTGGTAATGACTTCTTCATGGTATTGTAGAAAGGATATGGGGTTCTCGGTTGATTTTTGGTAAATAATATAACTGTTATACATGGCCAAACTGAAAAGGAATATGGAAACTTTTTTGTACCAGTGGCGGGATTTTCTTGTGGGAAGGTAGGGTTCGATCATCTGGTCATTGAAGTCGACACCCCCCATGAACAAATTATAATCATGGACACAAGCTGGCTTCCAGATAGTGTCTCCTCTCCTCCTGGGGATTTCCACATAGGTGTCATTGTGTACTGAAGTCAGCATGTGGACGTTCCGTCTGTCAATCCACTTGAAGCCAATAGCTCTTGGTTCCGCAAAGATGCCGTCTCCCCTCTTTGTAGCCTTTCGTTAATGAGCCTTTGCGGAAAGCCCATTCTGTTGGCTCTGACCGTACCGCATGCTGGAGTCTGCCTCCGGTAAAGGTTGCGGAAGAGGGGCAAACTTGAATAAAAGTTATCCATATAAAGGTGGTAACCTTTTCCAAATAATGGATAAATAAGCTCCCAAACAACCTTTCCACTGGCTCCAATATATGCAAGGCATTCACGGGGATGCAGTTGGGTGTCCTTTCCTTCATAGATCAAGAAGGAATAGATGTAGCCGGTGGCTCGGTCACAAAGTTTGTACACTTTAACCCCATATCGGGCTCTTTTGCTGGGGATAAACTGTTTTATGGCCAGCCTGCCTGTGAATTTTACAAGGGACTCGTCAATGGAGATGTTTTGGTTGGGGGTATATAATTGGGCAAATTTTTCAGAAAAATAATTTAGAAGGGGGCGGATTTTAAATAATTTATCGAAAGCTGGGTCATTGCGGGGAGGGCACTGAAGGTTATCATTATAGTGGAAGAACCGCATAATTCTAAGGTATCTTGACCTTGGCATGAGGGATGAATAGATTGGCATGTGGTGAATGGGCTTGGTAGACCAATAGGAGTACAGTTCATTTTTTTGTGATTCCCATATTAAACGTTAGGCCTAAAAAAAGTCTAAATTCCTCCACTGTAAGTTCTCTCCATTCAACGGGTCGGGCGTAACTAGAACCAGGGTTGTTTGCGATGAACTGCTGGGCATAAAGGTTGCACTGGGCCACCATGGATGACAGAAAGTCCTCTGTAAAAATTAAATAAAAAAAATCAATTAGGGCAAAACCTTCGGTGTTCACCTAGACACCTGGCGGGGTGGTGAAAGGGGTCCAGAATTAGATGGAAGCCACAGAGGGTTCTGAAGGGCATAGGGAAGGCTGGTATGGGTCCTCAACCTTTGGGTCTGAGATGAGCCCCCACTAGTGCTTGGCCTTTGTTGCAGTGGCTCTGCACTAGAGGTGGATGGCACTGCGCTAGATGTGGATGGCATTGCGCTAGATGTGGATGGGACTGCTTCAGAGATAGATGGCACTGCACTACTTGTAGTAGCCTGCTGCTCCTCGCCAGAATGCCTTCTTTTCATGGGCACCAGTTCTTCTTCCTCCGATTCTCAATCAGACCCACTGCTTACAAAGGGCTCATAATCCGAATCAGAATTGGACGCAGACTCAGAGAGCTCCCCGTTGCTCTCTTCGCTCAGGCTCAGGCTCAGAATCTGGTATGCCTCCTCAGCAGAATTTTTATTGCCATACTGGTGACTGGTGCAATGTGGATACACTGATGGGCGCTGATGAGGTTGCACTGATGTGCACTAAAGCACTGCGGCTGCACTGATTAGCTGGCACTGCTGAGGTGGCACTGACAGGTGCTGATGAGGATCCAATAATAGGGCACTGATGAGCGTTCACTTATGGGCACTGATGTGCACTATTGGGCACTGTAGTGGTGCTGATGGACGCTGATGGTCTGATAGTGGCAATGAAGGCACAGATGAGCACTGTAGTGGCACTGATGAGCACTTTAGTGGCAATGAAGGCACAGGTGGCACTGGTGTGGCACTGGTGTAGCACTGTAGTGACACTGATAACACAGAAGCACTGTAGTGGTACTGATGTGCACAGGTGGCACTAATGAGCACAGGTGGCACTGATGAGCACAGGTGGCACTGATGGGCCGGCTGATGGCACTGATTTGATACTGATGGCAAAGATGATTACTGTAATTGCACTAATGTAGCACTGATGAGTACTATAGTAGCACTGAAGAGCACGTTAGTGGCAATGAAGGCACAGGTGGCACTGGTGTGGCACTGATGGGCACATATGGCACTGCGGTGACACTGATGGCACAGTTAAGCACTGTAGTGGCACTGATTAGCACAGGTAGCACTGATGGCACAGCTAAGCACTGTAGTGGCACTGATTAGCACAGGTAGCACTGATAGGCACCAGTGGCACTGATGGGCACCGGTGGCACTGGTGGACACAGATGGCACTGTAGTGGCACTGATGGGCACTCTGATGGCACTGATGGCACAAATGAGTACTGTAGTTTGACTGATGAGCACTGTAGTGGCACAGGTGGCACAGATGATCACTGGTGTGTGGCACTGGTGTGGCACTGATGTTTCACTGGTGTGGCACAGGTGGCACTGGTGGGCACAGGTTGCACTGGTGGGCACTGGTGGCACTCTAATGGCACTGATGGGCATTCTGGTGGCACTGATGAGTACTGTGGGGGCACTAATGGCACTGTAGGGCACTTTATTGGCACTAATGGCACTGTAGGGCACTGATGCAGCACTGTGGTGGCACTGTGGTGGCACAGGTATGGCACTAGTGTCACAGATGTGGCACTAGCAGCAGAGCTTGAACTCTGCTGGTCACTGCTGGGCATGGCTGGGCACTGCTGGGCACAGTATATTTAAAAAAAACACTTACAGTCTTGCACTGCAGGGCATCGATCTCTCTCCTCTCCTCACAAACTGGATCTGTGTGAGGAGAGGAGAGAGCTGACACTCGATGACCCTGCAGTGTTTACATTATGATCACGCCATCATTGGACAGCCTGATCACGTGGTAAAGGGCCGCTGCCATTGGCCCTTTACTGCGATCCGTGAGCCGCCGGGTCCCGTGAACCTTGCGAGCACGGAGACTCCCGTGTGTGCACCCCAGAGGGCGCGCGATTTTGGGAGGACGTTATAGTACGCCCTCCCAGAACAATGGATCCCACTTGCGGCCGTGTAATTACCTTACACGGTCGGGAAGTGGTTAAAAGTGAAAGTAAAAGAAAATCACACATTTTGGATTGTCCTCAAAAAAGTAATAGAGGAGAAATCTTCTAATGGGGTCCCCAAATAATTCCCATAATTTGCAGGGATTTCCTCTCACTTCCTGTTTGGCTATATGGCAGGAAGTGAAGGGAAATCTCTGCAATGGGACACATATGGCAACAAAATTAAAATTTGATAGGGGTTATAACCCTCCCTTGAAAAAAAAAGGTTTGCCTATATTTCTAAAAATTGAACAAGCTGGAGTTAGGAGCTGCTTGACTACCATGCACAGTTGTACCAGATTTAGTGTTCTCCAGTTTTAGTAAATCAACCCCAGTTGTTAACTGGGAAGAGTTATGCTCAACTGAGAAATGATAAGGCAACTTTCCAGAGCTGAATTTAGTATTACAGAGCATAATTGTCTATTTTTACAATTCTTTAGGAAATTATACTATGTAAATGGTAGTAAAGCTGAATAGAAGATAGTGATAGTATCAGTCAAAATGGTGTGAGGTAATGTTTAAAGCCGCATACAAAAATTTGTGTCTTCTATATTCCAACTCCGGCCATTAGTTTTGTTTTGGACAGTATGGTATACTGATATAAACCATGACATGCTTTTACTACAGGTAACGGAAGACATCCATCACTCCAAGTGATGTATTTATCAACATTCACTGAAGATCCATGTCAAACAGTGTAACCCACTGACTTGTCAGGGACACAGAGAACCCTATTCTCAAGGTGCCAAACAGATAACTAATGTCTTAGATTGATGAGGACGAAACCTATTAATGCTCAGCCATTTAGTCAGTATTTTTTTATATACTGATGCAGGAAAAAAACAGCATAGAAACACATGCATCATCAGTCGCTACTGTATTTAATATGCTTTGCATCAATACATGCAGCAGTGGTGACCATGTAGGATCTGGGGGGAAGCCAAATTCACATTCTGACTACATAATATTGGAATTAAAGTAAAGCCCTGATATTTTGGGGTGAAGATTGTATGTAATGAAGAAGGTGGAAGCTCTAAGATTGGGAGCCATTTCTTTGAGTATGAGACATAGGTCATGTTCCATAGGGACCCAAGTGTTGCAATATCATTCATAATTATTATTACTATTATTATTATTAATAATAATAATAATAATAATAACATCACATGGCATCTCAAGCACACACTGTATACAATGTACAAAAGCTCCAATTTCATTGTGACAAGTTCCAGTGTACATCGTCAAGCCCTATCTAGTCTCAAGGAACTATATCTGCAATAGTTTCACCACAGTCAGACCACCAGAATACAGATGTATGGGTGCCCAATTATATAGATTTTTCCTTTCTCTCTACAACTGTCATATTTCAATACAAGTTTGAATTTGTTTAGTTGTTTTTTGGACAGTTTTTCATTAAGCACTTAACCTCTGGAAGATTTACCCCTCTTCATGACCAGGCCATTTTTTGGGGATACGACACTGCTTTACTTTAACTGACAATTGTGCGGTTGTGCAATGCTGTACCCAAATAAAATGTATGTCCTTTTTTCCCCACAAATAGAGCTCTCTATTGGTGGTACTTAATCACCTCTGCGTTCTTTTTTTTTTTTTGCGCTATAAACAAAAAAAAAGACTGCCATTTTTTTTAAAAAAGCAATATGTCTTACTTTCTGCTATAAAACCTTTTAAATAAAAATGTGAAAAAATATAATTTCTTCATAAATTTAGGCCAATATGTGTTCTGCTGCATGTTTTTAGTAAAAAAAAAAAAAAAAAAAAGATTGGTTTGCCCAAAAGATAGTGTCTACAAACTATGGGATATTTTTTTTTTACTAGTAATGGCGGCAATCAGTGACTTATAGAAGGACTGCGATGTTGCTGCAGACATTCTGACACCAACTGACACTTTTGACATGTTTTGGGGACCAGTGACACTAATAAGGTGATCAGTGCTAAAATATATGCATTGTCACTGTACTAATGACATTGGCTGGTAAGAGATTAACATCAGGGGCGATCAAAGGGCTAACTGTGTGTCTAACCAGCGTTTATGTGTACTGTGGGAGGAGCTTTTATTAGGGGAAGAGATGGAATTTATTCCCTGCTTTGCAGTGACACAAATTCCACCCTTTCCTCTGGTCAGAATGGCGATCTGCCTTGTTTACATAGACAGATCGCAGTTCTACAGTATCTCACAAAAGGGAGTACACCCTTCACATTTTTGTAAATATTTTATTATATCTTTTCATGAGACAACACAGAAGAAATGACACTTTGTTACAATGTAAAGTAGTGAGTGTACAGCTTGTATAACAGTATAAATTTACTGGATATGATGCTGAGCACGTGCACTCAACTTCTTTGGTTGAACATGTCAAGGCTTGTTCTGAGTGGAACCTGTCCTGTTAAACTGATGTATGGTCTTGGCCACCATGCTGCAGCTCAGATTCAGGATCTTGGCAATCTTCTTATAGCCTAGGCCATCTTTATGTAGAGCAACAATTCTTTTTTTCAGATCCTCAGAGAGTCCTTTGCCATGAGGTGCCGTGGTGTACTTCCAGTGACCAGCATGAGAGAGCGAGAGCGAACACATCAAATTTAACACACCTGCTCCCCATTCACACCTGAGATCTTGCTACACTAATGAGTCACATGACACCGGGGAGGGAAAGTGGCTAATTGGGCCCAATTTGGACATTTTCACTTAGGGACGTACTCACATTTGTTGCCAGCGGTTTAGACATTCATGGCTGTGTCTTGAGTTACTTTGAGAGGACAGCACATTTACACTATTCTACAAGCTGTACACTCACTACTTTATATTGTAGCAAAGTGTCATTTCTTCAGTGTTGTCACATGTGACAAAATGTGAGGGGTGTACTCACTTTTGGGAGATACTGTATGTCTTTTCCTCATGATCAGCGAGTGCCAGGGGACATCGGGTCCACGGTAACTGCTGATCTGCTCCAGCTGTGTGTAAATACAGCAGGAACGAGCCTACGTGATCTGCTGCAGAGGTGCTGCCCTGTGGCAGTAAAACTGCTATAGCGTGGGTCTTAAGTGGTTAAAGCAATCAATTTTTAATTGGAATCTGTCAACAGAAGTTTACACAACCCATATTGGTCCTAAAAGCTGAATTCTGATTGTTCTTATGATAATGCACACTTTGCTAATGACTTAAAAAGGGCAGGTGTCTTCTGCATGCAAAAGTATTTCCAATAACAGTAAACAGTGTGAACAAGTTTCTGCTGTACCAATCCACTGTACAATGAACCTCTAAAATTTTAATTTGCTCTGTTTTGCTGGATAACGTACACTATGCTGTACATATATTTTCCAATTAGAATTACTGTCTGAATGTGGAGAATGAATGCTCCTTTGGTTCCATGCACGTAAGCACATTTTATAATAAATTAGAATATTTACTGCTCTGCTCAGGCATGTTGTCACACTTCTACAAATTGTACGTTTCAGTTTGTTTAAACCACACCAGCTAATATATATAAAATATTTAGACTAAGCTTTCTTCAGATTACTACTATTATAGTTTATTGCTTAGCTGTAATAACATTCTGCCTTGTGCATTTACTGTTTTCAAATGAGCTCTGGTTGGTCTGCTCCCTGGCAAAGCGCGCTGAAATTCTTTAATTAGTATCATAAATATTTATAAAAGACAACAGTAGACACTTTCACTTTGGATTTTGTTGCATAAATTATTGTCTATTTACCATTTCATGCATGTCCCTTGCTTAAAAAAAAATTCTAATTATTTGATAATGCATTCACAGCTCATAAGACTTGGATGCGTTTGAAAGGTGATTAAACTGAAAATGACATAAGATGAAAGATGTAATACACTTGTAAGTTGTCTGCGCCAAAAAAACACTTTTTTTTTGCTTGGTACATAGAGGCGATTGTTTGTTAATGGGGCTTTCTATTTAAATTTTGATGAAAGGGGTTGATTAAAATGTGCATATATATATACATGCATGCTTAACTAAAATTCACTTATAGATTGAGAGGGAAGTTGATAGGCGTTTAGAAACACTTGTAACTCTTACAATTATTATTGGTGAATATAAATTGGTCTTTCACAGACATTGTTCTTAATATTTGTATATAGTGTTATCATTTATCCATAGGAACCAGTCAATAAAGCATAGTAGCACAGACAGATTTACAATGAATGTCAGTTTTTGCAATGCTGCGTATGGCTGAGTAGGGCTAGAGCTATCACAAACATTTGCATTACAACAGTGCACAGTATAGAAGGCCTTTGTTTAGTCAACATATACTCATACAGATTCCCTCCACCTCAAGAATATATATTAGAACACCTTATGGAATTAAATGATAGCAGTGTTGATGGAGTAGTGTAACTAAATCATCATAGTATTCCAGAACTGATGGTACTAAGTTATTTTTCTGAATAGAAGTTGTTATGATTGTTATGATTATTACTATTATTATGGTTTTATATGTGTTTGACAATTCTAAACTCAATTAATCTTTCAGTCAAGCTGGGACAAAAACTTAAAGGTTTATTGGCCAAGCTGGGACAATTAAGTATTCAGATATTCTTAAAGCGTTTTTTTACCCCAACACTTCATATTCCTGATATGTGCCTGCTGTACCATGTACTTGTATGATAAAGTATCTGATTCTCTTTGTATTGTTTCCTTTGTGCAAAATCCCTGGTGTTCCTGACAGTCTCTCTGCTTTCCTAATAAAAACTGACCACACTAAGCAGGATAACATACAGTGGTCAGTTCTCTAGCTATGCTTAGTGTGCTCTTCTTCAATGATCAGACTTGATCTGACATGCCCACACTGCACAGCCATTCACTGGGAAGCTCATTGTGTTGCTGCTTCACCTCCCCAAACCCCATCCCAGTATAAATTCAGTTTAAGTCTTGGGACGGCTGACGAGGGACAGGTTGGCCACTGCTTAGTTAAAGTGCCACTGTGCAATTACGTGTTGGCACTTTCAAAACGGCACTTTAAATAAGGCACTACTTTAAAGGCAAGTACAAACATTAGTTACCCATTACAAACAAAAAATTTCCTCTTTTCCTTTCTATTTCACTCTTTTCCCCTCTCTCTACTCCCCAACATGCTCATACTTTTCTTCTGTGCAGTAACACCCTCTCTCTTCAAACTCCATCCTTTGCCACCCCACAGCCTATACATATCCCCCTCACGTTTGCCCTCTCAATACTACTGCACTTATCACCTCCTACTCATTCTGAGCCCACACAATGCCACCACCTCCACTTCACTGATGCGCCAACCCTCATATAGGTGCAACTCCCACCTTCCTGCCCTCACCCTCCTACTACTCCTTATGCCTGGGGATATTGCCCTAAACCCTGGCCCTCCTTCAGCCAACTCTTACCCCCAGAACTGGCATTCTAGCTTCTCTGACAATAGCCGTAACTCCCGCTCTGTCTAAAACTTGCCTCTGTCAATGACCTTTTCCTTTCCAACTTCCTCAATTTCTTTGCTATTACTGAAACCTGGCTCCAGGAATCCGACACTGCCTCTCCAGCTTCCCTCTGCCATGGTGGCCTCCTCTGGACTCACTCACCCAGACCCAGCAGACAAAAAATAGGCGGAGTTGGACTTCTTCTCTCCCCTAAAAGCACCTTCGAGGTTCTTCCTACACCTACCTCTCTTTCCCTCTGTTCTTCTGAAGTGCACTGCATTCATCTATTTTCTCCAGTTTGTTTGATGGTTGCAGTAATTTACCGACCCCCTGTCCCTGTATCATGCTTTCTTGATGACTTCTCTGCATGGCTGCCCTACTTCCTCTCCTCTGAATTATCTGCCATTACCCTTGGAGACGTTAACATTCCATTTAATGCTAACATCTCAGCCACTTCCCAACTACTCAATTTAATGTCCTCCTTCAACCTAGCACAATGGACACAAACCACCACCCACTCCAATGGCAACACTCTTGACCTTGTGTTCTCCCACCTCTGCACTCCCTGCAACTTCTCTAACACCCCATTTCCTCTCTCCGATCAAAACCTCATCAGTTTCACAATCTCCCTGTCTCTTACCTCCCGTGCCGCCAACCTGCAAACAGTTACCCGCAGGAACCTTTGCCAACTCAACCCTTCCCTTTTTTATTCTGCTACTGATTGTCTTTATGATGAAATCACACCCCTGTCCTGCCCAGACCTGGCTGTTTCTGTTTACAATAATATATTGTCATCCTCACTGGACACACTTGCCCCCATCTCTACATGCAGAACCAGGCCTTGTCTGCTACAACCCTGGCAAACAGATGACACCAGAAATCTCAAGAAACGCAGCCGTGCTCTTGAGGGAGTGTGGCGTAATACTAAATTCCTACAAGACTTCACCCTCTACAAATCTGCCCTCCTCAAATACAACTCCTGCCTCCACTCCGCTAAACAATTCTACTACACCACTCTCATCAAATCCCTTTCATCCAAGCCTCATCATCTCTTCTCTCCTTACTCCACCCCCCCACTGTCTCCACCCACCAACTTGCTCACTTTACAGGAGATTGCCAATCATTTCAAAAACAAAATTGACACAATTCGTGATGAGATATCCTGCATCCAGCTTCCTCCACCAACCAACACACCAAGTCCAATACCCCTCTCAACACTTTCCTCCTTCAATCCTGTTAGCTCTGAGGAAGTTGCCAAACTCCTTTCCACAGTCCACCCCACCACCTGCCCCCTGGACCCTGTCCCCTCTCGCAACTTCTATGACCACTCTCCTGCTCTATCCTAAACTCTCTAACCCACATCTTCAACCTTTCCCTCTCCACTCAAACATGCACTGGTTACCCCCATACTTAAAAAACCCTCACTGGACCCCACCTGATTGAATAACTTAAGACCCATTTTCCTGCTCCCGTTTGCCTCCAAGCTTCTTGAACGCCTTGTCCACAACCGTATGAGTTGCTACATCACTGACAACAACCTTCTCGATCCCCTACAATCTGGCTTCCGCCCACAACATTCAACTGAAACTGCCCTA
>BLSH010035655.1:731685-745694 GCA_018402905.1 Glandirana rugosa
GTCGTACGAATTTTTTTTTTTGCAAAATTGTTGCTCTTTTTTGTTGATAGCGGTAATCAGAAATGACGCAGAGGTGATCAAATACCACCAAAAGAAAGCTCTATTTGTGGGGAAAAAAGGACGCAAATTTAATTTGGGTACAATGTCGCATGACCGCGCAATTGTCAGTTAAAGCGGCACAGTGACTAGAAGACCTGAAGAGATTCCACATCCCAAAAACAATTAATCAGCGACATCGTCATCAGGGGCTTCATAGCTGATGCTAATCCAGGACTGATTAATTTTGATGAAAGTCAGATGGACCATGGAGTCTGTGGACAGACGCGTTCTATGATCAGTAACAAAACCTCCAGCAGTACTGAATGCCCGTTCGGAAAGCATGCTGCATGCAGGGCAGCCCAGCAGCTCAATAGCATACTGGGCAAGTTCTGGCCAGTGGTCTATTCTCAAGACACAGTAAGCTATTGAAACATTGACTGGAAAGCTCTCCATCTCTATTTTTTCCCCTAGATAATCGTCCACCATGTGATGCAGACTCTGCCTATGGGATGTGGAAGCTGACAGTCCTGGGTGAGAAGGACGAAAAAAATTTAAATGCATCACTTAGGTGGCCACCTTCTCCACCGCTCCTCCCTTGACCAACAGAAGCCTCAAAACTACGTTTTCCATGACACTGTAACCTACTAGAGTCAGGAAAAAAGTTTGATAACATCCTCTTTAAGGTGTCATCCCTGTCAGTAGAGGCTGATGAGAGGTCTACTACTACATCACTACAATGAGGTATCGCAGGGGCAGACTGAGGTGAGTAAGGAGGAGGAGGGACAGATTTGTGCCCCTTTTGTGTGGCTTTTAGGTGCTCTTGCCAATGGGCTGAGTGGTGGGAGGTTAAATGCCTTGTCAAGCATGTGGTACCCAAATTGCTGGTGTTTTTGCCACGCTTGATGTGCTTGAGACAAAGGTTGCAAATAGCAACAGTGCAATCGGCTGCACATGTACTAGAAACATAAAAACATAGAAAAGTGACAGCAGAAAAAGACTGAGTAGTCCATCGAGTCTGCCCCTTTTTATTTTTTATTTATTTATTTTTTGTTTTCACATTAACCTTGTTGTCTGACTATATATTTATGTTTATCCCAAGCATGTTTGAAGCCATTTACTGTTGACTGTCTCACAACCTCTGTTGGTAGTTGGTAGTACTAAAAAAGGCCCAGACAGCTGAGCTATGGGAAGTGGGCTGGGAGATAACAGCTCCACAATGTGATGGAATTGTGTGGCTGCTCTCTACTCTTTCATGATGGCTGCCTTGTTGGGGTTGTGCCTCACCCTCACTTTCCTCGTCTGCTCTATCTGTCACCCAAGTTGCTCCAGTGAACTCATCATCATCATCTCCTCTATCCTCATTACCACTGGAGACAACTTGGCAATACACTGTGGCTGGGGGAACAGGAATGTCAATTTGTGTACCAGTGTTCCCCCCTCTCAGTGGGCTCACATTTCTGCCTTCCTCAACCTCAGAACCAACATCTGAATCCAGTAATGGCTGTGCATCGTCAAGGAGCAAGTGGCTGGCACTGTGTTCAAGTAAGTCAACTGACTCCTCCATGGCTGATGCTGGGGCTATGGCAGGAATAGATGTGGACAAGGAGGCAGGTTTTGCCACTCTGGCAGCTGTTTGGGACTGCACACTAGTCTCTGCTTGTGTGAGGATGAGGAGGATAAGGACTATTTAGTAAGCCAGCATGCTGTGGCTGGATAGCATGGGCAACATCACTAAAGAGAGGAAATGATGCACTGCCTGAGGACTGACCATGTCCACCTTTGCCTGTGGACACATACACTGCTGGCCCCCTTATTGTGCCATGGGGATGTCTGTCTCTCCTTGTTGTCTCCCCAGACATTATTGGGAGGGCGGGGGCGGTGCTTATTAACAAAATGTAATAAAGATGTGGAAATGTGGATGTACTTTAATCAATGGAAAGTGGTGTTTGGTGCACTTTAATTTGAGTACTCACTGCACAGACACACTCCACGGATACAATATAATATACTGTAATATACTGCGTCAAGCATGCAGTAACGCACAGAAATATACTGTTAACCATTTACTAATGCATTGAAATATACGGCGAACACAGCTTTATAACGTTAAACTTGCAGTAACGCACAGAACTATATGGCGTTAAACTTGCAGTGACGCAATGAAATATATGGCTTTAAATTTGCAGTAACGCAATGAAATATATAGCGTTAAGCTTTCAGTAACGCACAGAACTATATGACGTTAAACTTGCAGTAATACACACAACGATATGGCATTAAAATAGCAGTAATCCACAGAACTAAATGACGTTAAACTTGCAGTAACACAATGAAATATATGGCGTTATACATGCAGTTACGTAATGAAATATATAGCGTTACACTTTCAGTAACGCACAGAAATGTATGGCATTAAACTTGCAGTTATACACAGAACAATATAGCGTTAAACTTGCAGTAATGCAATGAAATATATGGCGTTAAAGGTGCAGTAATGCACAGAAATATAAGGCGTTAAACTTGCGGTAACGCAATTAAATATATGGCGTTAAACTTTCAGTAATTTACAGAACTATATAGCATTAAGCTTGCAGTATCACAAAGAACTATATGGCATTAAGCTTGCAGTATCACAATGAAATATATAGCTTTAAACTTGTAGTAATGCACAGAACTATATGGCATTAAACTTGCAGTAACGCACAGAACTGTATGGCGTTAAACTTGCAGTAACGCACAGAACTGTATGGCATTAAACTTGCAGTAATGCAATGAAATATATGGTGTTAAACTTGCAGTAAAGCAATGAAATATATAGCGTTAAACTTTCAGTAACGCACAGAAATATATGGCTTTAAACTTGCAGTAGCACACAGAAATATATGGTGTTAAGCTTGCAGTAACACACAGAACTTTATGATGTTAAGCTTGCAGTAACACAATGAAATATATAGCATTAAACTTACAGTAACACACAACTATATAGCAATAAACTTGCAGTAACGCACAGAACTATATGGCATTAAACGTGCAGTAATGCACAGAACTATATGGCGTTAAATTTGCAGTAACACACAGAACTATATAGCCTTAAACGTGCAGTAAGGCAATGAAATGTATGGTGTTAAACGGTCACTAAACTGACACTACCTGAACTGTCCCTACATGCACACTAATGTAAAGATGAATAGTGGTCAATACATTACAATCACACTATCTGAACTGTCCCTACTCTAGATATACACTAGCGTAAAGATGAATGACTTGTCACTACACTACACTGACACTATCTGAACTGTCCCTACTCTAGCTGCACACTAATGCAAATATGAATGATGGTCATCACTACCCTCACACTATCCATAGATTGACACTAAACTAATATTCTACACTGATAATAGAATCAAAATAGCACACTATAGCACTCTAACTGTCTAGTAGCACTGAAGAGAGCTCTGTTCTATCTCTCTCCAATGCAGAAATCACACTGAAAATGGCCGCTTGTGAAAGAATACTTTAGTTTTGAAAATTTTTTATTGAGTTTCCAAAAAAAAATATGACAAAATATACAGTAAGTAAGGCCTTACCCAAAGCACATAGATAATTACATACCGTAAACAAGTACATAGCTCAACAGAACCCAGTATAAATATTAGCTCCATAGTATGGAGGGATGCGAGACCAACCCCGAGACCTCCACCCGACACCCCATCTGGGAACAAGCTGTGTCCGGAGGAAGGGGGGGTCTAGAGCCCCGCATGCCCGCCCGACAACTATCTGCCCATGGTCCTTACAAACAAAAAAATAAACAAAACGGTCAAGATAATGTACTTTCAGCCCCGGTTGACCTCAGGGGGAAACTTCCCTATAAATGCAACCATAAATAAGAAAACCAAACCTAAAAAAAGAAAAACACTAGAAAAGAAGAGAATAGATAGTCAGAAAAGAAAGGAAAGAAGGGGGCTCCAGGGAAGCCCAGGACAAGAGTGAAATTCACCCAGGTAAATTGAGGTAAGCCCTCCAGGGGTCCCATATTCTATCAAATTTGACAGATGTTTCTAGAAGTATGTTAGCAAATTTTTCTTGGGTCATAATCCATGTGATCTTTCTCTTAGCAGCGTTGAAGGAGACCAATGGTTTCTTCCAGGCCCTTACTAATGTGAACTTAGCTCCCAAAAGAATAAAGTTAAAAGAGTTAATTTAAACATAGATTTGGAGAGGCTGTCCGGCCTAAAATTCAACAAGGCGATTTCTGGGTTTTGCGGAATTGCCTGGCCTGTAATCTTCCTTAGCATCCCAAAGATCCTATTCCAGAAGCTTCTAATCTAGGACATTCCCACCATATATGGATGTATGAGCCTTTGAGATTACAGCCTCTAAAGCAAAGTGGGGGGGAGCCGGGGAACATAACTGAGAATCGGGCTGGAACCAAATACCCGCGTGACATCACCTTTGCCCTAGCTTCCATCAAAGGAATGTTAACTATCCCCTTGAAGGAAATCAAGAAGAGAGAAAACCACTTTTCCGCCTCCCAGGTTATGCCCAGGTCCGCCTCCCAACCTTTAGCATACGGAGGTTTCTAGGGTTGATCTGACAGTAATGCATATATCAAAGAGATACCCCCTTTTTGTTTTGAAATATGTGAGCACCACTTCTCAGAAGGAGTAATGGACGCTAGGGCCGAAGCAGCCTTCCAAACAGAAGCTATGAAGTGGTGTATTTGTAGAAAACTGAACTTTTCTGCAGGGGGCATGTCTAAATTGTTAGTACAGTGCTTCAGGCATATAGGTCCAGAGGGAGAAAGGAAGTGCCTGACTCTGTATAGGCCCTTGTTAGTCCACCACTCAAACGATCGTATGTCTGAACCTGGGGGAAAACAGGGGTTGTTAAACACATGCTGCAGGGGGAGGAAGGGTGAGGCCAGGTTAGAGGACCTAAATAGGGAGCTGCAAAGACCTATTGAATGGGAGAGCGTAGGAGAAAGGAACGGTGGTCTGGATTTGGGGTGAACCCAAACCAGATAGTCCAGGGTATTAAGTGGGACTGCCTGCCTCTCAATCGTAACCTAGTCCGGTCTATTGGATTGAGAGTGGATAATGGACAATTGTGCTAGTTGGGCTGCCTGATAGTACTTCCATAGATTAGGAACCCCCAACCCCCCCTGGTTTAGTTGTCTAAAGAGAACTTCCACCGGGCACCTAAAGCCCTTGTTACCCCATATGAATTTTTTGATTTGGGATTGCAATTTGTGCAGATGCAGTTTTTTAATCAGAATGAGAAGGGATCTAAATAAATAAAGGATCCTTGGCAGCAGGGTCATCTTGACCAAGTTCACACTTCCTAATCATGAGAGGCCCAATTTACCCCAGCTAGTAAGTTCTTCCGTTATTTGTTTAAATAAAGGGGGGTAGTTGATGCTATAAAGTCGGTCAATACTAGCTGCCAGTGAACACCCAGGTAGGGGATGTGGTCCGGTTGCCAAACAAAGTGGAACCGGTCCTTGAGCTGTTGTGTGACCGTCTTAGGCAAATTAATATTGAGGGCAACAGATTTAGCCATGTTAACTTTTAGCCCTGAGGCCTCACCGGACTCCTCTAGCAGATGGAGGAAGCTTGGGACCGAGGTGAGAGGCAAGGAGATAAACAGTAACAGATTGTCTGCAAAAAGGGCACATTTGTGCATGTGAGACCCACATTTCCCCCCCCCCCTATATTAGGATGTTCCCTAATGGCGATAGTTAAGGTCTCAATAGCGATGGCAAAGATCAGAGGGGAAAGGGGGCAACCCTGCCTTGTACCTCTGTGGATTGATAATTGGTCGGAATAATAGCTGTGTAACTTAATACGAGCTCTAGGGTTGGAGTACAGGGCTTTAAGAGTCTGTAGGATTCTGGGGCCGAATCCCCCATCTCCCCAAGACCTCAAAGAGATATGACCATGCAACCGTATTGAACGCTTTTTGTAGGTCTACCGATAGCATGAACCCCTCCTGTCCCACCCAGATCTAAGGAGCGAAATGAGATTTACTGCTCCGCGGATCTGATCGGGGCCTTGTCTCCCAGGTATGAAGCCTACCTGATCGTTATGGATATATTTCCCTATAAAGAAAGAGATTCTATTGGCCAGGATTTTGGTGAGAATTTTTAAATCATTATTAATTAACTAGATAGGCTATAGTTACTCACATCTGAGGGGTCCTTCTCAGGCTTCGGTATGACTGAAATATTGGCAGAATTAAAATCTGCATTGACTATTGTTTCCTCCTGAAGGGAGTTGAAGAAGTTTGCCAGGTGGGGAGCTAGGATAGTTGGATAGGCCCGAACTGCTTGTAATATCCAGTGGAGAACCCATCTGGACCCGGTGCCGAACCCTTTTGAAATTTTTTTTTTTTTTTTTTATATTTTTATTGCATTTTTCATACAAAATAAAACATACATGTCCAGACGTAGTTGTACAACAAAAAAAAACAAACTTGTGCATTACTACTCATGATAGCTGTATACTGGATTCAAATCTATATTTAGTACATTAATAGCCAAACTAACTGGGGGGAGGGGGAGGGAAGGGGGGGTGGGGCATTGATCAAGTGACATATTTACCCAGGAACCAGCAATGCTTGTTTACCATAATAATAAGTGGGCAGCCAAAAACCAACCTTAGATCTATGACACCCGTAAGGGGTGAGACATATATGTAACAATTCGGCTAAGGTGTAATAGCATACATCCTCAAGGACTTTTAGCTACATCTGTCAAGGGGTAGAATAGAGAGGAAGAGTGCAAAATGTCGGTAGCTAGGCAGGAGAGCCATCAATAACTTTAAGCCTTCCCAGTTTGTTAGCAATATCTTGTTTTAGGTACCATTCCGTATAGTGGAATGGTTGCACACATTTCTGAAGGTCTTCCTGGGTGAGTGTGTTTTCTATGTATTTGCGCCATTTCCTGAAGAATTGAGCAGTAGGCTTAAAGTTGAGAACAATTGTGTCGAGTCTCTCAAGGTGAAGGAGTGAATATGTTGCCTGTTTCGCGTGAGCAAGTTTAGGAGGGGTAGATTGAGTCCATTGCTGCATAATAATGCTCCTAGTATCGCAGCCAAAAAGGCACATCTGTGGAGTTTTGGGCACTTTGTCCTGGGTAATCTGCAAAATATAGTCTAGTACAGAGTCCCAGTAAGTAGCTACTTGCAGGCATTCCCATAAACGGTTAATAAATATAAAATGAACCTGCGCTGGGATAAAAACTGAGCCACAAGACTGCTGCCTTCCAGAGACTCCCTTAAAAAGGGAGGAGAATAAAAATAGATATAAACAGGAATGGCGCTGCCTTTGATAATAAATGCTTATTGTGCTAAAATGATATAAATCAAAACCTTAATTATATATATTGTGTTCAAAGTGTACTAGTGCTTTGTATAAAGTGTTCATGTACTAAATGAAGTTTCCCATAAATTGATGATGGATTGTGCTTAAAATACCATGAGTGTCCGTAAATGTCCGTAAAAACCTTATTACATGGATTAAAAATATATTCAAAGAGACTGATTGCTACATGTGCAAATGGTATACTATGCCATGGTAAACATATTGTGCAAATTCATTTGTGTGCAAAAAGCAAATAAATACATGTATGCAGTCCGTAAATGCCCGTAAGAAAGTGTCCGTAAAAGTCCGTAAAAATAAGGTTATGTGCTAGAAAGAAATTGTGCAAAGCAGCAACTAATTAGGTAGAAAATGACAGGTTTTAGTAACTCGAGAGTGATCCACACAGTTCTAAAAAGTCCTGGTAACCGTAGACCAGCTTCTCAAAAGCGATAATATTCTGTTGATCCAAGACCCAATCAAAGATGCCAAAAAATGGTGACTTTTGTGCTCCACTTGTAGTAGCCAGGTGACATCAACTGTGCTCCCCCTCATGTGTCCCCACTTACCGAAGTCTCCTCACCCCTGCAGGGGTAGCCCGCCTCTGGTAAATGGGGTCTTTGCGTCCTGCGTCCGCTCCTTTCCTCCTTCTTCTTTTCAGGTTGCCGGGGTCCGCACAGGAAAAAACGCTCCTAGGTGCATCCAAATCCAGGGAATCCTCTCTTGGGTCTTCCTGCAGCTCGCTCCTTCCGTTAGTACAACCGCTCCATATGGTCAGGGAGAGATAGATCCAGAATGGTGTAGTATATCTTTAACAAGTTTATTCAGTAAAAATAGAAATCCAGAGTACTTCCAGTTAAGAGTGGGCAGGGGAATCCCACTTGAGGAAGGTAAGGATCCTCTTCCTCCTAGCCCGCTCTGCGTTCCACCTCGTGGAACCACCCGAACCGGAAGTGACGTAATACGCACGGCCACGCCTAACGCGTTTTGTCACACGACGTCATGCGTCAGATGATGTCGTGTGACGAAACGCGCTAGGCGTGGCCGTGCGTATTACGTCACTTCCGGTTTGGGTGGTTCCACGAGGTGGAACGCAGAGCGGGCTAGGAGGAAGAGGATCCTTACCTTCCTCAAGTGGGATTCCCCTGCCCACTCTTAACTGGAAGTACTCTGGATTTCTACTTTTACTGAATAAACTTGTTAAAGATATACTACACCATTGTGGATCTATCTCTCCCTGACCATATGGAGTGGTTGTACTAATGGAAGGAGCGAGCTGCAGGAAGACCCAAGAGAGGATTCCCTGGATTTGGATGCACCTAGGAGCGTTTTTTCCTGTGCGGACCCCGGCAACCTGAAAAGAGGAAGGAGGAAAGGAGCGGACGCAGGATGCAAAGACCCCATTTACCAGAGGCGGGCTACCCCTGCAGGGGTGAGGAGACTTCGGTAAGTGGGGACACATGAGGGGGAGCACAGTTGATGTCACCTGGCTACTACAAGTGGAGCACAAAAGTCACCATTTTTTGGCATCTTTGATTAGGTCTTGGATCAACAGAATATTATCGCTTTTGAGAAGCTGGTCTACGGTTACCAGGACTTTTTAGAACTGTGTGTATCACTCTCGAGTTACTAAAACCTGTCATTTTCTACCTAATTAGTTGCTGCTTTGCACAATTTCTTTCTAGCACATAACCTTATTTTTACGGACTTTTACGGACACTTTCTTACGGGTATTTACGGACTGCATACATGTATTTATTTGCTTTTTGCACACAAATGAATTTGCACAATATGTTTACCATGGCATAGTATACCATTTGCACATGTAGCAAGCAGTCTCTTTGAATATATTTTTAATCCATGTAATAAGGTTTTACGGACATTTACGGACACTCATGGTATTTTAAGCACAATCCATCATCAATTTATGGGAAACTTCATTTAGCACATGAACACTTTATACAAAGCACTAGTACACTTTGAACACAATATATATAATTAAGGTTTTGATTTATATCATTTTAGCACAATAAGCATTTATTATCAAAGGCAGCGCCATTCCCGTTTATATCTATTTTTATTCCCATAAACGGTGTATCAAGGTAGGGCGTTGCGCTGAACACCAAGGGCATTGTGCTTGGGTAGGGTCATCTTTGTTGTGCCTATACGGGTAATAGGCTCTGTGTATGATTTTAAACTGCGTTTCACGCCAGGTTTCGGAAATGGTCAGTTTGCGAACACGACAGTATCCCTCTATGATCTTTTCGGGCAGCTCATCATCTTTAAGGATGTTGGACCATTTACGGAATGATGCTAGTTTATATTTAGCTGCTTGTTGGGCAGCAAGGTATGGATATATTTCTGAAATAGAGTAGGAGTCCTGTTCAATGACTCGGTCCACAAATTACTGTTGGAGAGGGTAGGAGTTCTGATGCTGACAAGAGCAGAGGTAATCTAGTAATTGGTGGTAGTGGAAGGCTTGGGTGAGCGACAGTTGATACTCCTCTGCAAGTGTCTGGAAGTGTTTAAACTTTCCAAGCGAGTCTTGATATACAGAGGTCACTTTCTTTAAACCCTTCGCACTCCAGAGGTCAAAAACATTATGTAAAGTAGAGGGGACAACATTGGATTACCTTGTATAGACAGATGATTCAATATGTTTGAGGGGAGCCCGGTCAACCTCCGCACCTCCCTCCAGGCTATAATTGTGTCTTTGATCAAGACTAGAGTTGAGCAAACACCTGGATGTTCAGGTTCTGTGGGTTCGGCCGATCTTTCCGGAAACGTTCGGGTTCGGTACTGAACGTCATCCGAACTTTACCCCGGACCCCGAACCCCATTGAATTCAATTGGGACCCGAACTTTTCGGCACAAAAATGACTGTAAAAAAGTCCTGGAACGTGCTAGAGGGCTGCAAAAGGAAGAAAAGTGGGAGATGTGATGTGATTATATCTGCAATCTGTCCCTTAAGATCGTTCTGTAATGCAGGGTGAGAGATCGTTCTGTAATGCAGGATGAGAGATCATTCTGTAATCAGATCTTTCTGTAATGCAGGATGAGATGTTATAGATCTACAATATGTCCCTCAAAGCAGTAGTAGTAATCTCTACCTAGTTATTATCACTGCAATCTGTCCCTCACAATCTCTCCCTCACAGCGCTGGCAGCATCCTCTCCCTACACTAACCTAAGAGCATGTGACATGCAGCACTGTGACTCCAGCCTCATATAGAGGCTGGGTCACATGATGCACTGGCCAATCACAGCCATGCCATTAGTAGGCATGGCTGTGATGGCTTCTAGGGAAAACCAGTGAAACGCTTGTTGATTGGCTGCCCTGCAGCTATTCAACTTGCGTGATAAAATACCAGAACCCAAACGTTTTCTAAAACGTTCGGGTTCAGATTCGGGACACGGACACCCGAAAGTTCGGTACGAACCCAAATGTTACAGTCCGGGTTCGCTCATCTCTAATCAAGATGCATGTTTTGAGGTGATGTGGTAGTGCGGTCAATTTTGAATGAAGATCTGCTGAGAGCGAGTAGGGGGAGACCAGTGCACCCTCAAGCATGTTATTGGAATATCTGGAGTTACCTGTCAACCAATCTATCCCTTGTCTAAGTAGACATGACAAGTTATAGAGCCGTATGTTGGGCAGTCCTGCTCCTCCTTACTCCCTAGGGAGGCATAATTTATGTAACGCAATCCTTGGTTTCTTACCCATCCATAGGATAGGAGTGCCTTGTTGATTTTTTGTGTATCCGCATGCTTAAGCAGGAGGGGTATCGTCTGCATAGGATACAATAGGCAAGCAAATGACACCATTTTAAAAAGGTGACATCTCCCGAAGAATGAGAGGGGAAGGACCGCCCATGCTTCTAACTCTTTGACAATTTTTGTTATAAGAGTTGGGTAATTTAAAGTGTACAGAGAGGAAGGGTTACGGCCAATGTGGATACCTAGCTACGTAATATGGTGTTGGGCCTGAGCAAAAGGAGAAGCCGATTTCCACTTATCTGCTAGCCGAGGCTTGAGCGCTAGTACTTGACTTTTATCAAAATTAATTTTAAATCCCGAGCACAATTGAAAGGACGCAAAGATCTCTTTGAGTTTGGGAAAGTCTAATTGGGGGTTTGTGGAAAATAATAGCATGTCATCTGCGAACAATGCGGAACGAGGGATTTGTTTGTCTACTATGATGCCACTAACACCTGTATGAGAATTGAGCAAACGAGACAGGGGTTCTACAGCTAAGTTAAAGAGAAGGGGGGACAAAGGGCAACCCTGACGTGTACCCTTCTTTAGAGGGATAGTGTCGGACATGAAGTCTGGTGTGACCAATCTTGCGGAAGGGGAGGCATACATTTGCTTTATAAATTGGATGGTCTGGTCTAGGAACCCAAATATCTCCATCACCCTGAACAACCAGGAAAAGCTGATGTTATCAAACGCTTTTTCTGCGTCAAGTGACATAATAATGACATCCTGATCTGGGTGGGATTTAGCATATTCTAGCGCGAGTAGCACTTTCCTGATGTTCAGGGTGGCAGAGTATCCCGTGACAAAGCCCGCCTGAGCTGGGTGTAGAATGTCAGGCAGAATTCTGGCCAGTCTAGAAGCGATTATTTTAGATAGGATCTTGACGTCCACATTAATTAGCGAGATCAGGCCATTCTTGAAATGTTTAATCACCTCCAATACTTCAGTCTCCGACATAGGGTCTTCCAATGCTAGACTATGCTCCCTACTTAAGGTGGGTAGGGGAATCTTGTCCAGGAAAAGGTGTTGGGGAGGCAAGGAGTCCGAGGCTCTCGACTTATATAACTTGGCATAAAAATCATGAAAGGTTGCCATGATCCTATGGGGATTTTGAGTGAGGGTCCCCGAGGTGTCTTTCACTTTAGGGAAGGTGAATGAACGAAATTTCGGGGAAACTCCAGAGGCCAATTTGGGACCTATGCGATCTTTCTGGGTGTAAAAGTGGGCATTAGACCATTGGATCTGCTGTTCCGCTTGAGAAGTCAGAGCGAGATTCAAGGCCGCCCTGCCTGCTTCAAGCTGGGAGCGAGATTGCGGGGAAGGGTTCTTTTTGTGAGCCTTAGCGAGTTTGAAAAAATCCCGCTCAACCTGTCTAGGTCATTTTTCCTTTCCTTCTTAAGCTTAGCGGAAAGATGTATAATCTTGCCCCTTAGTACTGTTTTGTGGGCAGCCCAGAGGGTCATAGGAGAGACTTCATGGCTCAGATTCAACCTAAAGTATTCTTTGTGGTCCTCCCCTAGCATTGTGCAGTGAACTATGTTATTAAAATGGATTCCTTCAGACGCCAAAGGGCTCAACCCCCACCTGGAGCTGAGAATATACACCATTGAGTGGTCAGATAAAGGTATCTGATCAATCCTGGCAAAGGATTTATGGGGGGCCGAATAATAGGGTATAGTCTCTCGTTTTCGGGTTACATTCCCTCCAAATATCTACAAGCCCTAGTGAGTAAAGAAGCTTAGCTATCCTCAAGCTCCGTTTTGGGGGCTGCAGGAGGCGGGATCGATCAGCCCTTAATTTGTCCATCATGTGGTCTAAAGCTGTGTTAGAATCCCCCCTAGGATCACAGTCCCCTCAAATGGGGGGAAAGGGAACCCAGCATGGAACAGAAAAATTGGACCTGGCCTAGGGGGGGGGGAGTTAGGGGCATAATAGGAGACAAATGTAAAAGGGTGACCACTAAGTTCTCCAGCTAAGAGGATGAATCTTCCCTCCGGGTCTCTGATTGCCTGTCGAGAATGGAACCCTGCTCCCTTGGAGAAGAAAATTCCCACCCCTCTCATTTTATCTGGGACGCTTGATAGCAAGAATTGAGGAAACTTCTTATTTATGAATTACGGGTTAAAATGATTGGGGTAGTGGGTTTCCTGTTGGAGAAGGACCTCCAGATGCTGTGAGAGGGCAGCCTGAAAGTATTTTCTGCGTTTTAAGGGGGGAATTTAGACCTTGGACGGCCCGAGGCCTCTGCAACTTCGCCTCCCTGTATGCCTCTTCAACGGGTCTTCCGATACCCTTCTCAGACCTGTCACAAGCCTACCACTTACCGTCCTCACACGCCCTGCACCATGCTCAATGCATCAGCTACATACAATTGTCATATGGCAATGACCCCAAAAAATTCCAATCCTCCTTCATAGACAAACTGATTGCAGACAGGAACTTTTCCACATACGCTATCTATAGCACACTACTGAAAGCAACCACCACCTCTACCATGTCTATTGTGGCATCCAAATGGTCCAAAGATCTGCCTATCGAGGGCCTGGGGGAAAAAATCGTCACAGGTTATAACTCAGTCCTACGCCACACTACAAGTGAAACATGGAAAGAAGCTCAACTGAAACAACTCCATAGGGCTTATATTCCTTATCCACTTAAGGACCGGAAGGATTTCCAGCTTTAGGACCGGAGCCCTTTTTGCGATTCGGCGCTGCGTCGCTTTAACTGACAATTGCGCGGTCGTGCGACGTTGTACCCAAACAAAATTTGCGTCCTTTTTTTCCCACAAATAGAGCTTTCTTTTGGTGGTATTTGATCACCGCTGCGTCATTTCTGATCGCCGCTATAAACAAAAAA
>BLSH010035655.1:782654-797621 GCA_018402905.1 Glandirana rugosa
TACTACCTCTTTTATCACACCGTCATACAAAACTAAAAACCTGTAGGGGTATCATACACATCATCTAGAGGAAAGGGAGGTGTCAAAGAGGTTGTAAATAAACCTTCGACACCTAACTTTACGCTTTCAAACAGACCCCAGTACATGGTGGTGTTACTCTAAAAACACCTTTCGAGGGCGTCACATCTCGTTGTACCCCGAAAGACGTAATGGGACCTACGAAAGCTGATAACAAGGAGACACTTCCGAAATGGGTTTAGAAAAAGTGTACTCCAACAAAAAAAGATATTTCACAAATCGCTTCCCTTTATACAATGGGAAAAAGATTTGGGTAAAGCCTTCACAGAGGAACAATAGTCGAAAGCATCCAGGGTAATGCAGAAAGCCCCATGTTGCTCTACACTGCGGGAGCTTTCCACAAAAATCTCATTGTGGTGGTACATGACCCCAGACAAACTTTCGCATTTCAATCCACAGCTTCCAAATAAATGTTGGAGAAACTGTGGAGGGAAAGGAGATCTACTACACATACTATGGGGATGTCCAAAAATCAAAACATACTGCCACACTATTTTCTCCATCATCTCTAAAATCGCCCAATTAAAAATTCCACCAAACCCCAGCCTTGCTCTTCTATCTCTAGACACAGATACCCTCCCACACTTCTCACAACACACAATAACTCATATCCTCTTAGCAGCCAGACTCACAATTACTAGACATTGGAAGAACCCTCTATCCCCCATCACAACAGAAGTGATAGACTTGACCCACACACATTACTCATATGAGCTGATGATGGCCTTCTCCGCAGAGCAATACCAAAAGGCACTCTGGCAATGGTCACCTTGGTACTTATGGTACTCAAATAACTAACTACATAAGGACTACTAGGTAGTACTGACAATCAAATAAATATCGCCTCCTTTGTTTTTCCTATTCTTTTCGGGTCATAATTCAATGTATAACCCTTTACAATGTATATTTGACCCCCCTTTACGTCTGAATGCAAAGTTACAATGCTCAGTTAATATTTCACAATAATTACAGCCATCAAGAGATGATTGAAAATGGGCAATGTTGCCTCGTCCTCCCCTCTACAGTCTGATCCCTTATGGGGTGGCTGGAGGTACGAGGTAACTTCCATTAAGATATGCCTAGCACTGATTGCATATCTACGGTTCCTATGTTAATGATGATTGCATCCTGTTTATAACATAAGTCCTCATCCGTGGGCCCTTATATGCTTTGCCCATTGGATGACAACTGTATGACAATTTGTTTCCTTTATTATTGATGTAAATGCTGAAACTTAATAAAAACAAAAATTTTTTTAGGCCCCCCACCCACGAACGTAAATTCATGTGTCAGGGTGCCTACGCGTGAAAACGTTGATTGTGATACACATGTTACATATTGGCACATACGCCAGAATGAGAGCAATAATTCCAATGCAAGACCTCCTCCGTAACACTAAACTGATACCTATAGGGGGCTTCTGAAATGTCACCCATAGAAAATATAGGGTACTGAAATTTGACGCCATTTCACGCATAAAAATTTAAGGTTTGGCATGTTGGGTATCTATTTACTCGGCGAAACCTTGTCTTTTATATTTTACAAAAATGTGGGTAATATATTGCATTTATTTGCCTTACAATTCATGTTAGTGCGTTTTAGCTGAAATTGCACTTCCTAGACCTTTGCGGTAATACCATGTGTAGAGTTGAACGGACAACTGGATGCTCGGGTTCAGCGGGTTTGGCCGAACTTCACGAAAAATTTCGAGTTCGGCCCTGAACTCGACCCCGGACCCCGAACCCCATTGAAGTCAATGGTGAAACGAACTTTTGGGCACAAAAATGGCTCTAAAAAAGTCCAGAAAAGGGCTAGAGGGCTGCAAAAGGAAGCAACATGGGGGTAAGAGTAGGACAAGTGCCCTGCAAACAAATGTGGATAGAGAAATAATTTAAAATCACATAAAAAAATTTAAAATGGAGGAGGAGGTGGATGTGGAGTAGGGGGTTGAGGAGGCCGTGACCGTGGCGTGTAGGTGGTGGAAGTGACGGTGGAGGAGGAGGAGAAGGCAGCCAACACTGTTTTTTGTTTGTTTGTTTTTTTTTCTAATTGGGGTAGCCCCCAAAATATTGAGACATATTCAAAAAAAAAAAGTATACCAATGGCTGTGTGAGGCCGGTCTAAATGGCTATTCTGCACAAGGTACAGACAAGTCTTGTGGGATCCATGCCTGGTTCATTTTAATAAACGTTAGCTTGTCCACGTTGGCTGTGGACAGGTGGCTGCGTTTGTCTGTGATAACGCCCCCTGCCGTGCTAAACACACGTTCAGACAATACACTGGCTGCAGGGAAGGCCAGCACCTCCAAAACATAAAGGGCAAGCTAAGGCCATGTGCCCAATTTGGAGACCCAGAAGTTGAATGGGGCAGACCCATCAGTCAGTACATGTAGGTGTGTGCACACATACTGTTCCACCATGTTGCTGAAATGCTGACTCCTGCTAAGACGTTACCTATCAGCTGGTGGTGCTGGCTGTTGTGGCGTGCTGCTGACAAAGCTTTTCCACATTTCGGCCATGCTAACCCTGCCTTCTGAGTTGCTGGCGGTGCCACAGCTGCGTTGGTGACCTCTTCTTCCTCCTCTGCCTTCGCCTTGTGCTTCCACTGAGCCCCCGGTGTCATTTGGGAATGTCCTCAGCAGCGCGTCTACCAGCATGCGCTTGTAGTCGCACATCTTCCGATCACGCTCCAGTGAGGGAGTTAAGGACAGCACGTTGTCCTTGTAACGGGGATGCAGCAGGTTGGCCACCCAGTAATCAGCACAAGTTACAATGTGGGCAACTCGGCTGTCGTTGAGCAGGCACTGCAGCATGTAGTCGCTCATGTGCGTCAGGCTGGCCAGAGGCAAAGACAAGCTGTCCTCTGTGGGAGGTGTATCATCTGTGTCATCCGTATCCCCCCAGCCACGCTCCAGTGATTTCCACGAGCTGCGTTGGGTGCCACCCTGCTGTGAACACATTTCCTCCTCCTCCTCCTCCGCCTCCTCATCCTCCAGAACTGTGCCCTGGATTGAAAATTGTTTACCTGGTCTATGCTGGTGCAAGAACCCACCCTCCAAGCCACTTGTGAATGACTGCCCTGATAACCGTGGAAATGACCCCTCTTCCTCCTGTGCCACATCCTCTTCCATCATCGCCCGAAGTGTTTTTTCAAGGAGACATAGAAGTGGGATAGTAACGCTGAGAACAGCATCATCGGCACTGGCCATGTTGGTGGAGTACTGGAAACACCGCAATATGGTACACAGGTCTCGCATGGAGGCCCAATCATTGGTGGCGAAGTTGTGCTGTTCCGCAGAGCGACTGACCCGTGCGTGCTGCAGCTGAAACTCTACTATTGCCTGCTGCTGCTCGCACAGTCTCTCCAGCATGTGCAAGGTGAAGTTCCACCTTGTGGGCATGTCGCATAGAAGGCGGTGAGTGTGAAGGCCGAAGTTCTGCTGCAGTGCAGACAGGCGAGCAGCAGCAGGGTGAGAACGCCGAAAGCGCGCACAGACGGCCCGCACTTTCTGCAACAGTTCTGACATATCCGGGTAGTTTTTTAGAAATTTCTGCACTACCACATTCAGCAAATGCGCCAGGCAAGGGATGTGCGTCAAACCAGCTAGGCCTAGGGCTGCTATGAGATTTCGCCCATTATCGCACACCACCAGGCCGGGCTTGAGGCTCAGTGGCAACAACCACTCATCGGTCTGTTGTTCAATGCCCGCCCACAGCTACTGCGCAGTGTGGGGTTTATCCCCAAAACATATCAGTTTTAAAACAGCCTGCTGTCGTTTCCCCCTGGTTGTGCTAACGTTTCTGGTGAAGGTGTTATGCTGAGCAGATGAGGAGGTGGTAGAGGAGGAGGAAGCAGAGTAGGAGGAGAGGGCAAGAGGAGGCAAAGAGAAATGCCCTGCAATCCTCGGTGGCGGAAGGACATTCGCCAAACTGCTATCCTCCTACATTTGCCCAGTGTGCAGTTAGCGAGATATAGCGTCCCTGCCAGTGCTTACTGGTCCACGTATCAGTGGTTATGTGGACCTTGCCACAGATGGCATTGTGCAGTGCACACTTGATCTTGTCCCCGATTTGTTTGTGCAGGGAAGGGATGGCTCGCCTGGAAAAGTAGTGGCGGCTGGGAACCACGTACTGTGGGACAGCCACCGCCATCAGGTTTTTAAAACTGTCCGTGTCCACCAGACGGAATGACAGCATTTCAAAGGCCAGGAATATTCAAATGCTGGCATTCAGGTCCAGGGATTGCGGGTGGGTAGGGGGGTACTTTCTCTTTCTCTCCAGTGTTTGGGAGATGGACAGCTGTAAGCTTCCATGGGACCATGGTGTGGAAATGCTTGGGGATGGTGGCGGACATGGTGGCGTTGCTGTCACATCGTCTGTTTGCTGGGTGGCAGGTGACACAGGCACTGTAAAGGGGGAGGAAAAGGCCAAGGCAGCAGCAGAAGAGGAAGCAGGAGGAGGCCGAGACCTTTCATGGATTTTGAGGTGCTTAATCCACTGCAGCTCGTGCTTTGCATGTAGATGCCTGGTCATGCAGGTTGTGCTCAGGTTTAGAACATTTATGCCCAGCTTCAGGCTGATTGAACAGCGTGCAAACCACTCGTGTCTTGTCGTCAGCACATTGTCTGAAGAACTGCCACACCGGGGAACTCCTTTGAGATGCCTTTGGTGTGCTAGGTCCCTGGGTGCGGTGGGTAGTAGCAGGCATACTGTCTTGGGGGCGGTCACAACCTGCTTCCTCTTTTGCTGAGCTGGTGCCTCTGTGCGACCACCACCTCTTCCTCCAAACTGCACACCTCACTCGCATGACCCTCATTCCATGTGGGGTCTAGGACCTCATCATCCTCCACATCATCTTCCACCCACTCTTTACCACTGCCCCCCTTGTCAGTCTGCACATTGTGGAAAGCCGCAGCAGATGGCATCTGTGTCTCGTCATCATCAGAGACATGCTGCGGTGGTGTTTCCATGTCCTCATCCTTAACCAGAAATGGTCGGGCATCGGTGCACTCAATATCTTCCACTTCTGGGGCAGGGCTATATGGATGAGCCACGAAAGCACACCAGCAGAGTCATCAAAAAGCATAAGCGACTGCTGCATGGCTTGGGGCTCAGACTGCTTGGCTGATTTACAAGGGGCTGAGGTGAAAGACAGATGGCCATGGGGTTCAGGTGCCAACTCTGAGCTTTCATCAAGGGACCGGGTGGGAGACAATGTGAAGGAACTGGAGACATTGTCAGCCACCCAATCTACTATCACCTGTACTTGTTCTGGCCTCACCATTCGTTGAGCGCCATTCGGGCCTACCATATAATGTTGAAGGTTCTGTCGGCTACTCGCACCTAAGGAAGGTGTTTCACTTGTGCGTGTAGCTGGCACAGATCGACCACATCCTCTTCTTGCAACAGGAGCTTCACCAACACCACCAACACCAGCAGCACCACATCCACGACCACGTCCCTTATTTGACGCTCTCCTCATTTTGGACGCAAATGTACTATTTAGAACAAATTTTAATTATTAGTTAAACCAGCAGTGTAGACGCACTTTTTAATTTTGTGCAAGAAATGCACAGCAAGGTGCAAATGTACTATGAAGCACTATTTATTAATAATAATAAAAAAATATATAAATTATTATTATTTGTTTTTTAAAACAGCAATGTAGACGCAATTTTTATTTTTGTGCAAGAAATGCAGCAGCAGCAGGAGCCTTTCCCTACTCCAGTATGAGATGATTTTAGAACGATAATCTGTCCCTCACACCAGCAGCAGAAACCTCTCCCATACCAGTATGAGATGATTTTAGAACGGTAATCTGTCCCTCACCCCATCAGCAGGAACCTCTCCCTATACCAATATGAGATGATTTTATAACAGTAATCTGTCAATCACAGCAGCAGCAGGAACCTCTTCCTATACCAGTATAAGATGATTTTAGAACGCTAACCTGTCCCTCAAAGCACCGCCAGGAACCTCTCCCTACTCCAGTATGAGATGATTTTAGAACGATAATCTGTCCCTCACACCAGCAGCAGGAACCTGTCCCTATTCCAGTCTGAGATGATTTTAGAACAGTAATCTGTCCCACACTGCAGCAGCAGGAACCTCTCCCTACACCAGTATGAGATGATTTTAGAACACTAATTTGTCCCTCACAGCACAGCCAAGAACCTCTCCCTAATCCAGTATGAGATGATTTTAGAATGATAATCTGTCCCTCACAGCAGCACCAGGAACCTCTCCCTTCTCCAGTATGAGATGATTTTAGAATGATAATCTGTCCCTCACAGCAGCACCAGGAACCTCTCCCTACTCCAGTATGAGATGATTTTAGAAAGATAATCTGTCCCTCACAGTACCGCCAGTAACCTCTCCCTACTCCAGTATGAGATGATTTGAGAACGATAATCTGTCCCTCACACCAGCAGCAGGAACCTCTCCCTATACCAGTATGAGATGATTTGAGAACGATAATCTGTCCCTCACACCAGCAGCAGAAACCTCTTCCTATATTAGTATGAGATGATTTTAGAACGATAATCTGTCCCTCACACCAGCACCGCCAGGAACTTCTTCCTACTCCAGAATTAGTTGATTTTAGAATTATCATCTGTCCCTCACAGCACCGCCAGGAACCTCTCCCTACTCCAGTATGAGATGATTTTAGAATGATAATCTGTCCCTCACAGCAGCAACAGGACCCTCTCCCTACTCCAGTATGAGATGATTTAAGAACGATAATCTGTCCCTCACAGCAGCACCAGGAACCTCTCTCTACTCCAGTATGAGATGATTTTAGAATGATAATCTGTCCCTCACAGCACCGCCAGGATCCTCTCCCTACTCCAGTATGAGATGATTTTAGAACGATAATTTGTTGCTCACACCAGCAAAAGGAACCTCTCCCTATTCCAGTCTGAGATGATTTTAGAATGGTAATCTGTCCCTCACAGCAGCAGCAGGAACCTCTCCCTATACCAGTATGAGATAATTTTAAAACGGTAATCTGTCCCTCACACCAGCAGCAAGAACCTCTCCTTATACCAGTATGAGATGATTTTAGAACAGTAATCTGTCCCTCACAGCAGCAGCAGGAACCTCTCCCTACATCGGTAGGGAGAGGCCCCTTACAGCACTGCCAGGAACCGCTCCCTACTCCAGTATGAGATGATTTTAGAATGATAATCTGTCCCTCACAGCAGCACCAGGAACCTCTCCCTACTCCAGTATGAGATGATTTTAGAATGATAATCTGTCCTTCACAGCAGCACCAGGAACCTCTCCCTACTCCAGTATGAGATGATTTTAAAACGATAATCTGTCCCTCATAGCACCACCAAGAACCTCTCCCTACTCCAGTTTGAGATGATTTTAGAATGATAATCTGTCCCTCACAGCACCGCCAGGAACCTCTCCCTACTACAGTATGAGATGATTTTAGAATGAAAATATGTGCCTCACAGCACCGCCAGGAACCTCTCCCTACTCCAGCATCAGATGATTTTAGAACGATTATCTGTCCCTCACAGCAGCACCAGGAACCTCTCTCTATGCCAGTATGAGATGGTTTTAGAATGATAATCTGTCCCTCACAGCACCGCCAGGAACCTCTCCCTACTCCAGTATGAGATGATTTTAGAAAAATAATCTGTCGCTCACAGCAGCAAAAGGAACCTCTCCCTAGTCCAGTCTGAGATGATTTTAGAATGGTAATCTGTCCCTCACAGCAGCAGCTGGAACCTCTCCCTATACCAGTATGAGATGATTTCAGAACGGTAATCTGTCCCTCACACCAGCAGGAGGAACCTCTCCTTATACCAGTATGAGATGATTTTAGAACAGTAATCTGTCCTTCACACCAGCAGCAGGAACCTCTCCCTATATCAGTATGAGATGATTTTAGAACGATAATCTGTCCCTCACAGCACCGCCAGGAACCTCTCCCTACTACAGTATGAGATGATTTTAGAATGATAATATGTGCCTCACAGCACCGCCAGGAACCTCTCCCTACTCCAGCATCAGATGATTTTAGAACGCTAATCTGTCCCTCACAGCAGCAGCAGGAACCTCTCCCTACACCAGTATGAGATGATTTTAGAACGATAATCTATCCCTCACAGCAGCACCAGGAATCTCTCCCTGCTCCAGTATGAGATGATTTTAGAACGATAATCTGTCCCTCCCAGTGCCGCCAGGAACCTCTCCCTACTCCAGTATGAGATGATTTTAGAACGATAATCTGTCCCTCACACCAGCAGCTGGAACCTCTCCCTATTCCAGTATGAGATGAATTTAGAACGGTAATCTGTCCCTCACACCAGCAGCCGGAACCTCTCCCTATACCAGTATGAGATGATTTTAGAACGCTAATCTGTCTCTTACAGCAGCAGCAGGAACCTCTCCCTACTCCAGTATGAGATGATTTTAGAACGATAATCTGTCCCTCACAGCACCGCCAGGAACTTCACCCTACTCCAGTATGAGATGATTTTAGAACGATAATCTGTCCCTCACACCAGCAGCAGGAACCTCTCCCTATACCAGTATGAGATGATTTTATCACGGTAATCTGTCCCTCACAGCAACAGCAGGAACCTCTCCCTATAATAGTATGAGATGATTTCATAACGGTAATCTGTCCCTCACAGCAGCAGCAGGAACCTCTCCATAAACTAGTATGAGATGATTTTATATCGCTAATCTATCCCTCACAGTGGCGGCAGGCACCTCACCCTATACCAGTATGAGATAATTTTATAACATTAATCTATCCCTCACAGAGGCGGCAGCATCCTCTCCCTACACTAGCCTGAGAGCATTTTACATGCAGCACTACGTGACTCCAGCTCATATTGAGGCTGGGTCACATGATGTACTGGCCAATCACAGCTATCCCATTAGTAGGCATGGCTGTGATGGCTTCTAAGGGCAAACGAGTGAAACGCTTGTTGATTGGCTGCCCTGCAGCTATTCAAAAGGCACTAAAACATACCCGAACCCTGAACCCGAATCCAGACTTTTTTCAAATGTCTGGGTTCGGGTTCGGAAAACAGACACCCTAAAGTCCGGTACGGAACCAAACTTTACAGTCCGGGTTCGCTCAACCCTAATCATGTGACATAAAAAATTGGAACTACCAATATTTTATTCTCTAGGGTGTCTGCTTTGTGGATCTTAAGGGGAACCCTGCGCCAAAATTAATAAAAAAAGTGTTGGGGTCCCCCCAAAGTCTGTACCAGGCCTTTCAGGTCTGGTATGGATTTTAAGGGGATCCCGTGCCAAAATTAAAAAATAAATTGCGTAGGGGTCCCCCACAAAGTCTGTACCAGGCCCTTCAGGTCTGGTATGGATTTTAAGGGGAACCTGCACCAATTTTTAAAAAAAAATGGCATTTAGTCCCCCCAAAATCCAAACCAGACCCTTATCCAAGCACGCAACCCTATCATGGCAGCAGGGGATGGGTACGCGTGAGCCCCCCCTCATAATTATACCACTACACATGCCCTCAACAGGGGGAGGGTGCTTTGGGGTCCCCAAAGCACCTTGTCCCCATGTTGATGGGTAGAAGGGCCTCATCCCCACAACCCTGGTCAGTGGTTGTGGGGGTCTGCGGGCAGGGGGCTTATTGGAATCTGGAAGCCCCCTTTAATAAGGGGGCCCCCAGATACTGGCCTCCCCCTATGTGAATGAGTATGGGGTACATTGTACCCCTACCCATTCACCAAAAAAGGAGTGTAGTGGTACAAAATCATGAGGCAGTTTTTGACAAGTCTTTTATTGTGTAAAATAGTTCTTTTTCATTCTTTCTTCCTCCATCTTCTCCTGCCCCACTCCTTCTTCTGGTCTCTGCTTCTTCTTTCGGTCTTCTTCCTTCCTCTCATCATCTTCTTCTTCAATCTTCATCATCTTCTTCCTTCTATTTCTCTGCCGCCACTCCTGCTGCCACTGCTGTGCCATCCAGATGTGACTCCCAGAATGGGCAGTCTTCAGTTTGACATTTCTTTTATAAGAATGGGTGGGGCTACCTGGTGACGTAAATGGGTGACCCCTCTCCCTCTGATGTCACATGACATCATAAGGTGTGGGGTTACTCGGTTACATCACATAGTGGCCCCGTCCCTTCTTATAAAAGAAATGTCAAACTGAAGACCGCCCATTCTGGGAGTCGCCTCTGTATGGCACAGCAGCGACGGAGAGAAGGAAGGAAGAAGATGAAGACTGAATAAAAAGATGACAAGAGGAAGGAAGAAGACCAAAAGAAGAAGCAGAAGACCAGAAGAAGGAGTGGGGACTTGTCAAAAACTGCCTCATGTTTTTTGTACCACTACACTCCTTTTTTGGTGAATGGGTAGGAGTGCAATGTACCCCATACTCATTCAAATGGGGGGGGGGGGGTAGGGATCTGGGGCCCCCTTATTAAAGGGTGCTTTCAGATTTCGATAAGCCCCTCGGCCGCAAACCCCCACAACCACTGGCCAGGGTTGTGGGGATGATACCCTTCTCACCATCTACATGGGGACAATGTGCTTTGGGGACCCAAAGCACCCTCCCACTGTTGAGGGCATGTGTACTGGTATAATTCTGAGGGGGCGCTCACCCATCCTCACTCCCTCCTGCCATGCCAGGGCTGCATGTTCAGATAAGGGTCTGGTTTGGATTTGTGGGGACCCCTATGCCATTTTTTAAAAAAAACTGACGCCGGATTCCCCTTAAAACCCATACCAGACCTGAATGGCCTGGTACGGACTTTGGGGGGACCCTTATGCAATTTTTTTTAAATTTTGGCACGGGGTTCCCCTGAAAATCCGTACCAGACCTGAAGGGCCTGGTTTGGATTTTGGGGGGACCCCTGAGCAGGGTTCCCCTTAACCACTTAAGGACAGAGCCTCTTTCTGAGATTTGGTGTTTACAACTTAAAATCATTTTTTTTTAAATAGAATTACTTAGAACCCTCAAACTTTACATATATTTTTTCTAACACCCTAGAGAATAAAATTTGCAATACTTTGTCACACCGTATTTGCGCAGCAGTCTTAACCACTTTAGTCCCGGAAGGATTTCCCAGTTTAGGACCAGAGCATTTTTTGCTATTCGGCACTGCTTTGCTTTAACTGACAATTGCGCGGTCGTGCGACGTTGTACCCAAATAAAATTTGTGTCCTTTTTTCCCACAAATAGAGCTTTCTTTTGGTGGTATTTGACCACCTCTGTGTCATTTCTGATCACTGCTATAAACAAAAAAAGAGCGGCACTTTTGCAAGAAAAAACAATATTTCTTACTTTTTGCTAAAATCCAAATCCAAAAAAATATATTAAAAAAACACTTTTTTTCATTGGTTTTGCCCGCTTTATATTCTTCCTCATATTTTTGGTAAAAAAAAATTGCAATCGGCGTTTATTGATTGGTTTGCGCAAAAGTTGCCACGTTTACGAATGATGAGAATTCATTTTCAAAGTTTTTATTTTTTTATATTTTACCAGTAATGGCGGCGATCTACGATTTTTAGTGGTACTGCGATACTGCGGCGGACATGTCGGACCATTTTGACACTTTTTTGGGACCATTGGCATTCATACAGCGATCAATGCTATGAAAATGCACTGATTACTGTGTAAATGCCATTGGCAGTAAAGGCGTTAACCTGGAGGGGGCGCTCTAAGGGTTAACTATGTTCCCTCTGTTCTAACTGTATGGGGCTGGGGGAGGAGAGTCATCACTGCTTCCATATACAGGAAGCCTGTGGTCACATCCCTTCCCCCTCTGTCAGAACGGAGATCCATGTTTACATACACAGACTTCCATTCTCTCACTGCGGGGGAGCCATCGCGGGTAGCCGGCGGAGATCGAGTTTGCCCTACCTGCTCCCTGGCCCCACCGGGACACAGTGAGTGTGCGAGCGCACCTCTGGCTGCGCATGCACGCTCACAATACTTGTTATCGTGGCCGCCGTCAGGTGACGGCGTTTCGCAATAATGAACCACTTTGCCACGACGGGCGGTTGGCAATCGGTTAAAAGCACAATTTTTTAGGAAAAATTCCCTTTTTTAAATGAAAAAATAAGAAAACAGTAAAGTTAGCCCATTTTTTTTTCTATAGTGGGAAATATAATGTTACGCCGAGTAAATTGATACCCAACATGTCATGCTTCAAAATTGCACCCGCTCGTGGAATGCCGACAAACTTTGGCACTTAAAAATCTCCATCTTCAAAGTTTAAATATTTCTACAGGTTACCAGTTTTGAGTTACAGAGTAGGTCTAGTGCTAGAATTATTGCTCTCGCTCTAACAATCAAATTTTATTCTCTAACTTCACATGTGTGCTCGGCAGTGACGGGGCACTTTACATTTTTTTTTCTTATTTATTTTACTTGTTATTTTTTATTTTTACGCTGTCCATTTAAAAAAATAATTGGGTCACTTTTATTCCTATTACAAGGAATGTAAACATTCCTTGTAATAGAAAAAAAACATATGAGATCTGGGATCAAAAAGACCTCAAATCTCATATTTACACTAAAATGCCCTTTGATGACGTCAGTTATGACGAAACATGTCGGGCGGTTCCATGCACTGATGACTCAGCGCTCCACGTGACCCGGAAGCACGGGTAACATACATGCGATAGCCGGCTGATTGTGAGTAGCCTTTTGGTGTTTTTTTATCTTATTAAAGTATCCGCAGTATTGCACTATTCGAGTCTTTCTCTTCCTTATACATACTCATGGGTTTCCATCTGAGTGGAATTAAACCAAAGATCCACATACATCTACTATATATGTACCATCTGCCCGCAGAGGCTATCTGCCTGCAAGTTGGGCCTGCCTAGAGATAGGAGGCCAAATTGCTCTGGTAAGAGTTCAAACAATCTGAGTGTTGGGTGACAGGGAAGCTGTATTCTGTTCCATTCTACACCTGGTGGAGGAGTCTGTCATTTATTTTCCTTGGGGACTGTTCATACTCAGTGGACTATATATATATATTTTTTGGACTTCTCTATTTCTGCTTATACACTAACTCCTTCGGGATTGGTGGTTTATATACATATATATATATATATATATAATTTTATTGTTTACAATATCGGTTTATTTCACTTTGTTGTTTTTTATGCACTGGCACTTTTTGTAAGGGGTATTTGTATATTATCAGTGTATTCATTTAACTTTTCAGCACATGCACTTTAATTTTCAGTGTTTTGGTTGCGCAGTTTTTTTGTTATTTATGCAATAAAAAAATTGCTTCAAAATTGCGCCCACTCGTGGAATGGCAACAAACTTTGACACTTAAAAATCTCCATCGGCAAACTTTAAACAATTCTACGGGTTACCAGTTTTCAGTTAAAGAGAAGGTCTAGTGCTAGAATTATTGCTCCCACTCTAATGATCGTGGCAATACCTCACATGTGTGGTTTGAACACCGTTTACATATGCAGGCAGGACTTACCTATGGTTTATGGTGTGGTTGGATGTGGCGCTGCCTGAGTGTTGGGTGTTGAATGCGTTCTGGAAAAAATGCTGGTATAATGTGCTAGTATGGGGGTATGCCAGTGGCCTGTACAACCCCTACAGTATAATGCTATAGTGTCACGTTACTATTTTATAAAGTGCATACGTGCTTAAATACATTCATATGTGTCATTAAAGTGTCGTGTCATGTTCAACAGTTGTGTGAAATCACATGTAAACCAAAAAACCGCCTATCTGATGATCTATACATAAGTATACAACGTAGTGCACAAAATTCCATGAAATGACAAACCTCAATTGATAAAAACTTAAAATGATGTGCTAGTATATATGTGCTAGTATAGCCGAAATGAGTTTTTTTGGAAAAAAGGTGTGCTCTTAAAAGTCTGTATGATTTAAACATGGATGAAAAGTTCACAGTTGTTCTAAACATCAAGGCATGTCCTATCTAGGATTTCAGTTCTTCTCCAGATAAGCAACATATAACAACTCTTCATACAGTTTCAAGTGTTCAGTGATCAGAAGTGGTAATCCTCAAAACTCCTATTCTTAGAACCAGTTTCATGTGGAAAAGGTGTTGTTCACACGTGCTCCCCTATGTTCCCCTCCTTACCAGAGGGCACTACCCCTGCAGGGGTGAAGTGCCTGTCTTTTAATCCTGAGTTGCTCCTCGTGATGGTGTGCTCGTCCGTCCGTATCAGAAAAATGGACCAGGTGATCACACTGGGTCTTGCCGGGCCCTTACCTATGCATTCACTTTTTTTTTTTAGTTTTATTTATTTTACTTGTTAATTTTTTTTTTTTACACTGTCGATTTATAAAAAAAATGGGTCACTTTTATTCCTATTCCAAGGAATGTAAACATTCCTTGTAATAGAAAAAAGCATGACGGGGCATATTAAATTTGAAATCTGGGGTCAAAAAGATTCCAGGTCTCATTTTTACACTAAAATGCAATAAAAAACAAAAAAAATGACGCTTGCATAAAAAAAAAGTCTCCTTTAACCACTTCCATACAGGACACTTACACCCCCTTCCTTCCCAGACCAATTTTCAGCTTTCAGCACTCTCACACTTTAAATGACAATTACTCAGTCATGCAACACTGCACCCAAACAAAATTTTTATCATTTTTTTCTCACAAATAGAGCTTTCTTTTGGTGGTATATAATCACTGCTGGTTTTTTTATTTTTTTCAATATAAGCGAAAAAGTAGCGAAAATTTTGAAAAAAAAACACTTTTTTTTAGTTTGTATTGAAAAATTTTGCAAAAAAGTAATTTTTCTTCATAAATTTGGGCGATAATTTATACTGCTACATATCTTTGGTAAAAATAACCCAAATTAGTGTATATTATTTGGTCTCTGTGAAAGTTATAGAGTCTACAAGCTCTGGTGCCAATCATTGAAAATTGATC
>BLSH010035655.1:858615-870525 GCA_018402905.1 Glandirana rugosa
CATTTCAGACACACAGTGAAATTTACTTTGGCCCTTATTGACTTGTAGACAAGACGTTTGTAGACATTTCATACACACAGTGAAATTTCAGAACAGATGTTCAGTTATTCCCGGTTTCATTTAAAGTGACACACAGACTTTACAGATGTTTGCAGAACAGTAGTTCAGTTATTCCCAGTTTCATTTAAAGTGACACACACAGTTTCCAGATGTTTGCAGAACAGTAGTTCAGTTAGTCCCGGTTTTTATTTAAAGTGACACACACATTTTCCAGATGTTTGCAGAACAGTGATAAGGGGTTATTTATACTTTTTTGACACAGTTTGAAGGTGATTTTAGAACAGTTATATGGGTTCTACCGTTAATTAATACTTTTCAGACCCAGTTTGAAGATGGTCCAAATCCACATCCATTTTTGCTTTTTTTAGGTTTTTTTTTTTTTAAATATTTAAAGTTATTTCCCTGTCCCCATTTCTTTGTAGGGCACTTGTCCCACCCTTACCCCCATTTTCCTTCCTTTTGCAGACCTCTAGGAATTTCCTGGACTTTTTTACAGCAATTTTCAGAACTTTTGGTAAAATTACCAGAACCCCGGACCCGAACCCGGACTTTTTTTGAAAAGTCCGGGTTCGGGTCTGGGTCCCGGACACCCCAAATTTTGGTACGGACCCGAACTTTACAGTCCGGGTTCGCTCAACTCTAACCACAATGGTAAATCCTACTCACCGGATCTGTATGATTCTCATTACAAGAATCAATAGCGCTGTAAGATCAAGCCTTTTGTTGTCCCAAAGAGAAGTTCTCCTAGGATTCCCAATTCCCAACGACCGGTCGGTAAGCAAGAAATTTCCAACAAACGGTGGGTGAGCCGGACATCACAGTGCTCGCACCAGCATATATCTGGTTTTGAAAGTGAAGGATAGGGGCCACATGGTGAAGTACATCCAATTTATTTAAGCATAAAACATAAAAATAAATAAAAGCTTACAAGCGTGTAGAAGGTGCAGGGGACACCAATAGCACTCCACCTGCGTTGCAAACGAACGGAAGTGACTGTATGATGAACTGACCCTAAACTTAAACTAGATACTCTGTAAAAGTTATGATCTTCATGATAAAACTGTTGACAGGTACTGTAATTATGTCATTGTAAAAGCTTACAAGCGTGTAGAAGGTGCAGGGGACACCAATAGCACTCCACCTGCGTTGCAAACGAACGGAAGTGACTGTATGATGAACTGACCCTAAACTTAAACTAGATACTCTGTAAAAGTTATGATCTTCATGATAAAACTGTTGACAGGTACTGTAATTACGTCATCACTGAGCTATTTACCGCATGTATTGTATTGTTATGGAAAACCATTTCAATAAAAATATTGAAACATAAAGTTACATTCAATCACCTATAGATGTCTGCTTTTTTAGATGTAGTAGAATATAATAGATTTAATGTCTGTACAGACTTAATTAAAGCATATTTAAAGCCCACAACATTTTTTTTCCATATCTTGGCTTTTGGGCTCAATAGATATTTTTAGAAATATCGCACTTCATCCCATAAATAGTTAGAACAAATGGTTGTGAGGTTCCCATTGGGATTATGCTGTGGATTGTAATACAGTACATTTTATTGTTTACATTAAAATGACGTCTGACACTACATAAAAATGGAGTTCAAATAGATACTTTCAGTGGTTACCAAACAAATACAGTGGTGGTTGGAACTGTAATGCTGTTATCCCGACATGTTTTGCCAAACCAATAGCTTCCTCAGGGGATTTTCAAACAGCCCCCAAGCTATTAACTTAATAGAAATAACAAAAGAAGCATTGTAAGGAAACAGTGTGAACAAAAATAGACAAAACCAGTTTAAACAAATTTTAAAACATGATTAATTTCACATTGGTGGTTGGAAAAACAACCAAGGTGCTGGCTCTCCTCAGTCCATATTCACCCACACAGGAACCAATGCACAAGTGCCAAGGAAAAGGCACCACCTCCAGTAGGGTATGGCACCATGCGGCTGCAGAAGGTGCACAAAGTCCTGGCTGCGATGGAATAGCGAATAGGTAAGTGTATGGTTAGGTATATACTGTAGTTTAGCAAAGTTCTTCATATATATAAAAATTATGCATAAACCAGCACTAAACAATAGTGCAAGGTTGGGCTTGTGAGCAATATTAGTCTCCTTATTTATAAGGATAGTGTCAAAAATACATGAAATATGCCAAAGACTTACTTGGATTGTGGATCAAATAAGGTTCGGCAGCGGGCGCTTAAGAGTAAGGCACAAAAAAGGTCCAAACACTCTGTGTGAGTGTATAACTCTAGATGCAATGCAATAAAATGTGCACTAGAGGGTATGAACAGACAAAGAAAGTTAATGTCTAAGAAGCGTTTATCGCACAAACAGAGATGGAGACAGATGGAAGACATTAGAGGCAGGTATTGCTGAGCGTGGCACAACATCCCATATACTGTGAACAAGCATAAAAACCAAAAGAGAAGAAAAGTGGGACTTTAAAGGCTGTCACTATATTTCCCAAACAGGAAAACACAGCAGTGAAATATTTCTAAAAATCAGTATTTATTGTAGTACATTGTGACACAAATATACGTTAATAGCATAACGTTAATAGCATATTATGCATGTTATGGACACAAAGGTACAGATAATACACTGTAGACACATATAGTGTCCGGTAGGCCCAATGCAGGATGATGCTGTGAAAACATCCAGTATCGCTCGAGGGCCGGCTGATGGGATGATTCTACTGCCACATAGAAATCGCAACGCGTTTCGCTGAGAGCTTCTTCAGGTGATTCTAGTGCTCATTAGGCAAGAAAATTGTATTAGTTTAGCCCACAGTGATCTCATTTGCAATTAAGGCAAATGCATAACATATTGATGCATAGCATATCTCTATTTCACTGTCTGCACAAATTTTGTATAAATAAGCTAGCCATTAAGGCTAGGATCAATACAACATGCATATATGTACAAAAATATGTCTATCCAAAAAATAATAAATAGGTGAACAAAGATAAATGGAGATAAATGATATGTCCTTATTCCCTCCAAACATTCACATCAAACCCACCTTGAACGGGAAAAACACATACCGATGTTGTGGTGTGAGGGGCCAACCAGACATCCAGGCATGCGGGCCTAAAAAAAAAATAAAAAAAAAAAAAAAAAAAATATATATATATATATATATATATATATATAATCAGGTCAAATCATAATAAATATAACTTATGTACTTTGGATCTTTGTTACTGATTTCTCTCAGTGACCACATCATCTTAACCAAAGAGAACCATTTTCTTTAACCACTTCCCGACCGCCGATCGGCACCTGACGGCGGCAAAGTGGTTCGTTCCCGCAAAACGCCATCATACGACGGCGGCTGCGGGATTGAGCTTAGTGAGCGCGCGCGCGCCGCCGGAGGCGCGCCCGCATGCTCACTGTGTTCGGGGAGGGCCAGGGAGCGGGTGCGGCGGCTTCGATTGCCGCCGGCTACCCGCGATGGCCCCCCGAGCGGAGGAACGGAGGTCCGTGTATGTAAACACGGACCTCCGCTCTGTGTGAAGGGGGAAGGGCTGTGATCACAGCCTTCCTGTATACGAAGGCTGTGACCACTTCCCTTCCCCAGATAGTGCTGTTCCCCTACAGTTAGAACATGCCCAGGGAACATAGTTAACCCTTAGAGCGCCCCCTGCAGGTTAACCCCTTCACTGCCAATGACATTTACACAGTAATCAGTGAATTTTTAAAGCACTGATCGCTGTATAAATGCCAATGGTCCCAAAAAAGTGTCAAAATAGTCCGACATGTCCGCTGAAATATCGCAGTACCGCCAAAAATCGCAGATCGCCGCCATTACTAGTAAAAAAAAAAAAAAAAAAACCCAAAAATGAATTCTCATCATCCGTAAACGCGACCACTTTTGCGCAAACCAATCAATAAACGCCGATTGCGATTTTTTTATCGCAAATATGAGGAAGAATATAAATCGGCCAAAAATGGTGAAAAAAATGTTTTTTTATATATTTTTTTTTTATTTGTATTCTAGCAAAAAGTAAGAAATTTGGGTTTTTTTGCAAAATTGTCGCTCTTCTTTTGTTTATAGCGGTGATCAGAAATGACGCAGAGGTGATCAAATACCACCAAAAGAAAGCTCTGTTTGTGGGAAAAAAAGGACGCAAATTTCGTTTGGGTACAACGTTGCACGACCGCGCAATTTTCAGTTAAAGCCACGCAGTGCCGAATCGCAAAAAGGGCTCCGGTAGTAAAGCTGGAAATCCTTCCAGGGCTGAAGTGGTTAATCACACATATTCAGTAAGTGTGTATAACCATACACACACATATGTAAATATACATATTTGACATTTTTGTTTCATATTGGTTTGCTTGCCACAGCAGATAATTCCTCACATAGGGCTACTTGGACTACAGCCCCCATCCCCACTTTTCCAAATACATTATGATTTGACCTGATTATACACTATATATATACATATATATATATATATATATATATATATATTTTTAGGCCCGCATGCCTGGATGTCCAGTTGGCCTCTCACGGACGGGACAGAGTGGTGCTACCACCACAACATCAGTATGTGTTTTTCCCGTTCAAGGGGGGTTTGATGTGAATGTTTGGAGGGTATAAGGACATATCATTTATCTCCATATATCTTTGTTTACCTATTTATTATTTTTTGGATAGACATTTTTTTTTTTGTACATATATGCATGTTGTATTGAACCTAGCCTTAATGGCTAGGATCTTATTTATACAAAATTTGTGCAGACAGTGAAATAGACATATGCTATGTATCAATATGGTATGCATTTGTCTTAATTGCAAATGAGATCACTGTGGGCTACACTAATAAAAATGTCTTGCCTATTGACCACTAGGATCACCTGAAGAAGCTCTCAGTGAAACGCATTGCAATTTCTATGTGGCAGTAGAATCATCCCGCCAGGCGGCCCTTTAGCAATACTGGATGTTTTCACAGCATCATCCTGCATTGGGCCTACCGGACACTATATGTGCCTACAGTGTATTATCTGTACCTTTGGGACCATAACATGCATAATATGCTATTAGCATATATTTGTGTCTCAATGTGCTACAATAAATACTGATTTTTAGAAATATTTCATTGTAGTGTTTTCCTGTTTGGGAAATATAGTGACAGCCTTTAAAGTCCCACTTTTCTTCTCTTTTGGTTTTTAGACATGGAGACAGAGGCAATTTTTTTATCAATAATCTTCTAATTATGGTGTGGAAACAAAGATAGCTTAGTATGAATGCATTTAAATAACTGGCCGGTGAACATATACACCCCCATCATATATATCAGTGTGCACATACACACGACATAGAGTGTATGGCAATCCGTTTATAAATGCCTAAACCTTCCATTGCATTCCAAGGTGCCATTAATTAAGAGGACAGGTGTGTAGCTGAATACATGTAAATAGGTAGCCGGGTACTTAACTGACCCAAAGTAAGGAGCTATTAACTAATTAAATCACATACATTCTAACGCAAGCACTTAAAAAACTTTTCTGATGGAAATAGTCATCCCAGACAAAGATATATGTTTAAGAAAGGCAATAGGATAAAAAGTAGTTTTGCACAGACAATGTAGGTCAGATTGCCGCATACGATTTTACCTTAATGTTGTACCAGCAACAAAGAGGCACTCCCAGTGTCCAGCAATGAATACAGCTGTAGATGCTGGCTTTATACGTCTCCCACTTGGCTGGCGTCTGATGTCACCGGCCAAGTGCGGACATGACTCATGGCTGGGCACATGCGCCACCCACCCAAGTGTCAAACTTGTCTAGGATGGCATGTAACATAGTGGATGGAGTTCTGTAGCCTACAGAGAGAGATGGGAACTTTAACAGACCAAAAATTAGCAAATCAGAGAAATTCATTGTTGGGGTTTACATACAGTATAATTTAGGAAAGGAAATACCTGGTCATGTATTAGCCAGTCTCAACATGTTTACTTTGCTTCAATAAGGCGCTAGCACAGAGGAAAAGGTATGCATAAGATGATTAAAGATTCTTATCAGCACAATTAATATACTGGACTGTCAACCACTTATTTCAAAGGTTTTATTGCAGGACTTCTGAAACTAAGCAGAATGCACAAATTAATATTTATTTGTTTAACTTATGACTATCTTATTTTTCTTTATTTACAGAGGTATATTCGAAGTGTCTCAAAGATTTTCCTTTCTTTGCTTCTGCCCAATATCACACCATTTTAAAGGCTATTAAGCCATGCAATATTGTTGTTTAATGGCATAACTGCTGAACTTGTTTCCTATGTGAATGGCAATGCTTCAATTGTTGGAGTGTGTGTTTAAACAAATTAATTAAGTATCCTTCTGTGCACAGTTACAAAAGCTGGTGTTTTTATGGATAAACGTGTGAGCTGGTTGGTGCCAAAATAAATAGCTGTCTTTCAGTTTAAAATGAACTTGAATAGAACCATCTAAATAAAGTTTATTCTTGCAGCACTGGAACAATATATTGCCTTTGCAGCTCTTTTCAAGTTGTCATATAATGCTATTTAAAGCAAAAAAAAAGTATGGAGGAAAATGTTTTGAAGGTTCAATGTGTAAAACTTTATTTGTATTTGCTTTTCAACTTTTTAATCTAAGTAAATCATTTTCTTGCCAATTATGAATATTTAAAAACATGCTACTATGGAATGATAAGAAAGACTCAAAGCTTAAAGAGCTGTAAAGTATTGTTGGATCTAGATTGTTTTCATTAAAATCTGTTTGCATTGAGTTTATCCACTTGCCCTTGTTTACTCACAAAAGGTCAGTAGCTGTGCTTTATTTGCTTATTTTTCAGTGCACCATTTAGATTTTTCAGCATTAGCTAAAAAGTCAATATTCCCCAAAAAAGGAAGGTGTTTACCGTGGCTATTTCGCTATCTGGTCTAACAGCATATTATACATTAATTAAACATTGACTTTGTCACCTGAAATATCTAGCAGTAAAAGTCCTTAAGTCATTATCTGCATTATGTTCACCTCCAGCAAATTGGTTTGTGTTTTATAGCAACAACAATTATAAATTGACACCTGGAAGCTGATGTGAGATTCTACTAAAAATTTAAAAGAAGGAATAAACAATAATGTGAACTGTTTAGAACTTGTGATAATGGATAATGACAGAGATACTCTATTCTGGCCATTCATTTCTCACTGTTCTGTATCTGCTGAATTAAAACACAACATTTTGAATGCTATACCATTAATTTTTTCAAGCTGGCACTGTGTGTTGTTTATAGTAACACTGTATGCTCAAGAAAGCAACAATCAGTGCCTCCTCTGGTTGCAGAGAATGGCCATAAGTTGGGAAATGGGACTCTGGGCCACCGGTCACAGCTAAAGCTTGGTACACACTATTTGTTTTCTTTCTGGTCAACCAGTTAAACAAAAACAAGAATTGTCAGCTCTGGTCGGAGCTGCTGTGCTAGCGATCCGACATTAGTACAGCAATCTCCCCCGCTGAACTGTTGTGTTCTCACAGGGGGATGCCACCCCCACCAGAACACTACTGGTTTTCCAGAATGCACATGCAACAGTTCAGCCAGCTTATGTCAGACCAGCTGGCATACAAACGGGCTGAATGTTGGCCATTTTTTGTTAACTGGCTGATGTCTCCTGATGTCTCCCGGCATTCGGCCCGTGTGTATGGGGCTTAAGTGCAGTGAAAGGATAACAGTGCCACAGAGCTTGATTCATTCTGGTAGGAATATTTGTTTTTCAAGACATGTCAAAACTCCCATTTTTGTGGGTTAGGAAACTTCTAAGCTGAGTGTTAAAAACCAAAGACTCTAGTGTAGCAGCATGCTCTAAAATGTTAAATATGTATGCTAACAATAAATCTGACTGACAATTGAACAATGATTTTGACTGTAAATAGTAACAAAAATTACAATCAGAATTATTATTTTTAAAAAATCATATTTAAAGGAGTTGTAAAGGTTCATTTTTTTTTAATAACAGACATGGTATACTTACCTCCTCTGTGCAGTGTTTTTTCACAGAGTGGCTCCAATCCTCCTGAGCCCCTCTGGGGTCCCTCAGCAGCACTCCTGTCTCCTCCCCGCATTGAGTGCATCGACGGAGAAGTGCTCTCCCTTGGGGCACCCGTGCATCCATTGACACAGACAGCAGGACTTGGCACTGCCCCTGGTTCCCGCATGATTGGATTTGATTGACAGCAGCGGGAGCCAATGGCTGCACTGCTATCAATCTATCTAATCAGGACCCGAGCTCTGGCTGGTGTACTTGTCTCTGTCCCTGGAAAGACTGGGTTCAGGTAAGTAAAAGGCGGGATCTGGGGGGCTGGTGCACTACAGGAGGTATTTCACCTTAATGCATAGAATGCAGTTAGGTGAAAAACCTTGAGGGTTTACAACCCCTTTAAGAAGAACATCAGCGAAAATTACAGGTACATGATTACCTTTCATGTAAATGTTAACTAGAAACGCTTTTCACGGCAGAAGCATGAAAGGTACAATAAACCATTTACCAATACCTAAACTATTTCCCAAAACAGTTACATTCAAGCTATGGCAGATCAAACAGAGGCTGAGGTGGCAGCTTCCTGAGGCATCCATACTATAAATGCAATAAAGAATATACAGTCAGGTCCATAAATATTGGGACATCGACACAATTCTAATCTTTTTTTTTTTATATTTCAAAATTTTATTGAGAATATGAACAAGTCAGAGAATACACGTATGGATAAATTTGCATTTTTAAGAGACAGACAAGGGGGGAGGGAAGGGTGGGGGGGAAGGGGGGTGAGATTTAGGTGACAAATGGTATGGGAAATGCAATACTTGAAGGTGAACTGAGGAAGGGGACAGGTGAGGGAAAGAAGGGAGGGGGACACGGCATTTCAGAGGTTATTCTGCAAGCCAGGCTCAGTAAGTGTAAATGAAATCTCCTAGAAATCAAGGGTTAGTTCAGAAGATATACCTGGATAGATAAGGGAGACCTCCCTCCCCCCCGCAGCCCCCCCCCCCCGATGGGAGGAAGGAAGAAGCCCCGGGCGGGCAAAGTCTGCTTCCAGGGGTGGAAAGATGGGAGATTTGACCTCAGGATGGGAATTGGGTTTGGATATGTGCTAGGCTTATTGGATTGCAGAAATCCTCTGAAAAAAAGAAAAGTGCGTTAAGTCATATCAGAAACGTTACAACAACGGTTAAACTGAGTAGATTCAAATGTATATAAACTTATCCTTGACTTTTTAACTCTAGACCAGAACGGATATGTCGTAGACCTAGCTAGCAGAATCATCACCAGAGTCTTTTGGGTAAGGCTGCCGAGGTCTCAGGTACTGGTCATAGAGGCGTGGGGGGTGAGTCCTTCTTGAGCTTGTCTGGAAAAAGGTGATCATAATATACATGTTCCATCTTCTGTGGATTCGCATTTGTGATCCTTGTTTGTTGGTCCAGAAATCGAGTAGTTCCCTGTATAGGAGGGTGTTTAGATGTCTCTGTACCTCTGAGATGGTAGGGGGGTGCATTTGTGTCCAATGTGACATTATCGCTTTGCGGGCTGCTAGTAAACAGATATGTACCCATATGTCCTTTAGGGTTCCAGGAGCGGTGAGTCCCTGGTGGGGGTTGTGGTAGTCACCAAAGAGCATTAGGGTCGGATGGTAGTGAACAGGTTGGCTCGTAACCTTGGTAATCAGTGCCTGAACTTGTGTCCAGAAGATTGATACTTCAGGACATTGCCAGAATCTGTGCGTGAGCGACGGATTAGTCAGTTTACACCATGGGCAGATTCTGGATCCGGGTGAAGACGGTGGGATGTAATAGGGGACGTATGCCCTGTGTAGGATCTTGAGCTGTGTCTCTCTCCAGGTTTTGTTGGTTGTCATTTTCAGGATTCTATTGTGGCCTTTCAAAATTGAATCCTGGGGTAAATCCAACCCAAGTTCCCTGGACCATGCCTTTATAGAGGTGGATTCCAGTGATTTGGAAAAGAAAGGGAGTAGGTTTCTGTATATGTGAGATACAGTGAAGCTGTTTTTGCTTATCATGGTATCCAAGGCAGAGGGTTGAAATCTTGTTCGAGGGTTTGGGCAGAGTTTGCGTACGAAGGTAGTGAGTTGGTGGATGTAAAAATTGTGGTGAGCCGGCAAATTGTAATGTTCTAATGTGGACTGGACTGGTAAAGGCAATCCGGTTATTGGGTCAAATAGGTCAATCAGTTTCCTGAGGTTGCGGTTGTCCCAAATGCGGAATGCTTCGTGGTGGGTGGAGGGGGTGAACATCGGGTTTCCCCTAATGGGCAGGAATTCCGAGATGTTAGCAGGGAGATGTTGGACCCTCCTTGTGTTTCTCCATGCCACGAGGGTGTCTTTCACCAGGAGGTTGTGTTTGAGGTGAGGCGGGAGAGTATTTGGGTTGCAGTGAAGAATAGATCCCAGCTCGTAAGGGTGAACCATTGCTGATTCTATGTTGTAGTTTGTGAATTTTGACTCTCTAGTCAGCCAGTCTATACCACTGCGTAAGACACACGACAGATTGTACAGTCTAACATGTGGAAGCCCCAAGCCCCCCTCGCTCCTCGGGAGACGCAGCTTTGATAAAGCAATTCTAGGTTTTTTGCATTGCCAGAGAAAGGCTGTGATACCTCGATCTAGCTTTTGGAGGTCTGAATGTTTGATTAGAATAGGAATAGTTTGCATAGGGTATAGTAATTTGGCAAAGCTGATCATTTTGAATAGGCAGCATCTCCCCGTGAGCGTGAGAGGCAGGTTCATCCAGGATTCTAGCTGGGCTAATATCTTCGATATTATTGGGGGAAAATTCAGAGAGTAGATTGAGGAAGAGTCTCTGCTGATGTTAACGCCTAAATAGGTGATGTGGTGCTGAGCTATGGGAAGTGGAGATGTTGTAATCCACTTAGCCTTGTTGTTAGGTTGGAGGGGTAGGATTTCGCTCTTGGTGAAATTTATTTTCAGACCCGAACATTTTCGGAATAGGTTAAAGGTGTCCATTATAACTGGGAGGTCTTTATGCGGGTCCGTGGTAAAGATCAAAATGTCGTCCGCAAACAGTGCGACTCGAATCTCCTCGTTTCCCATGTTAATACCATGAAGGGGGGTATTGGATATAAGGTATCGAGAGAGAGGTTCCAGTGCAATATTGAATAAGAGTGGGGATAAGGGGCAGCCTTGCCTGGTCCCCTTGTGGAGGGGGAAAGGGTTAGATATAATCCCCGCTGCCACCACCTGTGCCTGGGGGGCCGCATAAAGGCTTCTGACAAAGTGCATAAAAGGGCCCGAAAATCTGAACTTGTCCAGAGCCTGGAATAGCCAGGGGAAACTCACATTGTCAAAAGCCTTCTCGGCATCGAGGGTAATTATGGCTAAATTTTGGGTTGGGTGCGACTTCGCATAGTCCAGTACTGCTAGAACTTTTCGTATATTGGAGGTGGCCGTTCTACCTTGGGTGAACCCTGCCTGTGCAGGGTGAATCAGCGAGGGCATGATTTTTGCTAAGCGGGACGCTATTATTTTTTAAAGTAATTTCGAATCTACATTTAGTAAAGAGATGGGGCGATAAGATCCTGGGTCCTGGGGGTCTTTACCTTTTTTTTCGATTAGTTTTATATAGGCCTGGTGGCCGGTTGGTAAATAAGGGCCTCCTTGCCAAATTCCATTGAAAACCCGAGCTAGTTCCTGGGGGATATAGGGCATTGTGAGTTTGTAGAATTCGGCGGTTAAGCCGTCGGGGCCAGGGGATTTGTGGCTGGAGAGGTTTTTAATGGCCTGTTCAATTTCTACCCCACTGATAGGCGCATTTAGGGCTTCTAGTTGAGCA
>BLSH010035655.1:870535-880651 GCA_018402905.1 Glandirana rugosa
TTAATGAAATTTTTTATTATCGCAGGGCGAATCGTTTTTAGTACGGGAGCGACTAAGTGGGACGTGTCCGTCCCAAGTGGGTTCCATCTTGCCGGTGGAGGTTATATGCTTTTCAAGATCGTCATGACCTGATACGCTTCAGCGTGGGTTGGGTTTTAAATCGGTATTAATGGGAGCTACGGCTCTTCCGAAAACTGTTACACTCAAAGGGGACCGATAAGGTCCGAGACCTGTTCAAGCCTAAAAGCCCGGGAAAATACGTGAAACAGTCTTCGGAAATACGCCGGGGGGTCCGTGTCCACCACCGTCGCCCCTAATATAGATTGTCGTATATTGGAGGTGGCCGTTCTACCTTGGGTGAACCCTGCCTGTGCAGGGTGAATCAGCGAGGGCATGATTTTTGCTAAGCGGGACGCTATTATTTTTTAAAGTAATTTTGAATCTACATTTAGTAAAGAGATGGGGCGATAAGATCCTGGGTCCTGGGGGTCTTTACCTTTTTTTTCGATTAGTTTTATATAGGCCTGGTGGCCGGTTGGTAAATAAGGGCCTCCTTGCCAAATTCCATTGAAAACCCGAGCTAGTTCCTGGGGGATATAGGGCATTGTGAGTTTGTAGAATTCGGCGGTTAGGCCGTCGGGGCCAGGGGATTTGTGGTTGGAGAGGTTTTTAATGGCCTGTTCAATTTCTACCCCACTGATAGGCGCATTTAGGGCTTCTAGTTGAGCAGGCTCTATATGTGGAAGTGTCGAGTTATTTAAGAATGTATCTGCTGCTATATGTTCTAGATTGTCCGTAGCATATAAAGAGGAGTAGTATTGAAGGAGAATTTCATTTATTTTCTCCGGTCTGGAGGTTAGGTTTCCTGAAGTATCTTTAAGGTGTGTAATATGGGTAGGCTTGTATTGGCCTTTGCTTAGCCCCTTCCTTACCCGGCACTTAAACCCCCCTCCTGCCCAGACCAATTTTTGGCTTTCAGCGCTGTCGCATTTTGAATGACAATTGCGCGGTCGTGCGACGTTGTACCCAAATAAAATTTGCGTCCTTTTTTTCCCACGAATAGAGCTTTCTTTTGGTGGTATGTGACCCCCTCTGCGTCATTTCTGATCGCCGCTATACACAAAAAATGAGCGACAATTTTGCAAAAAAGAACAATATTTTTTTACTTTTTGCTAAAGTACAAATCCATTAAAAAAATTATTCATCAGTTTTGGCCGATATTTATTCTTCTACATATTTTTGTTAAAAAAAAAAATCGCAATCGGCGTATATTGATTGGTTTGCGCAAAAGTTATCGCGTCTACAAACTGGGAATTGATTTATGGCGTTTTTATTATTTTTTTTTTTTTACTAGTAATGGCGGCGATCTGCGATTTTTATCGGGACTGCGATATTGGGGCGGACATGTCGGACATTTTTTACACATTTTTGGGACCAATGACATTTATTCAGCGATCAGAAATTTAAATGTCCACTGATTACTGTATAAATGTCATTGGCATTGAAGGGGTTAACCTGCAGGGGCAGTGAAGGGGTTAACAAATGTTCCCTGGGTGTGTTCTAACTGTGGGGGGGAGGGGCTGGCCGGGACATAACAGATCTAACTGATCCCAGTGACAGGGATCAGTAGATCTGCTTGTCCCCTGTCACAGAACGGGGAACCGCCATGTTTACAATGGCGGTTCCCCGTTCTGAGGCTCCTAAATGTGATCGGCGGGTCTCGGGCGGACATCGAGTCCGCCCGACCCACGGGCACGCGCGCGCGCCGCCGCTGCCTCCAGGGGGCGCGCCTGGAGCGTGCGCAGTGGAGGACGTCCATGGACTTCCTCCGGGCATTTCAGGTCCGCGCTGGAGCCATACTTCGGCAATAGCGCAGACCTGGAGTGGTCAATCTAGCAAGTAGTTTTCCCGTCTTGTTCCCCTGTTTGTGCAGTGTGAGATCCCAATGTGTGGTATGAATTCGGTCTAGGTGATCTGCCCACGTTTCGAATTGTTGTTTGGCTGTCTGCCATTTTTCTCTATTTTCTGGGGTATTATGTTGTTGAAGGGCCCTCTGGGTTACTCTCAACTGCTTACTCATTTCTGTATATCTTTTGGTGGCGTTTTTCTTGTAATGGGCCGCGTAGGCAATAATTTTGCCGCGGAGGACGGCTTTCCCCGCATCCCAGTAGAGGTTTGGGTTGGGGCAGTGGGGTCTGTTGTTGTTGGAGTAGTCTTCCCAGGTCGTGCGCAGTACCTCTTGTAGATGTGTGTCCCCTGCTAAATATGAGGGGAATCTCCAAATCTTAGGAGAGGCAGGGACTGTGAGATCTGATAGAGTGACTGAAACTGGGCTATGATCAGAGATAGCTATGTCGTGGATGTGGGACTCCCTGACATAGTGTAATGCTGAGTGTGAGGCGAATATGTAGTCGATTCTTGAGAACGACCCATGAGGTGGGGAATAAAATGAGTATTCTCTTCCCGTAGGATGGGATAAGCGCCATATGTCAGTTAGATTTGTGTCGGAGGCGAATCGTTCCAACAGGGAAGGCGTGTTAGGAAGACTGGCGTGTAGTTGGGGGACCTTGTAGGAGGACCTGTCCTCTGCCGGGTTGCTCACCGTGTTGAAGTCACCTCCAACTAGGTGTGGTAAGTGTGGCTTATGCAGTAACCATCTCGTGGTCTCCTGGAAGAATGGCAGGGTTGGTGAGTTTGGGGCATATATGTTTGAAACCATAATATCTTTTGACTGAAATCTGAGATGCAATGTCACTATACGGCCTAGGGAGTCACATTTCTCCTCTATGATAGATGGCTGTAGTTTTTTATGTATAAGAATTATGACTCCAGCTTTCCTGCCTACCGCAGGCGAGCCATGTACACTCCCTACCCAGAATTTTCGGAGACGATGGAAGTCATCCGCACCGAGGTGGGTCTCTTGAAGGAGAGCCACGTCAGTGCGGAGGTTTTTGAGGTGCCTGAGAACTTTGGTTCGTTTGGAGGGGGACCGTAGTCCTTTTATGTTCCAGGATACTACCCGTATGAATGTAAAAAACTGGAAGGGGTTCTGTTGTGGTGTTTGTATAGTGTTTGTGTAATAGGCAAGAAGGACTCACGGTTTAGCAGTGGTGATGGTTTAATCTCTCTAGGGTGAACATCGGCAGTCTCTTTCCGTGCAAGGTGGGAGCAAGAGATTGAGTAAAGACTGTAAGAAACAAAAGGGAACATTAGTACATAGAACAATAACACAATCTTTCTGCACTTCGCTTTTTTCCTCATGAGTAACAAACTAATGCGCGGCTAGTCCGCTCAACAGGCAATGGTACAGGTGAGATAATGGAGGGAAGATCTCAGCAATGAAAAGGAGAGCTTTTACCGGTGTGTTAGTGGGCACCGGGTTGTGAGGTTCTGTAATACTGGCAATTAGGCAGCGGGGAAGGGGCAAAAGAGCCCTGTATAACCGTTTGATGTGAGGATGATTGGATTGCATTAAGTGTGGATCAGAGAAGTACCCCGTTGTTGTTGGGGCGTAGGCGTTTTGCTGGGTCTTTTCTGGGGCTCCTTTGTTCCCTGGAGCCCGGCGAGGCCAGGTCTTGGGTTGTAGCGGGGCTGGTGCGGGTGGATGTTAATGATCTGAGGAAAGTCTCAGCTTCTCTGGGGGTTTGGAAGGAAAGCTGTTTGCCATCATTTGTTTGGATTCGTAGTGTCGCTGGGAATGCCAGAGAAAAGCATATTTTTTGTTTGTAGAGATCTGAGCAGACCGCCTGAAAGGCTTTACGTTTTTTGGACACTTCGGCAGAATAGTCCGCAAATAAGAGTAGGCTAGCTCCTTCTATTTTCAGGTTTCGATTTTTCCTGAAGGCTTGTAGGATTTCCAGTTTGTCGGCATAGTTTAGATACTTTACTATGACTGCCCTGGGAGATTTGCGGTTAGGATCTGGAGGGCCAATTCTGTGTGCACGTTCAACAGTGCAAGGCACAGGCAGGTCAAGCTCCTCAGGGATACGTGAGGAGCAAATATGGGCGAGAGCATTATTGGGACAGTCCTCAGGTAAGCCTATTATCCTTAGATTGCTCCTTCTGGACCTATTTTCTAAATCTTCTAGCTTTTCTTGTATGGCTGAGAATGCTTTATCATGGGTTTCCATCGTGCCTGATATCTGGTATAGTTCATCATCAATGTCTGACACCCTGGCTTCTACTGCAGAGAGTCTGCGGGCCTGCTTGCCTAGCTCCCTCCTCAGCTGTGCCATCCCCGCCTGGACTGCAGTGTCTACTGCCTTAGATATATTGGGTAGGAGGAGTGCAGCTACAGCCTGGGCTATTTTAGTATACTCATCTGTCGATTCAGCGTCCCTGGGCTCCAGGGCCTGTGTGTCCATGGAAGTAGCCGCCTGATCCGCGCTCGCGGCCATCTTGGTACACCCTTGTGTCGGGCCTCCTGTCTCAGCGTGGCCCGGAGCGGCTGGCTCCGACCGCTGGGAGGTTAAAAAACGTTCCATTGGGTGCCTGGGAGCTTCCCCTTGCTGGGCCGGTGGTTGTGTGGCGCCGGGTCCCGGTGTAATTAGCCGTTTTTGAGCCTGTATGAGCGGAGCTGTGCGCGCTCACTCTTCCCTCATGAGGCGCCGGAACCGGAAGTATTCTAATCTTTTTAGCTCTATACATCACCACAATGGATCTGAAATGAAACGAACAAGATGTGTTTTAACTGCAGACTTTCAGCTTTAATTTGAGGGTATTTACATCCAAATCAGGTAAACTGTGTAGGAATTACAAGAGTTTGTATATGTGCCTCACACTTTTTAAGGGACCAAAGGTAATGGGGCAGATTAACAATCATAAATCAAACTTTCACTTTTTAATACTTGGTTGCAAATCCTTTGCAGTCAGTTACAGCCTGAAGTTTGGAATGCATAGACATCACCAGACGCTGGTTTTCATCCCTGGTGATGCACTGCCAGGCTTCTACTGCAACTGTCATCAGTTCCTGCTTGTTCTTGGGGCATTTTCCCTTCAGTTTTGTCTTCAGCAAGTGAAATGCAAGCTCAATCGGATTCAGGTCAGGTGATTGACTTGGCCATTGCATAACATTCCACTTCTTTCCCTTAAAAACCTCTTTGGTTGCTCTTGCAGTATGCTTCGGGTCATTGTCCATCTGCACTGTGAAGCGCCGTCCAATGAGTTCTGAAGCATTTGGCTGAATGTGAGCAGATAATATTGCCCGAAACACTTCAGAATTCATTCTGCTGCTTTTGTCAGCAGTCACATCATCAATAAATACAAGAGAACCAGTTCCATTGGCAGCCATACATGCCCATGCCATGACACTACCACCACCATGCTTCACTGATGAGGTGGTATGCTTTGGATCATGAGCAGTTCCTTTCCTTCTCCATACTCTTCTCTTCCCTTCACTCTGGTACAAGTTGATCTTGGTCTCATCTGTCCATAGGATGCTGTTCCAGAACTGTGAAGGCTTTTTTAGATGTTGTTTGGCAAACTATAATCTAGCCTTCCTGTTTTTGAGGCTCACCAATGGTTTACATCTTGTGGTGAACCCTCTGTGTTCACTCTGGTGAAGTCTTCTCTTGGTTGTTGACTTTGACACATACACCTACCTCCTGGAGAGTGTTCTTGATCTTGCCAACTGTTGTGAAGGGTGTTTTCTTCACCAGGGAAAGAATTCTTCGGTCATCCACCACAGTTGTTTTCCGTGGTCTTCCAGGTCTTTTGGTGTTGCTGAGCTCACAGGTGCGTTCTTTCTTTTTAGGGATGTTTCAAACAGTTGATTTGGCCACACCTAATGTTTTTGCTATCTCTCTGATGGGTTTGTTTTGTTTTTTCAGCCTAATGATGGCTTGCTTCGCTGATAGTGACAGCTCTTTGGATCTCATATTGAGAGTTGACAGCAACAGATTCCAAATGCAAATAGCACACTTGAAATGAACTCTGGGCCTTTTATCTGCTCATTGTAAATGGCATAATGAGGGAATAACACACATCTGGCCATGGAACAGCTGAGCAGCCAATTGCCCCATTACTTTTGGTCCCTTAAAAAGTTGGAGACACATATACAAACTGTTGTAATTCCTACACCGTTCACCTGATTTGGATGTAAATACCCTCAAATTAAAGCTGAAAGTCTGCAGTTAAAGCACATCTTGTTCGTTTCATTTCAAATCCACTATGGTGGTGTATAGAGCCAAAAAGATTAGAATTGTGTCGATGTCCCAATATTTATGGACCTGACTGTATTTCCTTATTTATTTAATCTAGTTGAGGAAAAAAAGAAAGAAAGAAAAAAAAAAAAAACAAACAAACAAAATTGTCAGGGGGGTTGGACTGGGACACGGTATAGAGCATTATTATACTGGCTGGTGTCATAATTATGCATGGCAGATCAAACAGAGGCTGAGGTGGCAGCGTTATGAGGCATGCATACTGCACTCAAGAATATATTTCATCTACTGACAAACAAACAAACAAAGGGGGGTGGATTGAGCAAAAGTATAGGGCATTCTCATACTTTTGATGGAGTTGCAAGAGACACACCTGTCAGTGATCGATTTTACCATAATCCAACACTCCAGGGCTTTTGGGAGCTACAGAAAATGTGTCAGATAGTACCTTCTGCTTCAATGCAGTGCCAACAGAAAGATGAGAGGCTAAATCTGGTGGAGTTTAGAGAAATTCTGTATACTGTTCTGTACTACCTGGCAAGCAGCGTATGGCTGTTTTCCTGGTATTTACTTTCAATTGAATTGCAAAGTGTTCTTTGACTGGTCGAGGTGGAGCTTGTGATGTTATCACCTTACCTCTACATCTAGTCCAATCAGAGAATGGTTTGCATTCATTGAGTAGAATGCAAAGTGCTTTCTGAATGGTGAACTTCAGGACAGTTTGTTAGGGCTTTGAAGGTGCTCAATATAATTATAGAATTAAAGTGGTTGTATCCCCACAGAAAAAATAAAAAAATAAAAACACCTGTAAGGCAAAGGTATAATGAACTAGTATGCACCGCAGAACGAAGCTCCCACAGGGCCACTCGGTTCCCGCAGAGGGAGCTGACATCTTCCCTCAGAGGTTCCTTCTGGGTTCGTGGCTCCGGCGATGTGAGTGGCCGGAGCCACAAGACGTCACTCCCGTGCATGCACACAGGAGCCCGTCTTTCCACCAAAGTCCGGCACTATACGCCGGGCCTTCGCCGGAACTTCACTGTGCATGCGCCACTGACGTCAGCCGCTGCATGCAAGGTTAATATCTCCTAAACTATGCAGGTTTAGAAGATATTCATTTTACCTACAGGTAAGCCTTATTATAGACTTACCTGTAGGTAAAAATCACTAAAGTGGGGATACAACCGCTTTAACAAAATATAAAATTCAAAGTTTATTCAAACATGATTTAAAAATATTCCATATTTAAAACATGTATAAGTTACAATAACTGTTGGTATTCCTAATTGGAGAACAATTGGTCAATGGAAAAAATCAATCTCAAGATGGTGTCAAACTCCAGGTTTCCATGTGATCACAGAGGGTACAAAAGAACCAAAGAGGTTTAATAGTAAACAAAAGCACATGGGGGGGGGTGCCTAGTCATCAGAGAAATCATAGCCAGCTTTGTAAAGACATAAGGCTCTGTGTGATATGGACTCAGGCCACCGTCATGGTTTTGTTTAATATTACACCTATTTGGTCCTTATATACCCTTTGTGACAAAAAAGAATACTAAAACAGACTATATGCACTATTGTGCCAATAGTGCATATGCATTTACTGTCACTGTGCTACAGACATACACAGCAAGTGGTGAAGGGAAGGTCAGTGAAGGTGCAAATATAAAGGATAGCACAACCAATAGAGGAATCACACAGAGATCCATAGACTACCATGTGTCATGTACAGTAATTGACAAATTTGATTTTTTATTTGGTGGTATCTCTACGAAAACAATGCATGTCTTGCCTTTGAAATAGACCATGTCACAGTATCTGCTGTTGGTGTGTTAAGCATTTAGTACTGAAACAAATGCAAAGCCCTTGGTTATGATAGGATAAAAATAATAATTATTATTATTATTTCAGGTACTTATATAGCGCTGTCAATTTACGCAGCGATTTACATAAATTATAAAACTATTTAGTCTATGCTATCTAAGAAAACTATCCAGTTACTAATAGGAACTCTACAGTTATGTAGTCCTGTACCATACAGGAATCCTATCACTGTAGAAATGTGGGAAATGCCATTGCGGACTGTTTTTTTTTAAACTGTGGGGATTGCCATGTCTTTCTATTTAATTTGCAACCAAGTTGATTAGGCATGCAGCCAATAGTGTTGGGACAATTTATATTCACATGCTTGTTTGATTCTATGACCCACTAAAAACAAAAGCAAGCATATGGATGATAGGTCCAATGCTTTACTTTCAGAAAACACATATGCAATGACATCAAGTTTGCTTGCTTTCTAAAAGGTTCCATTTAAAGTTCAAGAACTAAACTAAGCACTATAAACGAAACTGTCAATATCAAACAACTCAGGCATTTCAGGAAAATGGATGTATTTTTAAAAAATTCTGTGAATTCCTCAAACATTTGCACAGCCATTACTAATAATCCCTATAATGTGCCTAATACAATTATTTCCTATGCTCATCAACTCCATCTAATGGCCATAATGTGGAATTTTTCTGATTGAGGTATAAAGCACATTTAGCCACCAGACGGAGCTGATGCTCATACTGTACAAACATAATTGGCAAATCGTGGGGATTATTTGTCATAGCTGTGCAAATGCTTGGGACAATTGCACAGCAACATTTTTATAAATAAACCCCATAACATGGAATTAACATGGTAGTTTGGAGTTATGTGTGGTCGCTTCTTAGCATGGTGTAATCCTATACTCCAACCTCTCTTTCAGCTCCCACATCCAATCACTGGCTAAATCTTGCCGCCTTAACCTCCACAACATCTCCAGAATTCGCCCCTTCCTAACTAACAACACCTCAAAACAACTTATTCACTCCTTGGTTATTTCCTGCCTTGACTACTGCAACTCCCTCCTCACTGGCCTACCTTTACACAGGCTATTCCCCCTTCAGTCTATCATGAATGCTGCTGCCAGACTTATAAACCTTACTAACCGATCTGTGACTGCTGGCCCGCTCTGCCAATCACTTCACTGGGTTCCCCTACCCCACCGTACAAAATTCAAAATACTAACCACATCATACAAGGCCATCCACAACACTGCCCCAGCTATGTCACCAATCTCATCTGCAGATATCGCCCAAATCGTCCTCTCTGCTCCTCCCAGAACCTCCTGCTCTCTAGCTCCCTTGTTACCTCCTCCCATGCTCACCTACAGGACTTCTCCAGAGCCTCTCCCATCCTCTGGAACTCCCTGCCCCAGAATGTCCGGTCAGCCCCCACCCTGTACGTCTTTAGGCGATCCTTGAAAACACACTTATTCAGGGAAGCCTACCCCACCTCCACCTAAGAACTGTGCTTGAGTCACCTCTATCAGATCATTGCCTGCAGCCATTGCCTTTTGTACCACCTCCCCCTCCCTTTAGATTGTAAGCACCACGAGCAGAGTCCTCCTATTCCTTCTGTATTGAACTGTATTGTAATTGTACTGTTTCCCTTCTTTATTGTAAAGCGCTGCAAAAATTGTTGGTGCTATATTAATCCTGTATAATAATAATAATAATGTCATAGCTAGCAATACTAGTGGTGAACAGAGACACAGCATTGCTCCTGCTGACTGCCAATGACCTAAAAGTAGGGCAGCAAAAAAACAAAATAACTATTGGTTTCTGCTGTACAAGATCAGCTATTTTCTGTATTTACACCTTGCATAAATTCAGCCTTAATAAGTGATATTATATTTTAACCACTTCAATACTATGCACTTAGAACACTTTACTACCAGACCAATTTTCAGTTTTCAGTGCTGTTGCGCTTTGAATGACAATTGCGCGGTCGTGCGACGCTGCACCCAAACAGATTTTTTATCATTTTGTTCCCACAAATAGAGCTTTCTTTTGGTGGTATTTGATCACCTCTGCGGGTTTTATTTTTTGCGCTACAAATAAAAAAAGACTGAAAATTTTGAAAAAAAAAAA
>BLSH010035655.1:889406-904893 GCA_018402905.1 Glandirana rugosa
TTTAGTTACCTCTGGGCCTGAAAATACATGTTTTTTACAATATTTTATCAGGACCTTCCAGGATCTCCAGACGTTTTCCTTCCTTTACACCCATTCCCACCCTGTTCACTGGATGTTTCTTTACCCCTGTCCCTTTATTGAAATTTATAAATTTTTTTTTATTTTTGTATTTTTTACGTTTTTACCTCTAGTAGAAGTTTTACCCAGACTTTTCATAATTAATTGTAATCTCCGGTATCTTGACAAGATTTTAGTAGAAGTTTGACACAGTTTTTTCATATTTATTCGGCCCATTTCCCTGTCCCCATTTCTTTGTAGGTCACTTGTCCCACCCTTACCCACATTTCCTTCCTTTTGCAGACCTCTAGGACCTTCCAGGACTATTTTATAACATTTTTTGTACATAAAAGTCCGGGTCTCCATTGATTTCAATGGGGTTCGGGGTCCGGGACAAAGTTCGGTTTCTGTCCGGACCCGAACCCGGACTTTGTCCCGAAGTTCGGCCGAACCAGCAGAACCCGGACTTCTAGAAGTTCGCTCAACTCTACTTATGAACATATACTTCCATGTATGATGTATGTGGCATGCATTGAGACATATTTGGTAATATTCTGTTTGTGTCAAAATGGGGGTAGAGCTGTGATTGCCTTAATATGTGGGCATCATAGACAGATCCTGGGAAGCCAGTGAACACCTTTTCTAATGTTCATATTTGCATCACAATTAACCTAGATGTTCAGGGAGTGGTACCCCTTCCTATTACGATAGATGTGCTTTTTATCAGTGGGGGTAAAAAAAGGCACATGAGTACAGTCTATGACACCCATGTCCTTTGGAATCCAAGCTATCGCATAGAAATCATTCTTAATCTGATATCACTCCTGATGTGTGTTAGGCAGGTAGATACAGTAAACTCTGCAGTGCTTTAGCAAGCAAATGTGAAGAATATGGCTGTGGTACTCCAACCACCCCTCCAGCTACCATCTGACAGGAGACCTTGCCAAGAAAGTGCAGGACAGCCAGCAACATGGGTGGAATGGTATGACTGCACAGTGTGGTGGGCTCCAGAAAAGGGTGCAAATCCCCAAACAGTAGTATTTTCAGCTCCTTAGACAGACACAATTTAGTGAGCACCTCTGCTTCTGGGAAATTATCCAGCAAGGTGTTCTTCTTAAGGGAATGCAGTCACATGACAACCACTCTTCTTCTTCTCCACGCTCTCCTTAGAATGGCCTGAAACTCTAACAAATTACCCTCAAAAAGCTCCATTATGGATGGAGGGGAGAGCAATGCAATATCCAGCTGCCATATGTGAGTGTAGGCTAGCCAAATGCTCATTAGATTGTGATTTGGCTCCCTTTTTTAAACATTTCCATGCCCTGCCCATTGAAATGTGGTGACCAAAGCCATCACTTCCATCATTACCACATACCCGGACCACTACTTAAATACTGCATGCATTTATTTAATTATTTCTACCTGTAAATTGAGTTTAAAATCTTTTAATGTGGTATTTACCAAGCATTTTCAGCGCTTTACAGTAAATACCACAAAAAAGGCCATAGTGAATTGACAGTTTCAGGATTGCATGCAATATTTATGGAAAATGTGTCACCTAAATGATGCATGCAATATGCTTTAGTGAACATATTAATAACGTACATCCTGCCCTAAGCTCACCCACGTTGCTCTAGGCTCATCTTAGGCTACTCAGTCCTAATTTGGACTACAGTAATTCTCCCTTTCAACTCCATAACATGGGGGAAGATGTTCTGCTCTAACCAGTGAACCAGGCTAACTAGTCGGGAGCACACTGGATTTCTGGTAGGATCAAGGGGTATATTTTGTTTATTATATAACAGATATAACAAAACACTTTAAATCTTTCAATGCCATATTTAACAGATGGAAAGGGAGTAAATTACATATGCTCGTTGTTAGGCTTTTATACATTTTAAATTCCTCTTTTAATAGAAGTCATTAAAGTGTTACATAACTTGGTTTAAGATGTTAATTGCACTGGATGACTATGAATTATCACAATCCCTGATATTTAGTTTAAAGCATAGCTCCACTTTTGTTCAGAAAAAAGCATTCCCCTCTGGGTGATCTATTTACATTGCAAGGATTATAACAACCTATGTTGCAGATTTCTACCTTTTGTTAAAGAAATTACTGCTTGTTTCTCTGCGCTGAGTGAATCTAATGGGAGTGCTTTCATAATTATCAACCAGGTAGGTGTGCAGCTATAGAGCACTAATGAGGAAAGCTGCTGGGCCTGCATCCCTTTAGACGTGTTCCTATTGGAAGCATGTCACCAAAAATTACATTTTTGTTGCAGGGGATGCCTGAAATCTGACTTGTATCTTAGGCAGACTTCTGGGAAAATTGGTGAACCAATCACACAAGCAGGAAATTATGTTTCTGGGGAGTGGTCAGTACACATTCAGCATACAAAACAACTTCATATTGCACTGCATTTATAGAAAATCCCTGTGGTTGCAGATTGAAAAGGAAAGGTAAGGTTGTAATATTCAATTGCAATATGACTTGAATCACAATTGTACACACTATATTATTTTTTCTTTATTTGCTATTTTTTTCCCCACAAAAGTTAGGTTACCCTTTAACACTATATATTGTTATTTATAGTAGTGTAAATGCATTCAAAATGTTACATTTATAAGTGCTGCTAAAATGTATCAAAAGTAAAAAAAGTCACTACATCATAAGCTTATACTTATGTGGGTACTGAGGCATAAAGAAATACATGACATGGAATGGCATTCTATACAGGAGGTAGGTTCCCCTTTCTGTAGAAGCCATGTTAATATTATTGCTTGGTTTGCATTGCATGGCTATGAATTCTAACAGCATTGACATCTAATAAGACCGTTTATTTAACTTATACTATAAATGGAAATTACATTTTATGGTATTGGAAATGTATTTAAAATTTTACATTCTTTTGAAGTACTGATAAAACTTATAAAAGTAAAAAAATTCTTCAGCATAATAACTCCTTATGCCATCCACAGTGCTCTAATATATTTGAGAAATGACTTTTCTATGCATTAAACAAAGGCATCCATTTTCTCTGTCTACTGTCAGCCTGAAGAGTGATGGCATTCATATTTCATCAGAATGACACACATTCTAAATAACTGAAAGCATCTCATCCAGAAACATCACAGGCTTTGAAGTATTGCACACTAATGTAGATGAATTCCAAGATGTATGTAGCAGTTCCTGTGCAGCAGACTTTGCTCCTTGCTGTTATTTATCAAGTTGATTCACTTTTATTTATGTTGAAAGAAAAAAAGCAAAATACTAAATCAAATATTGATTGCTGTTCACTTATATAGAAGATTAAACAATTCTGTAATTTAAAGGTCAAGGATAGTTTTCATATAGCAGCTTGTGCTTGTACATTTATGAAAACTGGCTGTGAGTCATGTCTAATATAATATGTATTCCTTTTACTTTTGCAACTGATTTCAACTGTGAAATCCTGTTTAACTCTATTGAATGCACAGGAAAGTATTGAACATTGTAGAGGAAAAGGTTGTTATGAAAGTAATCTTGCCAGCAATATAAAGCTCTCCAAGGAGAGCCATCCCTATGTAAAAAAAACTACAGACAAAAGGCTTAAAGGGTAACTCCACTTTCGTGGGGAAAAAAATAGCAAATAAAGAAAAATAATATAGCGCATATAATTGTGACACTAATCATATTGTAATTGAATGTTATTAAAAATTACCTTATCTTTTCAATCTGTAATTTTCTGAGAATGCATTGTAATATGGCTACCTGGAGTTGTTCTGTACACCGAATGTGTACTGACCACTCCCCAGAAACATAATTTCCTGCTTGTATGATTGGCTCACCAATTTTCCCAGAAGTCTGCCTAAGATACAAGTCAGATTTCAGCTATCCCCTGCAACAAAAATGTCATTTTTGGAGAGATACTTTCAATAGGAACACATTTAAAGGGATGCAGGCCCAGCAGCTTTCATCATTAGTGCCCAGCAGGTGCACACCTGACAGTTAATTATTAAACCACTCCAATTAGACCCACTCAGAAGTCAGAACAGAGACACAGACAAACAGACATGGATTTCTTCAGAATAACAAAAGGTAGGAATCTGCAACAACGTTTGTTATAATCCTTGCAAAGTACATAGATCACCCAGAGGGGAATGTTTTTTCCTCAACAAAAGTGGAGTTACGCTTTAACTAATATTAGATCATTTTCCAAGCAATATAATATTTTTATTGTAATTTTATGAGAAGGATAACATAAGCAAACACTTAATTTTGTCACAGTGCTCCAAAATATAGGGAAAATTAAACTTCTCTATTCAATTGGGTCCAAGCAACTAGTTACCCTGTTCTGATGCTACTTGAAGTGAACTGATATATGATCAACAACCATTACAGTTCTGATTATGTTTTGGTACACTGGTGGAAAAAAAATGCAGCATTTGTAGCCGTATAGAGTTTTTTTTATGGATCTGAACACAGGTTCATTGTTGTCTATCGCAGAATGGATGCTGCTGTGTAAAGATCTATAATGGAGCAATGTGTTCAGAGCCATTAAAAAACAAAAAGAAAAAAATGTATATTTCAATACAATAAGTTATGTGCATATGTGTGTATTTGCAAGTATGTATGAACGTATATACGTTGCAACTCTGGCAGCTAGATGAGAAAGAAGAAGAATTTTATATGTGTATTTGCATACGCATGTTTATGCGCCTGCATGCACCTATTAAAGTTTCTTATGCTACATGCACATGAGGGAATTTTTTTCCATGCAGTGTAAAGACACTGCATACCTCATGTGTTCCAGATGTCCTTGAGTTACATTCAGTTTCCCATGAGGTGCCAGTGCATTACCCCAATGATGCACAGGGTCTGATTTACTATAACTCCCAAATCTACTCCAGCAGTGCCTTAAAATACATCCCAATTAAAGGCAATTAAGACTTCAACTCTCACTAACTGGGAGGAAATGCACACAGAACAGAGCTCTATTTGCCTGGGAAGGTGCCTCTCAGATCACATATGCTGAACACCGGCAGTCAACTGGGTTCGAACCTGTAACTTCCAAATTCCTCCATTTAAAACTTGTATGCAAGTTCATTCCCATAAAAACTACATTACCACCCCATCTCTGATATTACCACCCCCATCCCTAATATTACCACCCCCTATCTCTAATATTACCACCCCCTATCTCTGATATTACCACCCCCATTTCTAATATTACCACCCCCCATCTCTAATATTACCACTCCCTATCTCTAATATTACTGCCCCTATCTCTAATATTACTACCCCCATCTCTAATATTACCACCCCCCATCTCTAATATTACCACCCCCTACCTCTAATATTACCACCCCCCATCTCTAATATTACCACCCCCATCTCTAATATTACTACCCCCTATCTCTTATATTACCACCCCCATCTCTAATATTACCACCCCCTATCTCTAATATTACCACCTACCATCTCTGATATTACCACCTCCCCGGGGGAAATTTCTTATAGCTCCAAAATCTACTCCAGCAGTGTCTGAAAATACCTCCCAATTAAAGGCAATTAAAATTTCAACTCTCACAAACTTGGAGGAAATGCAAACAGAACAGAGCTCTATTTGCCTGAAAACATGCCTCTCAGATCACATATGCCTCTCACTAGCCATCAATCGGATTCGAACCTGCAACTTTCAAATGCCTCTATTTACAGCTTCAGTGCAAGTTAATTGCCCTAAAAAGTGTATGTGGACCTGGGTCCTGCTCTAGGGGACATGTATCAAAAAAAAGTTTTTAAATCAATTGTTTTTTCAGGAGCAGTGGTTTTAATAATGCTTAAAGTGAAAAGAAAAATAAATATTCCTTTAAATATTGTGCTTGGGGGGTCCCCTTAGTATGGGTTTCTGTGATGTTTAGAACAGTGCCACTGCAAAACATTTATAAAGGAAAAATTGTCATTTAAAATTGCTTGCAGCTGTAATGTATTGCCAGTTCCCGGCAATATAGAAAAAGATCATTGAAAAAGCATTGCGTTGGGGGTCCCCCTCAGTCCATACCAGGCCCTTGGAGTCTGGTGTGGATTTTAAGGGGAACCCTGTGCCAAATTTAAAAAAATGGTGTAGGGGTCCCCCCCAAAGTCCGTACCAGGCCCTTCAGTTCTGGTATGGATTTTAAGAGGAGCCCCATGCCAAATTTTTAAAAAATGGCATTGGGGTCCCCCCAAAATCCAAACCAGACCCTTATCCGAGCATGCAGCCCTGGCATGGCAGGGGGGATGGGGACGAGTGAGTGCCCCCCCTGAACCTTACCAGGCCAACACCATTTTTTTAATTTGGCACGGGGTTCCTCTTAAAATCCATACCAGACCTGAAGGGCCTGGTACGGACTTTGGGGGGAACCATATGCAAAGTTTTTGTTTATACAAAGCAAAATACTGCGCTCAATAAAATTGTGTTTCTGAAAATATGTAACAACCACTTCTATATCTAAGTATTTAAGCATCACAACATGCTGCTGCTTAAATGTGAATAAATGTATAAATTGAAAACCTGTAAATAAGCAAATGTTTTCAGCAGCGCAATATAGTCCAATAGTGCATATATATCAAACAAGTCCAATATGGACTAAATAATGTGACATAAAGTGCATGTGCTGAAAGTCCAAATGAAAAATTTCAACTGTCCATAAAGTGCTGTAGGGCTGGTATGATCCCAGGCCTGAAAACTCCTCCACCTGAGGCTCACCAGACGTTCTGAGGTCAATCAGCATATCTCATAAACCATCCAGCAGCATATCCAACAGAGTACTTCACAGAACAACCTGCTTCCTCCGTCTAATCCTTCCAGTATAGTTGCTCATATGGAAAAAAGCAGAAATGACCTCTCATAGTGTATCACTTAGTTAAAAGGACAGATTTAATGGTAAAATGTGCTTACGTGTCAAAAATTTCAAATGATCCTTCGTGTAACATATACGAGCGGTCTTGTTACACGTTCGTGATCACCGCTCATTCCTTCTCATCCGCAGCATCACCTCAGGTCCAGTCCACTCAGCCTGAGTCATCACGTGGCCACGTACTGATGCGTTTCGTCACTTCCGACTTGGTCACAAGAGCTACACAAAGCCCACACGACGAGATGACCCGACTTAAGTAGCGGCTCATTTTCGCCCCTAGATGGCGTGGATGGATACTACCCTCTCTTATCTGGCTCAGCAGCCACTTAGACTCATTGTCCGTCTATATAGTTAACCCTTCTAATGCTGGCTTAATTTATAGCGGTCAATAAACAGAAAACTAAAGTGGGCCATGCTAAATCCCCATTCCTCTGTGCGGTACATGCACCACATTGCTATCTCCACTCCCGTAATATAGCTGAACCCCCCAATGTTCGAGTCGAACATACGCTTGACTCGAACCAGGGGACCATCCCTATTGACCATTGATGTACATCGTGAGACACTTTTTAACATTTTTGACATAAAAGATTGGACAAAAAATGTCTCCATTTTAAAAACATTTATACACTTTTTAGGTGAATGGGTAGGGGTACAATGTACCCCTACCCATTCACATGGGGTGGGGCAGGATCTGGTGGCCCCCTTGTTAATGGGGCTTCCACATTCCGATCTGCCCCCCAACCGAAAACCCCAACAACCACCAGCCACGGTTGTTGGGAAGAGGCCCTTGTCCCCATCAACATAGGGACAAGGTGCTTTGGGGTGGGAGGCGCACACACACCCCTCATGTTAAAGGCATGTGGCCTGGTATGGTCCAGGAGGGCGGGCCCTCGCTTGTCCCCCCCATCCTGACTTTCAGGCTGCACAGATAGGGTCTGGCATCAATTTTGGGGATCCCATGACGTTTTAGAAAAAAAAATTGGCGTGGGCTTCCCCTTAACATCCATCCCTGAGCCATAGGGCTTGGTATGGATTGGGGGGGGAAATACATTATAGCTGCAAGCAAGTTGAAATTACATTTTTGATCAATGTAGGGGAGAATGTGGTAGCTATATTTGGTGTGGTTCATTGATTTGTTTATTTGGCGTCCCCACACAATTGCTTCCAGCCCATGTGCACACATCACTTCCTGTTTACAGCCACATTATATGATATATATACGTAAGGACTATGCAAAAATAAATGAGAGGATGACTTATCGGCGCTGGTTCACACTAGTGCGATGTGGGAATGCTGCAAATCCACTGCAGGTTCCCACATCACACCTGACTCGCATGGCAGTTCACACTGCTATATGCAAACTGAGGGGAATGTCAACACAAAGTTAATGACACCTCCATTTCAGCTCGCATATCGAACTGCCAGTTCGGACATGAATCGGATCACATAAGTGTGAACACCCATGCGATCAGATTCTGGTGCCGACACAAAAAAGGTCCTGTGCGAGTTTAGCCCGACTGTGATTTGCAGTGCAGTGAGAATCACATTCAATATCGCACATCGCACCAGTTTAAACCAGGGCTGAGTGCCAGTTCACACTGCACAGTTGTCTGAGATCGCATGTAATTCACTGGGAAAGTCAATAGGAAGCTAATGACACCCCCAAATCAGTTTTCAGATCTCTTTGTGAACTGCAAATTCAGACAAGAATCGGATTGCATGGATGTGAACACCCATGTAATCCGATTCCGCTGCATAACAAAAAAGGGTCATGTGCGAGTTTGGTCGGGATGCGATGCGAATTCAGCCATACTATTTGCATGGCTGAATTTGCATAGCACAGAGATCGCATGTGATTTGCACTGCGGTGCGAATCACATCCAGTCTCAGACACCGCAGCAGTGTGCACTAAGGAAGGTAATCCACTTCACCAAAACCACCACCTCCCAAAACGAATTAAAAAGTAAGTAAACCTGGCCTATTGTCAGGCCAAACCAACCCTCCCTACTGAAGTACTTTATATAAGTTAGCACACTGACACATGTCCAATAGAAGTACACACCAACCAATATCTTTCAATCTGTCTCTTCAAATTGATTTCATCTGAGGAGTTGCAATACCTAATACTATTTGCTGTGTTAACCCTTGGGCTATGTTTATCAGATCAGTATAACTCCAGGACAAAATTATAAGTCAGTGGTTCTCAACCCGTTCATCAAATCCTCCCCAACAGGTCATGTTTTCAGGCTTGCCATTATTTTGCACAGGTGATTTGATCAGTTTCACTGCCTTAGTAATTACCACAGCCATTTCATCTGAGGGAAATTCTGAAAGCATGACCTGTTGGGGCACCTTGAGGACTGGAGTTGAGAAATACTGATCCAAGCAACAGTTTTCTAACCAGATGTAAAAAAAAAAAAAATAATAATAAAGTGCGGTCCATTATATGTATCAATAACTGAAATGAGTCTGTAATCTCAATAAATGCGGTCAGTTGACTCAGTATACACTCAATAAATGCCACAAAGGCTAAACCAAAGTCAATCTGACCAAACAGATAATTATATACAAATTGGACATTCCAGTGATAGCACTTCATAAGACCTAATAAGAATATGTACAAAGACCAATAAAAAGTTCCAATGTATAATTATATTAGTATGGGTGTTGATCATCAAGAGTGAGGATTAACCGATAACTGCATGCAAATACAACAAACGATATCCGCCACCAGGTGAATGAAAAACTTACCAGAAGCTGGCAAGTACCCAGCATGGACCCCAATAAGTAAAGCAGATAGATATCTGCTTCAATGGTGGACTATGGGGCTGTATCTTCCAATATCCTCCTCAAAAGATGTTCACACTTCTGATGAGTCCACCCGGTACCTCAATGACTTGGCATAAGGTCATTCACCACATCATGGAATAAATCAGAGGTCTCGCCATAGCATAAAAACGTTTACACATTTATTTAAAAGAGGTATAAACACTTACTTAAAATAGTAACAATGATTTCATCAGTCAGATAGTAGATAGCAGTGTTAAAGGGGGACCAAACCCAATGCGTTTCGTTCCCATCTTCTGGGGTATGCCCTCCCCGAGAACGCTGCTGGTATGTATAGTCAACATAGGTCAAAACCCCTTGAATACAATGACCACATCTTACTGGGCATCACAATCCAATAACCAAGATGGTGCCGACGGCGTGCGTTCCACGCCTCTTTATGAGTAATGAAAAGCAATAAGGAATGTCCTGGCAACAGCTATATGTATGCCAAACCTTGTTTTAACATATAATCGTAATTGGCCCTCATTCCATAGAAGATGTAATGTGTTGGCACAATTGAGAAATTCAATATAATACCTGTAAGTAATGTGTTGGCACAACTGAGAAGTTCAATGTAATACCTGCAATGAAATTAATTCCCAAATTCGCAAATAGAAGGCGCGGGATAGCAGCGTCAGCCTCCCTGGGATGACGCGCCTCCGGCGTAAGTAAAATGTCGGCCACAATGTGAGCTGAATAAAACCAGATGTGCACCTGTGAAGTGTAAACCCTACAATTTGAAATGTCCAAGTCCCTGGCTGCAATGAGCTTCCAAATTAAAGTCCAAAAATAACTTGTTTACATTACAGACTATTTGGACAAGAGACAAATAAAATGCCAGCCTGTCTTTGGATTGTGATGAGAAACCCACACAGGATTTCATATTCATATATATACCCACACATATAAACTTCAACACTAGCATTAGCATATCCGTGATGTGAACCAGCAACCACTTGGGTGCCAGGTGGATTTGCTGACCACTTAGCTAGTGAGCACATGTCTTGTCCATTGCTGTGGTGTGAACAAGCCCTAAGTCCATAGCCATGCTCAGTGTCACAAGTAATATACAATATATATATTATTGGGAAATGTGCCTTTACACACAACTATGAACTATAATGGCAGCCCAGGGTTCAGTATAGAGTTGGGCCACCATTTGCAGCTATAACAGCTTCAACTCTTCTGGGAAGGCTGTCCATAAGGTTTAGGGGTGTGTCTATGGGAATGTTTGACCATTCTTTTAGAAGCCCATTTGTGAGGTCAGGCACTGATGTTGGACGAGAAGGTCTAGCTTGCAGTCTCCACTCTAATTCATCCCAAAAGTGTTTTGTTGAGTTCAGGTCAAGTCTCTGTGCAGGCCAGTAAATTCCTCCAGGTTCTGTCTGTATCAGCTCTGAGGCACACAAGGTAACACAGCTGCCTAACAGAACTTTGTTCCTGGGTTTGAATCCCAAACACACCACTTCATGTAGAGATGTTGTTTGTTCTATATTGGTAAACATAATTCGGGGCTCAGGCCTTACATAAATTAGATTCGAGTAGAAATCACTTTTTCACACAATTTGAAAGCAGATTATCTTTAAACAATATACTGCATATTTTAGTACAATTTAGGGGATCAGATCATGCTCTAAACATTAGTTCTATTTGCGCTTCTCCAGGTTCTGACCTGGGAGCAATAATGAATTTGAGTTTGGGAGTTATTTGCCCCCAGCGCAATTGTGAATAGCGTTTTAGCTCTATTTACCACAAATCGCTGTAATTTGCCATGAATCGCAGTAATTTTACTGCAAATCACGGTAATTTTGCTGCTATTTTGCGGGGGCGCTATGGTAAATTACCCCCACAGTGTCTTTACTGTGCACTGTACTATAGATCTTTCTGCCAACAAGAATCTGCATATAAATATCAGTAAAATCATTGCACAGATTACGGGCTCAGGAAAACCAATAGGAGACATCACCCTTTTTAAACATATTTTACATTTTTTTCAAAATTCCAGAAAGGCCTCTTTAAAACCACAATCCAAAAAAGAGAATCATTGCAGTTATAAAAAGAATGGATATGCTGATGTTTATGTTTTGACTGGAGTTGGGCTATAATGGGTTTGCCTGCCCCTACATAGAAATGATTGCCCACGATTGTGCTGAGTACTAACAACTGTGAATTATACTGTATATGGCTCCACATAGTCTGTACCTGTGCATTTTTGTATATTATTTGACTCTCTGTATCAACTATTGTTGATAGTCAAGGAACACTACTTGAAGAAAATAAGGATGATAATGTGAATATTATCATCATCATTTTAACCAGATAGCCTATTATCATCATCATAATTGTCCTAAAAGGAAACTGTGCTTTGCCAATGCACATTCACTTTAATGCAGACTGCTACAGAAGCTTATGCTTACCTTTCTTTAAAGTTTACTAAACCCACAACAGTAAAATCAGTCTGTAAAGCAAGCTTGGTATACTCACTGTGGAACCTAAGGGGTTAATCCTCTGCATTGTGTATAAAGGCTATTTGATCCTGTCTCTCTGATCCTCCTCTTCTTCCACTGTTTAAAAAAACCCTGATATTTACAGTGTGCGGGCTGCACATGCTTAGTTTGGTGTGTATTGCTAGAGAGGTTTTTTTTTCTTGGGAGGGTGCATTTGATCAGCACAGGGCCAAAGAGCACTGTCCAGTAGGGATGGGCCAAACGGACCCCTGCTCGGCTCGCACCAGAACTTTCGAACATCGCGAAAGTTCGGACCTGAATAATGACCCCCATTAAAGTCAAAGGGACCCGAACGTGAAAAATCAAAAGTGCCCATTTTGAAGACTTACATGCAAGCAATTAGGCATACAATGGTTACAGGGGTCCGGGTCCTGCCATGGGGGACATGTATCAATGAAAAAAAAGCTTTTAAAAAACGTCATTTTTAAATGAGCAGTGATTTTTTTATTTTTCAAGTGAAAGCATAAAAATGAAAAAATCCTTCCAATATATTGCCTGGGGGGGGGTTCCCCCTTAGTCTACCTGTAAAGTGGCAGATCTGTGCCATGTCTATTATCTGCTGCGGCAATAATTGCATTCATAAAGCCAAAAAAATAATATTTTCCCTGCAAGCTGCCTTTATTTTGCCCAGCAACAGCTGGGGAGCCAATGTGTATGCTGAGGCTACAATGTAGTACACTGGGAACAAGATTAGAGATTTTTTGGATAAATTCTGGTGTCACTTTGACTTTCATTACCACTGGAGACAACTTGCCAATACGCTGCGGCTGGGGGAACATGAATGCCAATTTGTCTACCAGTGTTCTCCCCTATCTTTAGGCTCATGTTCCTGTCATCTTCGACCTCAGAACCAAGATCTAACATCTAAATCCAGTAATGGCTGGACATCATCAAGGAGCAAGTGGCTGATGCTGTGGTGAAATAACTAAGCTGACTTCTCCATGGCTGATGTTGGGGCTATGGCAGGGATATATGTGAACAAGGAGGCAGGTTTATCCACTCTGGCAACTGCAGGGGACTGCACACTTGTCTCTGCTTCTCTTTTATGCCACGTATTCTTGGGTCCTTTCGCAGGCTTTGAAGCATGAGGTTGACTATGCGCCTCAAATTTGCAGAGGCTTGAGAAGCAGACTCCTCAGGGGCATGACAGCATCTGGAACTTCCTCATCCCAGCCACGTACTACTCCCAAGGGTCCTGGGGTTGGAAAGCCATTGCTAACAGGTTGACGCATGCCTTCCTCGTTTTCGAAGCCTACGAAAGTGCCAGAATCCTCCTCCTCCCCTCTCTCCTCCTGTGTGTTCTGTGATATAGGAATGATGGTGTCTGGATAAAGTGGGCCTTGAGAGGAAAGGAAGTCCTCCTCTTCCTCCTGCTGCTCTGCCTCCAGTGCCCTGCCCATAATGCCACGCAGAGTCTGCTCCAGCAGGAACACAACAGGGATTGTGTCACTGATGCATGCACGGTCACGGCTCACCATCCTTGTGACCACTTCAAATGGTGACAGTACAGTGCATGCATCCTTAATGATCAGCCATTGGCGTGGGTGAAAAAAGCAGAGGTGGCCTGAGCCTGTCATTGTGCCGTACTCGCACAGGTGCTCATTGACGGCCCTCTGCTGCATGTATAGCTGCTGCAACATTGCCAAAGTCTAGTTCTACCTGATGGGCATGTCACAAGTTAGGTGGATTATGGGCAGGTGGAATGCCCACTGAATTTCAGCCAACCGAGCACTGGCTGTGTATGACCGCCTGAAATGGCTACAGACTCTTCTGGCCAGCTTTAGCACATCTTCCAACCCTGGGTACGTATTTAGGAAATGCTGCACCACCAAATTGAGGACATCTGCCAGGTATTGCACATGTGTCAACTTTCCCTGTCTAAGGGCGGACAGGAGGTTTGAGCCATTATCGCACACCACCCTTCCTGGCTCCAGCTGGTGTGGTGTTAACCACCTCTGGGCCTGTCCCTGCAAAGCTGCAAGAATCTCTGCTCCGGTCCAATTCCTGTCCCCTAGAAACACCAGATGAAGCACTACATGGCACCTTTTAGCCTGACTCATGCAATAGCCCTTTGAACGCTTAGGAAGTACCTGATGTTCATAGGACAATTCTGCAGAGGAGGGCATGGAGGTGGCGGAGGAGAAGGAGGGGGTAGAACTCATAGGTCTGGCATCATCACCACCAGCTGTATGGAGATGTGGGGGCACAACAAGCTGCAGTGCCGAGCCCTGTCCTGCATCCTTCTGAGTTGCAAGCAGCGTTACCCAGTGTGCTGTGAACTAAATATATTGTCCCTGCCCATGCTTGTCCCTGCCCACGTGTCAGCGATAAGGTGGACTTTGCGGCTGACTGCCTTGCCCAACGATGGCAGAACATTCCCTTCCACGTTATGATAGAGAGATGCAATGGCCTTACGTGACAAGTAGTAGCGGCTGGGAACCTGCCATTGTGGTAAAGCACATTGTGCGAATTCATGGAAGGGGGCAGAAACCATCAGGCTGAAAGGCATAAGTTGGAGAGCCAACAGCTTTGACAAGCTTGCATTTAGACGCTGGGCATGTGAGTGACAGAGACTGTATTTTTTTTTTCTGCAGCAGATGGGGCAGAGAAATTTGCAGGCTACAGTCTACAGCTGTTGGTGTGCTGCTGGCAGATGTGCTGCTAGGACCTGGGACACCCTGTGCTATACCATCATCCCTGTCAGTGGAGGCTGCTGAGAGGTCATGAGGAGGAAGAGAGACACGTTTGTGCCCCTTTTGTGTGGCTTTTAGGTGCTCTTGCCAATGGGCTGAGTGGTTGGACGTTAAATGCCTTGTTAAGCATGTGGTACCCAAATGGCTGGTGTTTTTGCCATGTTTGATGTGCCTTAGACACAGTTTGCAGATAGCAACAGTGCGATCTGCTGCAGATGTGCTGAAAAAGGCCCAGGCAGCTGAGCTTTGGGAAGTGGGCTGGGAGATAACAGTTGCAGAATGTGATGGAATAGGGTGGCTGCGATCTACTCTTTCTTGATGTCGGCCTCCTTGGGGTTGTGCCGCCTCACCTTCAGTTTCCTCCTCTGCTCTATCTGGCACCCAAGTCGCATCAGTGACCTCATCATCATCATCAGCTCCATCTCCTCCATCTTCATCATCATCATTACCACTGGAGACAACTTGGCAATACGCTGTAGCTTAGGGAACATGAATGCCAATTTGTCTACCAGTATTC
>BLSH010035655.1:915377-936949 GCA_018402905.1 Glandirana rugosa
ATTCCCACCCTGTTCACGGGATGTTTCTTTACCCCTATCCCTTTATTGATTTTCGTAAAAATTTTTTATTTTTGTATTTTTTTCGTTTTTACCTCCACCTACACCTGGTAGAAGTTTGACCGAGACTTTTCATAATTAATTGCCATCTTCGGTATATTGACAAGATTTTAGTAGAAGTTTGACACAGTTTTTTCATATTTATTCGGCCGTCTTGGGTATAGTGACAAGACGTTTGTAGACCTTTGACACACACAGTGAAATTTATTTTGGCCCTGATTGACTTGATGACAAGACGTTTGTAGACCTTTCAGACACACAGTGAAATTTACTTTTTTGACACAGTTTGAAGATGATTTTAGAACAGTTATATGGCTTCTACCGTTAATTAATACTTTTCAGAGCCAGTTTGAAGATGGTCCACATCCACCTCCATTTTTGCTTTTTTTATGTTTTTATTTTTTAAAAATGCTTTTAGTTATTTCCCTATCCCCATTTCTTTGTAGGGCACTTGTCCCACCCTTACTCCCATTTTCCTTCCTTTTGCAGACCTCTAGGACTTTCCTGGACATTTTTACAGCAATTTTCAGAACTTTTGGTAAAATTACCAGAACCCCGGACCCGAACCCGGACTTTTTTTGAAAAGTTCGGGTTCGGGTCCGGGTCCTGGACACCCCAAAGTTCGGTACGGACCCGAACTTTACAGTTAGGGTTTGCTCAACTCTAATAGTAAGCTCTTCATTTTAGATATGAAATAAGTATGCAAAAAATGGATGATTATTTGTCCAATAATCTCATAGTGTGTACCAGGCATTAGACTGGGAAGCATAAAAACTACCCAGGGAGAGAAAATAAGCTAATTTGTGGTGAGACCAAACCTGTGTTGCTACGATATGTTGTTTTTTTTCCACACTGACAGTTGGATCCCTGAGCAGCAGTAGATTGCTTTAGGATGGCTAATCAGGATCCAGTGCGTTAGTAAATTTCCAAAGTGGAAACAATTTATTTTCTGGCTTCCCATTTGTTTTGTTGTATTGACATGTGTACATTTTATCTGATTGAAGAGCCTGCTGAGCCTCCTGATAAGGAATGAGTTACTGATCCAGTAAGTCCCGGTTCACACTGGAGCGAATTGTCAGGCGGCTTAGAAAACGACTTTGGAGTGGCTTGCATTGACTTCTATTATAGAAGTTGTTTGCAAGCTGCAGTGAAGTTGCGCTGTGCGGGGTGGCTTCAGAGTTGGATGACTCAGTGTGAACCAAGACTAACTCATTTTAGTGCTTGATTAGGCTGCACTGATGGGCACTGATAGGCTGCGCTGATGAGCACTGATAGAGTGGCATTGTTGGGCACTGATAGGTGACACTGATGGGAACTGATCAGGCGGCACTGGTGGGCACTGATCAGGCTGCACTGATAGGTGGCACTGATGGGCACTGGTAGGTGGCACTGATAGGTGGCACTGAAGGGCATTGATAGGTGGCACTAATGGGCACTGATAGGTGGTACTGATGGGCACTGGTGATGCGGCACTGGTGGCCACTGATGATGCGGCACTGATGAGGCTGCACTGATGGGTGGCACTAATGGGCACTGATAGATGGCACTGATGAGCATTGATAGGCTGCACTGAAGGGCACTGATAGATGGCACTGATGGGCACTGGTAGGTGACACTGATAGACAGCACTGATAGGAGGCACTGATGATGAGGCACTAATGGGCACTGATTAGCAGAACTGATGGGCACTGATAGGTGGCACTGGTGGGCATTGATAGGTGACACCAGTGGGCACTGGTAGGTGGCACTGGTGGGCACTGCTTAGCAGTACTGATATGCACTGGTAGGTGGCACTGGAGGGCACTGGTAGGTGGCACTGGTGGGCACTGCTTAGTCTAGACGGTAATTAGCTTTTATTTTTTTACTAGTGAACAGTGTTGTTACTTCTGGTGATATGCTTCGTTTTATGAGTGCTACAATTGCAGTAGAGCTGAATGTGTCTACATGTGGATGTGTGATCCATCTTGGGGTTGAGCAGGGGGAGGCTATGTTCACATACATAAGGGGAGCATGGAGAATGGATGTAGCCACCCTAGAACAGGAAGTCTGAGAATAGCAGAAAAAATTACATTAGGAATGAAACAAAGGAAGAGGGTAATATAAGGTACATTCTACTCATTTTTAAACATATTGCATTTATTTCAGTGTCACTGTAACATTTATATAAACAAAAAAAGATGTAAAAAATAAAACAGTGCAGCACTAAAAATACATATAATGTGTAGATGTCCAAAAAAACAAAATAAGTAGTCAACAGTTTGTGAAAAAAATTGTTTGTGAATAAACTTGGTGAACTGCTTCAAACAGTTCCTTATCCAGATATGGAAAATATCAGGACATGTAGTACCAACAGTTGAACTTAAACATCCTCTTTAAGGGGAAATAATCCACTACACTGTGCGATACAGTAAAAGTTTGTGGTGAGAACCCACCACCAATGTACAGCGCACTCACCAGATGTAAATAAGCCTTGTATGGGTATACTATGTCCAAACAATGGTGCCCGGTAAATGTATCCTCAGTCAGCATCCAGGTGGATGTGCAAGTCCTACGCACTGACGTTTCCATTGCTGCAGCCTCGTGGTAGGAGCAGTGTTTTTGCACGTGTTTTTATGCTTGTTTTTACTGGCCATTTTATACAAGTACTACCATTGGAATCAAATAAATACTACACTATATTAGCTTCTCCTTGGCTCCTGGTGAGCTTTTTTACACAGTAATTACCCCATCGGGGGGTGTTGAGGATGGATTAACTTTCTGATTCCATATCCACCTGGATGCTGACTGAGGATACTCACATCTACCGGGCATCATCATTTGGACATAGGATACCCATACAAGGCTTATTTACATCCAGTTTCTGGTGAGTGCACTGTATACTAGTGGTGGGTTCTCACCGCAAAGTTTTACTTTATCACACAGTGTGGTGGGTTATTTTCCCTTAAAGAGAATGCTTAAGTTCAAATGTTGGTCACTACATGTCCATATATTTTCCATATCTGGATAAGGAACTGTTTGAAGTGATTCACCAAGTTTATTCACAAGCAATTTTTTTCACAAACTGTTGACCACTTATTTTGTTTTTTTGGACATCTACGTATTATATGTATTTTTAGCACTGCACTGTTTTATTTTTATTTATTGTTTGTTTATTGTATATTCACCTGTTTAGTGCTAGTGGCTTGACTATTATTATTGTTTTTGCACTGAGCGCTCAAAAAAAGGCATGACTCCAGAATTCTGACTTTTGAAGAAGTGTTTGGGTAAGGGAGGATAGTATAATGTGTGTGAGACAAAAACAAATGGAGGAAGGAGTGTTTGATGCTTTCTTTAAAGTGTGATAAATGACATGTAATAGTATGGTACTGCTTTGATGCTGGTGAGGTGGAGGATTTACAAGGATTGAAAATAATAATGGATCAAAAAGATAACCTCTCTATTATACAATGTTATGTCATCTACTGTGGCCAGTGCCTGAGTAGTGAAAATTTCAGCACAGAACAGGACAATGAAAATACCTCTAAGCCATGTAAAACCTATTAGTGAAAAATAGTAGCCCAGATTCTTTGATAGACTGGCTGGAACATTTGTCAGATATCAACTCTACAATCCCCTGTGATAATGACTTCATTGTACAGTAAAAAAATACCATGTAAGCCAGTCTTACCTGGAAACAGCTACAGCCACGGGTTAAAACATTCTCTGATGATCTTCAACCTTTAGAACAGCAAAAGTCTGCAAAGCTGTAATTGATGAGACTGGTGGATTCTTTGAGGAGTGTAAGGTTTAATAGATAGAATATTCATATAAACTTGAAAGAAAGGTATAATATTTTAGGTTATTGAATTTGTTTTCTTAATAACTAAATGCACCCTGGTGAATAAACATATTAATTGCTACCAAACACACACATTTCCAATAATATTGTTATTTTCAGCATACAATATAAACAGATAATGTCTAAATATTATTTTGAAGTTTCCCAGCTCTATGTTCCACTGTGAACTTAAATGCTTGAAGAGCAAGTAACCACCTTGTCACCCGGCTGTTTTTGTCCTTGTTATCACACATCCATTTAAGAGGGGCATGACCAGTGACCAGTTTGAATGGTCTACCCAACAGGTAATATTTCAGGGCATCCAAGGCCCATTTGATAGCTAAATATTCCATCTCAACAATGGCATAGTTTTTTTCACGTCTGTTGAACTTTCTGCTAAGGTAGACCACTGGGTGCTCCTCCCCGTCCCTGACTTGGGACAGTACAGCGCCCAGTCACACATTGACTGACCAAATACTTTTGATCTTAATGTTAAATGAGACCAAACAGACACTACCTGTAATGTCTGGAAACAACAATTAAAGGGGTTGGGAAGTCAGAAGGTTTTTTTTATCTTAATGCATTCTATGCATTAGGATAAAAACCCTTCTGTGTGCAGCAGCCCTCCTCGGCCCCCCTAATACTTACCTCAGCCCGATCTTCCTCCAGCGATGTCCCTGAGTGTCTCGGCCATCCTCTCCCTCCTGATTGGCTGAGATACAGCAGTGGTGCTATTGGCTCCCACTGCTGTCAATCAAAGTCAATTAGCCAATCAGAAGAGAGAGGAGACAGGGCTGAACCACAGCTCCGTGTCTGAATGCTGCTTACTGTGGAGGCACTCAACAAGAGAGAGGGGCCAAGAGCACAGAAGTTGGACCTGAGAAGAGGAGGAACTAGGCTGCTCTGTGCAAATCCACTGCACAGAGGAGGTACATATAACATGTTTTTATTTTTATTTATTTTTATTTTTTTTTTTATAAAGTTTTATTGAGTTTCAATTGCATACATAACATAAGAAACTACTAGGCAGTGGTACAGATACATGAGATAATTTACCAATATAAATGACATATCATGGTACATAGTTCAATCTGGGAGCATTCACATGTAACCGTTGAGGGTTTGGAGGGTGAGGTCACTATAAGACCATGGTGTTCTGTTACATATTTATTTATTTGCCCATTTCACCTTCTCTGTCCCCTCTCTTCAAGCCTATGTTCATAGCTCTACCCGTTTCCTCCTATTCAAACCATGTAAAATGATTCTATGGGGGGAGAGAGAAACATAAAAGAGATTGAAAAAGAAAAAGAAGAAAAGAAATGAAAAATGGGGGGGGGGAGGGGGGAGGAGTGGGGGGGTAGAAGGTAAGAAGTATGTTAGGGAAGGAAGACCATCTGTGGAACAGGCAGGGGGTGGGGTTTCCACCAGCAACCCTCCCCATCCCAACTCTTCCATGTTTTGTACGTCAAGCTGTATATTGCAATAAGGTCTTGTACTTATCAGTGCCACGATACGTGGCCCAAGGTTCCCAAGTGGTAGTGAAGTATTCGATATTGTCCTGTTGTATATGAATCAGTCTCTCCATCCTTTTTAGATGGTTTAGTCTACTGACTCATTCCTTCAGTGAAGGGGGGGTAGTGGATCTCCAGTGTTTAGGTACACAAAGGGGGTCATTTACTATAGCGCTGCCGCAAAATAGCGGCAAAATTGCCTCAAAACAGTGGTAAAATTACAGTGATTTGCGGTAAATTACTGCGATTCGCGGTAAATAGCGCTAAAACGGTATTCACAATAGCGCTGGCGGTAAATAGCGGCCAAAATGGAATTCACTATTGCTCCCAGGTCACAGATAACGGCCAACTCTTTACTCCAGTCCAGACCTGGAGTTGTGCAAATAGAAATAATGTTTGGAGCATGATCTGATCCCTTAAATTGTACTAAAATATGCAGTATATTGTTTAAAGATAATCTGCTTTTAAACTGTGTGAAAAAGTGATTTCTACCCTGAAATATCTTAAAAAGTCTGAGAAGAGATAAATTCCCCGTCTCTGTACTCCTAGGCACAGAGCACAGCTGAGCACAACTGAGCATGCTCAGACACAAAACAACTCTCAAAATAACTCTCATGGAGTAATTCCTTGAGTAGTTAGGAGATACCAAAATAAGAGTTATTTTACACACATTTTTTGGGAGTGAAGATGAGAGTTATTTTGCCAAGTGCAAGTTTCTGCCATTCATTCTAATGGTCCAATTGTTACTTTATCAAATAAATCCATTTCATGTTGAAAAGAAATGTATCTTTCTGTCAAAGAAATTGTCCTGGCAACAATGTTGCAAATTTGATCATCTATTTTGTTTTTAAGAATGCTACAATGTGAAATCTCTTCGTGTTTTGTAAATATTTTTTTTTACATGCTGCTGTCCATGTCACAAAAATATTTCCCCAAACTCACACAGGTGTCTTTACAAACCACAAACAATACCATTGCTTATGGAAATTTAAAATTAGTGCCATTTTTTTATTTTTTATTCTTTCCAAATGATCCTAATTTGAGCCCCAAAAATGTGATATGTGTACCAACATCAGAAATAAAAATGTCATTACCAAAAATCTGAGGATAACGTTAATATAATTATTTTTTTTATTATATAATAATTTATTATATAATAATTAATATATTCTATGCTCACGCAGCAAGAACCATCAGAAATCACAGATTACATTTAGAAGATTAGCTCCTGACTAATGTAAGTCCTATATATTCCTAGACATGCAGTATCTGTGTATTTATGTGTAGGAGGACTCAACACGTGTAAACCCTGTGGTTTAAAAGGTAGCAGTTCTGTCTACCATTGCAGATGTCCTGGGTTTGATTCCCAAGCATGCCACTTCATGTAGAGATGTTGCTTGTCCTCTCTATGTTGTTAAACATTACTCAGGGCCTTACCTAAATTATGTCTAAATGTAGTATTTATGTGTAGGAGGGTTCAACCACCATTGCAAATCTTGGCAGATATACTAGTTATACTAGCTAGGCAATGGGGATGCCTGTCTTTACATGCACATGAACTTTAAAGGCATCCCAGTCTTAGTCCGTAGGGTTCAATATTGAGTTGGCCCACCCTTTGCAGCTATAACAGCTTCAACTCTTCTCGGAAGGCTGTCCATAAGGTTTAGGATGTTTGTCTATGGGAGTATTTGGCCATTCTTCCAGAAGTGCATTTATGAAGTCAGGCACTGATGTTGGATGAGAAGGCCTGGCTCACAATCTCCGTTCTAATTCAGCCAAAAGGTGTCCTATCTGGTTGAGGGCAGGACTCTGTGCAGGCCAGTCAAGTTCTTTCACCCCAAACTCATCCATGTCTTTATGGATCTTGCTTTGTGCACTGGTCCAAATCATTTGGTGGAGGGGGGACTATGGTGTTGGGTTGTTTTTCAGGGGTTGGGCTTGACCCCTTAGTTCCAGTGAAGGGAACTCTTAAGGCATCAGCAAGACATTTTGGGCAATTTCATGCTCCCAACTTTGTGAGAAGAGTTTGGGGATGGCCTCTTTCGGTTCCAACATGACTGCGCACCAGTGCACAAAGCAAAGGCCATAAAGACATGGATGAGAGAGCTTGGTTTGGAGGAACTTGACTGGCCTGCACAGAGTCCTGACCTCAACCCGATAGAACACCTTTTGGCTGAATTAGAGTGGAGACTGCGAGCCAGGCCTTCTCATCAAACATCAGTGCCTGACCTCACAAATGCACTTCTGGAAGAATGGACAAACATTCCAATAGACACACTCCTAAACCTTATGGACCGCCTTCCCAGAAGAGTTGAAGCTGTTATAGCTGCAAATGGTGGCCCAACTCTATACTGAACCCTGGGCTGCCATTATAGTTCATGTGTGTGTAAAGGCACATTTCCCACTATGTAGGACAATCTATTGTATATTACTGTGATACTGAGCATGTCTATCGACTTAGGGCTGGATCACACCACAGCGATGGACAACACTTGTGCTCACTGCTCACTAGCTAAGTGGCTAGCAAAACCACCTGGCACCTAAAAGGTTGCTAGTTCATGTCCCAGATATGCTAATGCTTGTGTTGAAGTTTAGAATAAACCCGTAAACAAAATGGCCTGCCGTGAGACATCATCGCTAAGCTACATTACTTTTGCACCAAAGAGCAACTTCTCCAGGCAGCGAGACAGAAGGACGTGCTTGTCTTCCAAGGCCATCAATATCAGCTATTCGCTGATCTCTCTCAAACAACCATAACTAAGCGGAGAGCCTTTAAACCACATCTTCTACAAAGTCGCCACATAACCTACACCTGGGGGTCACGTTTGCTCTACGGCTCACCTACCAGGGCCGCAAGTTCACCTGTAAAACGGTAGATTATCTCCAGGCCCACCTTCAAGACCTCCGCCTGGCCCTGGGCCCCTCCTCAAGCCAAGGGACTCGCAGATGCTCACCCTCTTGCTCACCCTTAAAAGCATCACTTCCTTCCTCTTCCACATCGAAGAGAATCAAGACAACCCCCACCCGTCAAGACTCCCCAGACACCATGGACTGATCCCTGATGATTTCTGTATAGCATTAAGCCGCTAACTTCCTCAAGCTTGTCCCTGTAGCTTCCTACAGGCCCTGTTCTAATCCGCAGTAGACTTAAGAGACTTATCAACATACGCAGCTTTCACCTGATAGCTCTATTGCTCGAACTCATTCCAAGCTTGAAGACCCTTCCTATATTGATAACCCTTATGGTCATCCACTCATATGTCTAGCCCATTCACCCTCTGGTTTATTGCACTTTCAGCTTTAAACTTGTTTGGTTCCCTGTTATAGTTTCAGTCTGAGTTAATACCCTAACATGCTCGCCATGGATCCATTGCTTGCAAGTCTGTCCGTCAACTCCTCTTAAACAAGCTTAAACCCCCATAAAAAAAACAACTTTGCTAAACCCCCCCCTTACAGGGGATGCTGAACCCCTCTGATATCATCCACCCACTTGCTATTAGAATGCCTGGGCCCAGTTTCTCGTTGATTCCCCCTCAGGCCCCCCCAAGGTCTGCGGGGAGATCCAAACTAATGTTAGTTTGACTTGCTCCTTCTCTTCACAAATTGTTATGTATTATTCCCATTTGATAATCTTGAAGTCCTAACCTGCTTTATTTTAGGTCTGGTCAACTGATCTATATTGAAGTTTCCATAAGGCCTGCAGTCCCCGTGCTGTATGCCACTACTGCCTCCCTCCTTGCCCGGCGACTCCTACAGTTAAGGACTCCCCGGGTAACACGTTTCCCTCTAGGCAGGTCATAATGACCTCTCTAGACGGTTCCCAAACCTACATGTCTTGTCTTTTTTTTGCCTTCTCTAACTTCATCTTCTTCTTCTCTCCTTTCACAGTTACCACTCTCAAACCCTATTGTTCCTTTCTTGCTGGAAGGGGACCTCCTAATGCAGTGAGTACCTTTATGCATGCATTTACTCCATGCACCCTCCATGGCTAACCTGAACTTCCTCACCCTCAACGTTCAGGGCCTAAACTCCCCCAAAAAAAGGAGGAAGGCCCTCCGTACCTTCTCTTCACTCATGGCCCACATAATAGCTCTTCAGGAAACCCACTTTTCTTCCCACCAAGCCCCTAAATTTTTAAGCCCAGCTTACCCCCAGTTCTACACCTCTTCAGTCAAAACTAAGAAAAGAGGGGTCCTGATCGCTTTCCATAAATCCACTCCCTTCACACTTAAACAGAAAATACAAGACCCTGAAGGTAGGTATCTCATTTTACTAGGAGACTTAATTGATACCCCTATCACAGTTGTTTCATATTATGCCCCAAACCAAAACCCCCTGGCATTCCTATCCCACTTATTTCAAATTCTTGACATACATAAACAGGGAACGGTACTTTTAGGCGGAGACTCCAATCAAGTCTTATTCCCATATTTGGACAGATCCCCCTTCGCTCCTTCCTCAACCCCAAATACGCTTTCCTTCCAGCAACTCCTAATGAAACATTCTCTTGTGGATACCTGGAGAGAGCTAAACCCCACTAGAAAACAATTTACTTTCTACTCTCACCCTCACAATACGTTCACACGCATTGACCACATTTTGACTACAGTAGGTACGACCCCTTTAGTTTCATCCTCCCTAATAATCCCTATTCCCTGGTCTGACCACAATGCTACCCTGACACCCTTCACCTCTCTGGCCCCTCCAAATAAAAGACTCTGGTCACTGAATGACACACTTCTAGCTCACCCACCCACAGCTTTGATCATCGAAGCGGCTCTAAAAGAATATATCTCCCTGAACACCACAGGGGACATCTCCCCTCTCTTTATCTGGGAGGCCCATAAACCAACTATTCGAGGCACCATAATTAGTGCAGCCTCGCATAGGAAGTGAGATCGCCTTGCCAGATATCAAACCCTTGAGCAAGAGTTTTCCCTGGCTCATGAAGCCTTCCAGTACTCCCCAACCCCCCATAATAAGTCTATCCTAGACAAAGCCAAACTAGAGCTGGACCTATTCCTAACTGAGTCTGCCGAGAAAACACTTAGACGCTCTAGCCATCGAATTTACACCAAAGCAAACAAGCCAGATACATTCCTTGATATCTCGTTAAAAAACCTTAACAAGCCCTACAAACCCATTCGTCTCAAAAAATCCCCAGGCGTTTTCACCAGCAACCCTATAAAAATTCTCCAAATCTTTCACACTCACCATCTAAACTATACTCATCCCCCTCACCGCCGGTTGGTCCTCCTACTGACTCCACTTTTCTAGACACCTTAGCTCTCCCTACTCTGACTCCACAACCGCGAACACAGTTGGAGAATCCCATATCCGAACAAGAGATCCGAACGGCAATTAAAACCCTCAAGAATAATAAATGCCCAGGCCCAGATGGCCTTACCCCTGCATACTATAAGCACTTTATAGACTAACTAGCGCCGCTACTCACCCAAGCCCTAAACTCTCTCCTCAAGGACAAGTCATTCACCCCGGAATCTTTAAAGGCATCTATCTCCATGATCCCCAAGCCACAAACAGATGATTCTTCTTGCTCAAACTTCAGGCCCATATATATTCTCAACAATGATATCAAAATATTTGCCAAAGTCCTTGCATCCCGTTTAAACCCACACATAGGAGCCTTAGTCCACAAAGATCAAGTAGGCTTTATGCCCTCCCGGCAAGCTAACGATAACATTCGTAGAGTGACCCTTTTATCCCACCTAGCCAGATCCCGTAATATACCAATGTGCCTTCTCTCCCTGGATATAAAAAAGACTTTTGATAGCCTTTCTTGGCCATACCTACAATTAGTACTGCAAAAATGGGGCTTCGGCCGACATTTCCTTAAGTGGATCTTCTCCCTATATACTACCCCTACTGCACACATCACCTATGCAGGTCATCGCTTCGACCCCTTTCCCATACAAAGAGGTACGAGACAGGGGTGCCCCCTCTCCCCCCTCCTTTTCGCCCTAGTGATTGAACCATTGGCCCAGAAAATTCAGGAAAACCCCAACATCCAAGGACTAGAAGTAGGGGGTTACACTGTCCTTTTATTTCTCACATCCCCTTTAACCTCTGCCCCAAACCTGATGGCCACAGTAACAAACTTTGCTAAAATATCCGGCCTTGTGGTCAACACGCATAAATCCAAAATTCTAAATATCTCCCTTTCGAAACCACAACAAATACACCTGCAATCAGTCCTCCCTTTTGCGTGGGTTTCGCACGCTCTCCCCTACTTAGGGATTAAGATCACAGCTGATTTAAACCATCTTTTCTCAGCTAATTACCCTCCAATATTACACCACTTGACCAAATTGATGACCTCCTGGGCCTCTTTGCCCCTGTCCTGGCTAGGTCGAATATCTGCAGTTAAAATGGTTCTGCTCCCGAAAATACTATATCTCTTTAGGATTCTGCCCATACCAGTTCCCACGTACTTTCTCCGTATTTTACAACGTAGAACCATGGCCTTCATTTGGGGCAAAACGAGGCCCAAATTTGCCATAACAATACTATATAATAGCAAATCCAATGGAGGTTTGGGTCTTCCCTGCTTTGTTAAATATTACCAGGCTGCACAACTTGCTATGCCTCCTAAATACCATGCCTCCAGGGAGACTCCTCTTTGGGTCTCCTTGGAGTCTATGGACTGCGATCCTCTGTCTATAGCCAATCTCCTTTGGCTACGCCCCCAAGATCGTAAATTCCTCTGTAACCTGATTACTAAACACTCACTACGCCTCTGGGACTCTCTGAAGTTCAAGTATAAACTTCAATCTCCGCATAATCCCCTCTTATCCTACCTCCGTAATCCAGCATTCTACCCGGCCTGGATCTCCCCGTCCTCTTTTCATAGGTGGTCCTCAGCGGGTCTTATCCATTCATACTCGTTTAATACCCCGGATATACATATCCCTTTCCCAACGCTGCAAGAATCCCACAACCTTCCAAATTCAGAGCTCTTCAGATACCTCCAGCTGAAACATTTCTTCACCCCATGTCTCCATACCTCCTCAACTACACCCCCACAAAACAACTGTCGAACAAGCTTGTGATCGAGATCCCCTTATGCGTGCCCTTATCTCTCAACTCTACGCAACACTTCTCAACCCCCCCCACACTCTTTCCTTTCATATGTTGCCAAGTGAGAATCTGACCTTAACGTTCATCTCTCTGACAACGATTGGAAAGATGTCTGGCAGGCCACTAAATCAGCCTCTCAAAATGCGATAGCCTTAGAAGCTAATTACAAGGTACTTTTCAGATGGTACTTGGTGCCAGCCCAGATAACCAAATTCCACCCTACCTATTCTCCAGACTGCTTTAGAGGCTGCCCGGACAGAGGTACCCACCTTCATATATGGTGGGACTGCCCAGTAGTATCTAAATTCTGGACAGATATCTTCTCCATCGTTTCGACTCTACTTGGTCATCCCCTTGAACCCTCACCAACTGTAGCCCTCCTTAACCATAAGCCAAATGATGTCACACGCTCCCAATTCAAACTCTTACTCCAAATAACCACAGCAGCTAAACAAACTATAGCGAAGTCGTGGAAGACTTCTTCCCTCACGATCATTGAAACCAAACATAGAATCACAAAAGCCATGATACATGCCAAAATTGAGGCAACAATCACTGACCAAATTTCTAAATTTGATCGTATCTGGCAACCATGGGTGCGCCATTTCCTTCCCCCTAACTTTGACGTTAGCCTTCTGCTCCCATAAGCCCCCTTTTCATACACAGTTACACTACCCACTCTCCTGCTGATTGGTACCACGGGATACCCCCCTTCCGGCAATTTCTTCCCTTCTTCCTCCTCTCCTTTTACTATCTTTCCCCTCTACTGTATCTACTCTTTTATTATCTGTTCTCTAAAGTGAATATCTCCTCTGATAAGAGGACCTATAAGGACCCGAGCCCCTCTTGATCCAGAGTACCTTGTGTTAGGTATGCCCCCTGGCTGATTCAGTGCCTCCCCCCATGTTAGAGGCTTCTTAATCTCAAACTCCAGGGGACACTCACACTTATCAGTCTATTAGTCCTCAGTAACAGGTCAGATATGTTACACAAGTTTTTTTGTTTTAGGTTCGTTAAAATTACCTAAGTTCACTTTGCTCCTGAGTTATGTTGTACCCACTTGGACGAACCCCATAGACTGTCATGCTGGCCTTCGTTCAACTTGAAATGATGCATATATTCATATCGCCCTCAAGATACTAATATCATCTTCAGCCTGCTAGCCCCGACACCATAGTATATACAGCGATTTAGCCACTGAGACTCTTCTCCTGTCCCTGGGAGGTAATTCTCCGCACCAAGGGCTCATTGCCATTTGTATTCTGTGCCCTAACCTTTGTTCTCTCTTTTTCCTATCTGAAGAATCGAATTGTACTATGTGTATGTTTTTCTGGTTCTGTATATTTTCAATAAACAATTTGAACAAGGAAGTTTATAATAAACCCCTGGTTGGGTTTCTCACCACAATCCAAAGACAGGCTGGCATTTTATTTATCTCTTTTCCAAATAGTCTGTAATGTAAGCAAGTTATTTTGTGACTTTAAATTGGAAGCTCATTGCAGCCAAGGAATTGGACATTTCAAATTGTAGGGTTTGCACTGCACAGGTTCATCTGGTTAGAAAACTGTTGCTTGGATCAGTGTTTCTCAACTTCAGTCCTCAAGGCACCCCAACCGGTCATGCTTTCAGGATTTCCCTCAGATGAAACAGCTGTGGTAATTACTATGGCAGTGAAACTGATCAAATCACTTGTGCAAAATAATAGCCTGAAAACATGACCTGTTGGGGGTACTTGAGGACAGGGTTCAGAACCACTGACTTAGAATTTTGTCCTGGACTTATACTGATCTGATGAACATAGCCAAGGGTTAACACAGCAAATAGTTTGGGTATCGCAGCCTCCTCCCAGGTGAAATAAATTAGAAAAGACAGATTGAAAGATACTGGTGGGTGTGTACTTCTATTGGGCGTGTGTCAGTGCTAGCTTATATAAGGCACTTCAGTAGAGGGTGTTGGTTTGACCTGCTGACGGGTCAGGTTTGTTGCTGTGGTAGGAATGATAGTTTTCTATGACAAATGTTTTACTAGAGCTGTTTGTTTGCTGATATTATTGTGCATTTTGACCATCAAAAGTGGCTTGATTTTACCATGCTGTCCAATTGGGGTGTGTATTGTTTGCCTTACCATGCACTCTTCTAGGATAAAATACTCATCAACGTTCTTGGTTTAATCTGTGCCTTTTTTAATATTATGTTGTAATGCTTTGTTAGAATGACTGTTAATTATCGTTCTGTAATTTTGCAGCTAATAATGTCATGTGGGTGTTAAGTCATTTTATGAAATGTGTGTGCAGTTATTGATGGTGAAACTAAAACTGTCCACTGTAAGGTTTAGTCCCATTTTAGACTGTAAGCTCCTATGAGCAGGTCACTGCGAACCCAATTGCTAACTGTTTTGTTAAATGTGTATATACTGTAAATACTTTAATGCCAGTAAATATGTACATGTGTTTCTGTTGGCAAAATAGAATGAAATTGATTTGCCTTGTTCTCTTGTAACATTTTTAAATAGTTTTGGGGAGTGGTGGTTTTGGGGAAGTGGATTACCTTCCTCAGGGCCAGTTCACACTGCTGCGGTGTCCAAGATCGGATGTGATTCACACTGCAGTGCAGATCACATGCGATCTGTGCTATGCAAATTCAGCCATACAGAAAGTATGGCTGAATTTGCATCGCATCCCGACCAAACTCGCACAGGACCCTTTTTTTGTTACGCCCGAAGGGCCTGGTATGGACTGGGGGGGATCCCCAACGCAATGCTTTTTCAGTGATCTTTATCTATATTGCAGGGAACCAGCAATACATTCCAGCCGCGACCGATTTTAAATGACAATTTTTCCTTTACAAATGTCATTTTGCGGTGGCACTGTTCTAAACATCCCAGAGATTCATACTAAGGGGACCCCCCCAAGCACGATATTTAACCACTTCCCACCCGGCGTATAGACAAATGACGTCCGGGCGGGGGGTTCATTATCCTGACTGGACGTCTATTGACGTCCTCAGGATAATCCGCGACCGCGCGCCCCTGGGGGCGCGCATCGCGGCGATCGGTGGTGTCGTGGGTCAGGCTGACCCACCGCATTACCGACCGAGGTAAAAGGCTTCTATCCGAAGCCTTTTACCATGTGATCAGCCGTGACCAATACGGCTGATCACAGTGTAAATAGGAAGAGCCATTGATCGGCTTTTCCTCTGCTCAGGTCTGCAGACCTGAGCAGCGGAGAGCCGATCGGCTGCTCTCCTGACAGGGGGGGCTGCGCTGAACATTTATCAGCGCAGCCACCCTCAGGATCACCCCACTGGACCACCAGGGAGCCGGATCAAGACCATCTGGGAGCCCCCCCGGACATCACACACAGGCCGCCCAGGACCACCAGGGAAGGAAATCAGAGGCCGCCCAGGACCACCAGGGAGCCCCCACTAGACCACCAGGTAAGGGCATTATTGTGCACTGTAGGGATGGCACTGTGCCCATGTATGATGCCTGCCAGTGCCATCCCTAACAGTGCTTGTTGCACCTGTGCCCACCACTGCCACCTATAAGTGCCCACCTGTGCCCACCTGTGACACCTATCAGTGCCCACCTGTGTCACCTATCATTGCCCACCTGTGCCACCTAAAAGTGCCCACCTGTGCCACCTAAAAGTGCCACCTATCAGTGCCCATCTGTGCCCAGTGCCACTTATCAGTGCCGCCTAGGAGTGTCCATCAGTGCCACATATCAGTGCCACGTATCAGTGCCCATCAGTGTTGTCAGTGCCGCCCATCAGTGCTGTATATGTGCCCCATCATCAGTGCAACCTTATCAGTGCCACCTCATCAGTGCCAATCTGTACTGCCTCATCAGTGCCCGTCAGTGTAGCCTCATCAGTGCCCATCAGTGTAGCCACATCAGTGCCCGCCAGTGAAGGAGAAAATGTACTTTATACAAACTTTTGTGACAGAAACAAAGAAAATTTTTTTTTTTTACAAAATTTTCGGTCTTTTTTTTTTCTATAGCACAAAAAATAAAAACCGCAGGGGTGATCAAATACCACCAAAAGAAAGCTCTATTTGTGGGAACAAAATGATAAAAACTTTCTTTGGGTACAACGTCGCACGACCGCGCAATTCTCATTCAAATCGCAACAGCACTGAAAGCTGAAAATTGGTCTGGTAGGGAAGTGTTCTAAGTGCATGGTATTGAAGTGGTTAAGCACTTGTCGCCCGCCCGCCGCAGCGTGAAGGCGGCAAAGTGGTTCGTTATCGCAAACCACCCTCACCTGACGGCAGCTGCGATAACTAGCATTGTGAGCGCATTGTGCCGCTGGAGGCATGCTCGCATGCTCACTGTGTTCTGGGGGTGGGTCAGGGAGCGGGTAGGGCAGACTTGATCGCCGCCAGTTACCCGCAATGACCCCTCTGCAATGAAAGAACGGAGGTCCGTGTAACATCCGTTTAACAAAGATAGGAGGAAGAATATAAATCAGCCAAAAACAAGTAAATAAAATGATTTTAATTTTTTTACAATTGGATTTGTATTTTAGCAAAAACGAAGAAAAACTGGTCATTTTGAAAAATTGTCGCTCTTTTTTTATTTAGAGCGGCGATCACAAATGACAGAGGAGATCAAATATCACCAAAAGAAAGATCTATTTGTGTGTAAAAAAGGACGCAAATTTCGTATGGGTACAACGTCGCACGACCGCGCAGTTGTCAGTTAAAGCAACGCAGTGCCAAGTCGCAAAAAGTGCTCAGGTCCTAAAGCGTGAATTCCTTCCGGGGCTGAAGTAGTTAAAGGAATATTTTCTCCCATCTTTCAGGACAGCACCTGGAGAGAGTGTAGCCCCGCCCACTTCCTAGGAAACACTGCAGTCAGACCTTTAAAGTCCGCCCTCTTCCACCATGGCCTCAGTTGTAGTGTTTCCTCCAGCCATGGTGGAAGCGCTGCAGGGAACCGAGGGTGGGCTGCTCTCTCTCCTGGTGGTGAGGGTTAAGAGCCTACCTTGGTGCGGTGTTTTTTCTTCTAAGAAGGCTGACCAAAAGCCCTCCCTGACGGGTGGGGGGGGGGTAGTTTGGTGTCCTCCTCGTCTTTGGAGCCCGGTGAGGGCAGAGACTGGCGGCGGTCCCGCTCCAGCAGACTGGGCAATGCAGTGGGAACCACGGGGTAGGATGGTAGCCCCGTGGTATCTCCGGTACTTGTTCCAGGTTCCGGGGGATGGGCGACGTCATCTCCGGTGGGGCGGGACTTCCGGCAGGGCGACACGGCTTCAGGTTCTGGCCGCTGGAACGCAGGGGGAGGTGGGCGGACCTTCGGCCAGTGCATTTCCGGCCCCGCAATGGCGGGAAATTCAGAATTTAAGCCAGGCAAAGCTAATGGACGCCCGCTGTGCACTCTGCAGAAATGAAGTCAGAAGCTTCAGCACCAGTGGCAGGAGCAGTAGCCACAAGCACCGGCCAGGCCCAGGTAAGGAGGCAGAGGGTCTCAGATATACCATGGGCAAAATGTTGTTCCCTTCCCCTCCCCCCCAAAGGGGAGGGGGAGCCTGCACCACTACCCTCCGAGGCTGGTTTGAGGGTTGTTTCTGTGGTGGAACAGTGATTCTATGGGGTTTGCTTTGTGTGTCACTGTTATTTTAATTGATACAGATCTGCTAGTGTGTTAGACCAGATCATATTGTTTTGATGGTTGCGTTTGGTATTGGTGTCTTTCAGGTGAAATGTAAAGCCGCACTTAGGGAGTGCGACCAAACCATGGTGCAAGGCTTGTATAGCTTTAGTGAGAGAGGAGACAGCAGCAGCACCTCCGACTCAACCTAGTGAGATGCTGACATGCTTCAGGAAGGAATTGGAAGACACATTTCAATCCTTCCGCTCCTATCTGGATAAGTGTCCAGTACCCCTACAGCCCAGGGGTAGCTCGCCGTCCGATTCACACACATCTACTTTAAGAAGGTTGCCTAGTGATTTGGACGAAGAAGAAGGGGGTAGCGCTTCCTCAAAGTCAGATGAGGAGGAGGAAGGAGAGAGACAGGGACCTGCCTCCCGCTACAAATTGACCCTGGACGAGGTGGATGAACTATTAAAAATCATCCATACGACACTAAAAATTAAAGAGGATAAGACCCAACTGTCCCTTCACGATAGGATGTATGAAGGGATGGAGGAAATTAAGCACAGGATATTCCCGGTACATAAAGTGCTGACAGACGGTTAAGAGAGAGTGAAAGGACCCAGAGAGGGCCCCTTTTTTCTCCAGGTCTCTGAAAAGGAGATTTCCCTTTGACGAAGGTGCCGCACACATCTGGAACAAAAGACCCAAGTTGGATGCGGCATTTTCTCAGGTGTCACGTAACACGGACCTGGCATTTGAGGACATGGGGGTCCTAAAAGACCCCATGGATAAAAGGGTGGGTGCACTGCTAAAGAAAGCCTGGGATTCAACAATAATCTCAAGCCAGCAATGGCATCAACTGTGGTAGCCCGAAACTTGGATCATTGGCTAGAGCAGCTTGAAGTACACATCAAAGCTGGTACGTCCCGCAAACATTTGTTGGACACCCTACCAGCATTGAAAAAAGCAGTAGGCTATTTGGCGGATGCCTCGGCGGAATCCGTTAGGGTGACCGCAAAGTCCTCGTCTTTAGTTAATGCAGCAAGGAGAGCCTTGTGGGTGAAGACTTGGACAGGGGATTCAGCTTCCAAGATGAAACTTTGTGGCCTTCCCTTTGAGGGGGATTTAGTCTTCGGTCCAGGCCTATATGCTGTGTTAGACAGAACAGCGGACAGGAAAAAAGCGTTTCCAAGGAAGCAGAAGACTGAGCTCCAGACCAAGAAAAGGTTTCGGCCTTTTCAACACCCCAGGGACACCAAGGAATCAGGAAAGAAACCTTGGAGACCCCAAAGAGGAAGGGGCAGGACTGGAGTACTTTTTCGGCCCCCCAGCCAGCCAGAAAAAAAACAGTGACAGTCACCCAGTGTGGGAGGGCGACTACAAGCCTTTCTCCCACAGTGGCAGATAGAGACAACCAGTGCGTTTATTCTCAAAATCAAGGGAGGATACGCATTGGAATTCTCAGAACTCCCACCATCCAGGTTTTATGTGACTCAAACCCCCAAGGATGAGGAAAAGTCGCTAGCAATAATGACGTTGATCAACGACTTTCTGGAACAGCAAGTAATTATACCAGTACCTCAAATAGAGGAAGGTTGGGGGTGTTATTCACACATTTTTGTGGTGAAGAAACCATCAGGAAATTTCCGCTTGATAATAAACCTAAAGCTTCTGAACAGAGCCATCAAATACAAAAAATTCTGGATGGATTTGATTTATTCAGTCAGAAAGCTACTCCCAGTGGGCTTCTTTTTGGCCTCAATAGATCTCTGGGATGGGTATCTACATGTCCCCATGGCAGTTGCATCCCAGAAATACCTGAGGTTTGCGGTCAGCATAAAAGGGGTAGTGTCACACTTCCAGTTCAGAGCTCTCCCTTTCGGTCTGTCTTCGTCACCGAGGATATTTAGGAAGATTATGGCAGAGGCTCTGGCCCCTCTCAGACTAAAAGGGGTATCAATAGTTCCATACCTGGACGATCTCCTTTTATTTACCACATCCCGGGAGACACTTGCCAGAGACCTGGTGACAACACAGGTCCACCTACAGGGACTGGGGTGGCTCCTGAACAAGGACAAGTCAAGCTTGACACCTTCTCAGGAAATTATATTTCTGGGGTACTCCATCAGGTCAGTGACGGGAAAGATCTTCCTCCCAGAGGAGAAAGTACAGAAGATCACAGAATCAGTGAAAAAAGTACAGACAAATATAGCCATTACAGTACGCTCGGCAATGTCTACACTAGGGCTGCTCACAGCATCCATCCAAGCGGTGCAATGGGCACGCCTGCACTCAAGGGATCTACAGCAAGCGATTCTACAAGGATGGAGATATGGCGAGTCCTTAGAGAAGCATATAAAAATCGCCACTTCAGTGAAAAGGAAGCTATAGTGGTGGAAATTTCAGACAAACCTGAACAAAGGATTGGCTTGGACATTCCCAGCACAAAAAATACTGACGACAGATGCAAGCTCCTGGGGTTGGGGAGCGCACCTCGGGGACAATATAGCTCAGGGTTCTTGGACCAAGGAGGAAGTAAGAAGATCCTCCAATTGGAGAGAGCTGAGGGCAGTCTCTATGGGCCTCAGGGCCTTCTGAGAATCAATCAAAGATCGACATATCCACATTCTGTCGGACAATGCCACCACAGTGGCTTATATCATGAAACAGGGAAGCAAAAAACTTGTGGATCTAGCCCAAGAGATTCTGTATTGGGCAGAAGCCAATCTTGCCTTCATTACAGCAGTACATCTGAAGGGCACTCTGTATCAGCTGGCAGATTTTCTGAGCAGAGAAAGGGTGCGAGAATCAGAATGGAGCATGAACAAAGAGGTCTTCCAGATGATAACGCACAGATGGGGGGTGCCCCAGGTAGACTTATTTGCGTCACAAAGAAACACAAAAGTGCCAACATTCTTTTCCCTGAACAGGGGGGATCAAGCGGCAGGATTAGATGCACTAGCCCAGAACTGGTCCTTCCGTTTGTGCTATGCATTCCCCCCAGTACAGATGATCCCGTTAGTTCTCAAAAAACTGCAGGAAGAAAAGACAGTTTTGATTTTAGTGGCTCCGTACTGGCCCATGAGGGTCTGGTTCTCACTACTAGGAAATTTAGCAGTAGCACCACATTGGCTACTACCAGTAAGGCAGGATTTACTAAACCAAGGACCGCTCCTGCATCCCAACTTGGCCCAACTCAGGCTAGCAGCTTGGTTACTGAGGAGTAGAGATGAGTGAACTTCTAGAAGTCCAGGTTCTGCTGGTTCGGCAGAACTTCGGGACAAAGTCCGGGTTCGGGTCCGGACAGAACCCGAACTTTGTCCCGGACCCCGAACCCCATTGAAATCAATGGAGACCCGGACTTTTAGGTACAAAAAGTGCTGTAAAATAGTCCTGGAAGGTCCTAGAGGTCTGCAAAAGGAAGGAAATGTGGGTAAGGGTGGGACAAGTGACCTACAAAGAAATGGGGACAGGGAAATAACTTTAAATATTTT
>BLSH010035668.1:81203-92877 GCA_018402905.1 Glandirana rugosa
TGGGGGGGACATGTCGGATCATTTTGACACTTTTTTGGGACCAATGACATTTATTCAGCGATCAGAAATTTAAATGTCCACTGATTACTGTATAAATGTCATTGGCAGTGAAGGGGTTAACCTGCAGGGGGAGAGCTAGGGGTTAATCGTGTTCCCTGGGTGTGTTCTTACTGTGGGGGGGTTGGGCTAACATGGGCATGAGAGATCTAACTGATCCCAGTGACAGGGATCAGTAGATCTCTCATGCCCCACTGACAGGGTGGGGAACCGCCGTGTTTACATCGGCGGTTCCCCGTTCTTTTCCCTGTAGCCGCTCATCGCGGCTTGCCGGCGGACATCGGGTCCGCCCGAGCCGCGGGCACACTCCTCAGGAGTGCGGCGGGTGTGCGTGCGCGCCGCTGGCGGCGGGCGCGCGCCCCCTGGTGGCCAAAATGCGAATCGACGCTTATTTACGGCGATTCGCGCAGGGCTCCCCGACTGCCGCCGTGAAAAGACGGCGCGCGGTCGGGAAGCAGTTAAGGTCATCACAAAGGACAAGGGGGCACTCTTTATGTCTAGAGGAAAAAAGATTTCATCTACAAATATGGAAAGTTTTCTTCACAGTAAGAGCTCTGTGGAATAGACTCCCCCCAGAGGTGGTTTTGGCCAGCACGGTTGATTACTTTAAAAAAGGCCTGGATTCTTTCCTTAATGTAAATAATATAACTGGGTACTAATATGTATAGGTAAAGTTGATCCAGGGAATATCCAATTGCTTCTCGGGGATCAGGAATGAATTTTGCCCCCGCTATAGCAAATTGGATCATTGGCTTTGCTGTGGTTTTTTTGCCTCTGGATCAACTGTGGGTGAAGGATTGTGTATATATGATTGTATGCTTATATATACAGTATCTCACAAAAGTGAGTACACCCCTCACATTTTTGTAAATATTTTATTCTTTTCATGTGACAACACTGAAGAAATGACACTTTGCTACAATGTAAAGTAGTGAGTGTACAGCTTGTATAACAGTGTAAATTTGCTCTCCAATCAAAATAACTCAACACACAGCCATTAATGTCTAAACCACTGGCAACAAAAGTGAGTACACCCCTAAGTGAAAATGTCCAAATTGGGCCCAAAGAGTCAATATTTTGTGTGGCCTCCATTATTTTCCAGCACTGCCTTAACCCTCTTGGGCATGGAGTTCACCAGAGCTTCACAGGTTGCCACTGGAGTCCTCTTCCATGACGACATCACAGAGCTGGTGGATGTTAGAGACCTTGTGCTCCTCCACCGTCTGTTTGAGGATGCCCCACAGATGCTCAATAGGATTTAGAGAAAGGAGGAGTTGGGACTTTGAATGAGGATGGGAATGAAAACCAGCAACCAAAAAAACAGTGTATAAACTTATTTTATTTTACTTTCCACAAATGGAAGGCAGGGTCAATACCATCAATCATATACATATATAGCACATGCCATTAGAAAAAGAACCATATTAATATAGTGTACATGCTCATGTGGTCTGTTTGATGGTCCTGCCTGCCTGCCCCACCTTGCCCTCAGCTCCCGCTCTGGACACCGAGGCGACCTAACCCAGTGTGTTACACAGGATACAGCATTAGTGAGGGTAGGTTTCCATCATGCCCCCCATTCCTTTTTTGACAAACTTTTTTTGACTCATTTTTATACCATGGGTTATTTTGCTTGTTTTAAACCGCATCTATCCCTTATGAGTGGGTATTATTCCCATGAAACGCGTCGGGTTACACTGATGCTACATATCTACCAAGCAAACTATTTTCCACATGGTGTTACTGATTTTATTGTCTCTATGAATATGCCCAATGTTTCTTTTTGATGCTGTATGCGAGGCTTCTACCCATGATGATGCATAGCATATACTGTCCATGAGCATGTACACTAGACTAATATGGTCCTTTTTCTAATGGCATGTGCTATATATGTATATGATTGATGGTATTGACCCTGCCTTCCATTTGTGGAAAGTAAAATAAAATAAGTTTATACACTGTTTTTTTTGGTTGCTGGTTTTCGTTCACATCCTCATTCAAAGTCCCAACTCCTCCGTTCTTCAAATTTGACTAGGAATGGAGACGCAGTTTTCTCATTCGCCTCTCCCCTCTTTATACATAGGGATGGAGGATGTTGTCCGTTTATCCAGCAACCTTATATGCCAGTTTTGGCTACATTTGCCATTGCAACTGCTCACAGTCATTTGCTTATTTTTCTCTGTCATTAACTTTATTACACGCTCGATTTGGTCAGTGCTGTGCATGCCATGTTATTTGCCTGCCAGCTGCACATGCTGGGGGACCGCCCCCTGTCCATCTTTGGGAGCTGCGATGCGCGCTCGGTATCCCGCCCTTTCCCCCTTCGTAACCCCCCGCCTGCTTTGCAGGAGGGGTGGTTTGGGGGTGGGCGGGTTGGCCGACATGCGCACCGGCGCCACACCATTCCCCTTCTGACCGCTGTCTTCATTGACACGGCCTGTTTGGAGTTGGATTGTCCACCTGGGCTTACCTTTTGGAGGCGCGGTCTGGGCTCTATGGGCGGACTTCGCTCAGGCTCGGACGCCCTCCTCCTTGGGTCATGCCCACGTAACGCTGGGCAGGGTTTTGGCGGGCTGGCGGGGGCTATTTAGGCAGACACACTTGAGGGCAGATACTGTGCTCAGCAAGCATGGGAGATGGACACAGACATTTACGGCCTTGGACCTGCACCCTATCGTTTAGATATGGTATATGTTATTCCTTGCAACCATCCTTGGTTGGTGAGCCTTATATCCCCACCTTCACTATTTACCTTTTTTAGTGGTGTTTGTATATTCCATGCCAGGCCATGTGCACTTCTGTCCCTTTCTTTCCTAGCTTCACGCCTTTTGCATTGCACATTTTACTTTTCCATTTATATCTTGGACTAGCTCCCAATTTTAATTTTTTCACTTCAGATGACATTGAATTCAACAATTTCCATCCATATCTGTCCTCCGTGTGGTCTGTTTGATGGTCCTGCCTGCCTGCCCCACCTTGCCCTCAGCTCTTGTTCTGGACACCGAGGCAATCTAAACCAGTGTGTTACACAGGATACAGCATTAGTGAGGGTAGGTTTCCATCATGCCCCCCATTCCTTTTTTGACAAACTTATTTGACTCATTTTTATACAATGGGTTATTTTGCTTGTTTTATAGATTTTAACCGCATCTACCCCTGATGAGTGGGTATTATTCCCACGAAACCCGCCGGGTTACGCTGATGCTACATATCTACCAACCAAACTGTATTTTCCACATGGTTTTACTGATTTTATTGTCTCTATTAGAGTTGAGCGAACCCAAACTGTAAAGTTCGGGTCCGTACCGAACTTTCGGGTGTCCGTGTCCCGAATCTGAACCCGAACGTTCCGGAAAACGTTCGGGTTCGGGTTCTGGGTTCTGGTATTTTTTTTATCACTCATGTTGAATAGCTGCAGGGCAGCCAATCAACAAGCGTTTCACTGGTTTTCCCTAGAAGCCATCACAGCCATGCCTACTAATGGCATGGCTGTGATTGGCCAGTGTATGATGTGACCCAGCCTCTATATGAGGCTGGAGTCACAGTGCTGCATGTCACATGCTCTCAGGTTAGTGTAGGTAGAGGATGCTGCCGGCGCTGTGAGGGACAGATTGTGAGGGACAGATTGCAGTGATAATAACTAGGTAGAGATTACTACTACTGCTGTGAGGGACAGATTGTAGATCTATAACATCTCATCCTGCATTACAGAAAGATCTGATTACAGAATGATCTCTCATCCAGCATTACTGATTACAGAACGATCTGATACTGGACTAGGTAGAGATTACTACTGCTTTGAGGGACAGATTGCAGATCTAATAACATCTCCCATTCTCCCATTTTTCTTTCTTTTGCAGCCCTCTTGCATTTTCCAGGACTTTTTTACAGTCATTTTTGTGCCGAAAAGTTTGGGTCCCCATTGACTTCAATGGGGTTCGGTGTCTGGGTTAAAGTTAGGATGACGTTCGGTACCGAACCCGAACTTTTCGGAAAGTTCGGCCGAACCCGAACGTCCAGGTGTTCGATCAACTCTAGTCTCTATGAATATGCCCAATGTTTCTTTTTGATGCTGTATGCGAGGCTTCTACTCATGATGATGCATAGCATATACTGTCCATGAGCATGTAGACTATACTAATATGGTCCTTTTTCTAATGGCATGTGCTATATATGTATATGATTGATGGTATTGACCCTGCCTTCCATTTGTGGAAAGTAAAATAAAATACGTTTATACACTGTTTTTTTGGTTGCTGGTTTTCGTTCACATCCTCATTTAAAGTCCCAACTCCTTCTTTCTTCAAATTTGACTAGGAATGGAGACGCAGTTTTCTCTGCGCCTCATTTATAGTCCCATTCGCCTCTCCCCTCAATAGGATTTAGGTCTGGAGACATGCTTGGCCAGTCCATCACCTTTACCCTGAGCTTCTTTAGCAAGACAGTGGTCATCCTGGAGGTGTGTTTGGGGTCATTATCATGTTGGAATACTGTCCTGCGGCCCAGTCCCCATAGGGAGGGGATTATGCTCTGCTTCAGTATGTCACAGTACATGTTGGCATTCATGGTTCCCCCAATGAACTGTAGCTCCCCAGTGCCAGCAGCACTTATGCAGCCCCAGACCATGACACTCCCACCACCATGCTTGACTGTAGGCAAGACACACTTGTCTTTGTTCTCCTCACCTGGTTGCCGCCACACACGCTAGACACCATCTGAACCAAATAAGTTTATCTTGGTCTCATAAGACCACAGGACATGGTTACAGTAATCCATGTCCTTAGTCTGCTTGTATTCAGTAAACTGTTTGTGGGCTTTCTTGTGTATCATCTTTAGAAGAGGCTTCCTTCTGGGACAACAGCCAGGCAGACCAATTTGATGCAGTGTGCGGCGTATGGTCTGAGCACTGACAGACTGACCCCCCACCCCTTCAACCTCTGCAGCAATGCTGGCAGCACTCATACATCTATTTCCCAAAGACAACCTCTGGATATGACGCTGAGCACGTGCACTCAACTTCTTTGGTCGACCATAGTGAGGCCTGTTCTGAGTGGAACCTGTCCTGTTAAACCGCTGTATGGTCTTGGCCACCATGCTGCAGCTCAATTTCAGGATCTTGGAAGTCTTCTTATAGCCTAGGCCATCTTTATGTAGAGCAACAATTCTTTTTCTCAGATCCTCAGAGAGTTCTTTGTAAAGAGGTGCCAAGTTAAACTTCCAGTGACCAGTATGAGAGAGTGAGAGCAATAACACCAAATTTAACACACCTGCTCCCCCATTCACACCTGAGACCTTGTAACACTAACAAGTCACATGACACGGGGAGGGAAAATGGCTAACTGGGCCCAATTAGACATTAATGGCTGTGTGTCGAGTTATTTGAGGGGACAGAAAATGTACACTGTTATACAAGCTGTACACTCACTACTTTACATTGTAGCAAAGTGTCATTTCTTCAGTGTTGTCACATGAAAAGATAGAATAAAATATTTACAAAAATGTGAGGGGTGTACACTTCTGTGATATACTGAATATATATATATTTTTTTTATTGGTTGAACTAGATCGACTTGTGTCTTTTTTTCAACCTGGCTAACTATGTAACTATATGTAGCAGTGCCCCCTTACATCTGGTTCCCCCATCACAGTGTCCCCATATATCAGGTGTCCCTATAGCAGTGCAAAATGGATGCAATATTGCGCAAATCAAGTGGTTAAAGTTGCCGGCACAGCAATGGACTAACTTGAAACAAACAACGTGGATAATAGTGCAGTGCTAAAACTCTAAAAAAATCATATGTGAACCATATTTTCTACAAAAGTGCAAATTATGCAAAGTGCAAGTATATCATGAAGTGCAACTTATTTAAAGTGCATAGAATAAATATTTAACATGCATAGATCGATAAATATATATCAATAATAAGTTCAGAATTTAAGTATGAGATTCCTGAAATAGTCCATAATATAGGTTCTGCAGTGTGACACCACGTATTTATGCACTTTAAATATTTATTCTATGCACTTTAAATAAGTTGTACTTCATGATATACTTGCACTTTGCATAATTTGCACTTTTGTAGAAAATATGGTTCACATATGATTTTTTATAGTTTTAGCGCTGCACTATTATCCACGTCCCTATAACAGTGACCCTTAAATCAGGTATCCCCAATCACAGTGCCCCCATACATCAGGTGTCTCCATCACAGTGTTCCCATACATCAGGTGTCCCTATACATCAGATGTCCTTATATATCAGATGCCTCCCAATCACAGTGTCCCCATACATCAGGTTCCCCCATCGCAGTGCCCCCATATATCAGGTGTCCCTATAACACTGCCCCCTATACACCAGGTGTCTCCATCACAGTGTTTATACAGATGCCTATCGCGAGGAGCTTCTACGTAGAAGTCATGATGACGAAACGCATCAGAGCGTGACCCCACGATAGGAAGTGACACTTGCGCTCCAGGACGAGTGGAGGAAGCGGTGTGTACACGACGTGAGGACAGCTGGGGTGGTGAGATGTCTCAATACAGATTACTGTGACACTCACTGTTTTATTGTTTACATTTTGTAAGCACATTTTAAAAAATGGGGGTTTGCAATAAAGTTCTGAAACGGAATCACACTATGTGAAGTTTTTCTTCCATGGGTTATACAACAATCATGTTGAGTGACTGACCAGAAGAGTTCCTGCTGTGTATTGATGCGGGCCTGTATAAAGCAATTTTCTGGTAAGCAGATTAATCACTGGGGGAATCGCACACGGTGTGAATATTTTTCACCTGGTGGTCGGTGAATCTAAAACCTGAAAGAGCCTTCACTCAGACTCTCTGTGACTCCTGGACTTCTGCACCCTTCACTTTTATGGACTTTTAAAAGCGCTGTTGTACACCTTTGTTGTTTTCCTTAGATGATGATTTTAGTGTGTATAATTTTTTACCATGTGGTGTATGTGAACTGATGTTTCTTGCTTTGCGCCAGATTTAATGGCTTTATTGTTCTTTTTATCTTTTCTTTTAATGTGCCTCACTCTGTTCCCAGATAAGTCCAGTAATTCCCAAATTACATAGTAAAATAAAAGAGCCAGACAATTTCTCATAATAGAGTAAACCTTATGTAGTAACGGCAAACACAACAATAGTCAAGCAATGACGGCACAAGTTCACTAGGACCAATACAAACAGTCCTGTGGGGGGAGAGGCCAACACTTGCACCACATAATAGAAGGTGTCCAAGTCCTTTTCTCAAAAAGGGTGTTGAATAGATATTGGCCTACAGGAGGCAGTCTCTGCATTCCCCCAATGAGAGACACCCCCTTTCTGGGCACACATGGAACTCCACCACTAGACTGATAAGAAAATGAATTCTTAATACTCTGCGCAACACTGGAGAGGTCCCACTAAAAGGACTCTCCCTATCCAGAGCCCGATCCCTATATATCCCTAGTGAGAGAGTGTCAGGACCTACTGCCCAGCAGCCACAGGGAGGAGCTACTCCTAAATGGAATTTTACACTAAAGAACTAACAACAAATAAAATCATGGGGGGGTGTGAAGACGAGTGGTGAGCTATGGTTCCCTGTCCTGAAGCTGCTTGTAAGAAAGGGGCATGGGTTATGGTGATATCATTAACCTAATATAGTCACGTGACATTGTCCAAATATGACCATATGACTGTATTAGGTCAATATAGTCACCAGCATCACCAACTTTTTGCCAAGCGTGGCTTTGGGGCAGGGAAATCTCTGGCTGCAGCTGATTGGGCCAATGGCCTGCTATAATGTGATAGTTGGGTTCAGCCCAAAACCTCATCTCAATCTCATCACCAGTTTAGACATAGATTATATTACCAAAAGTATTGGGACACCTTCCTTTACACACACATAAACTATAATAGCATCCCATTCTTAGTCTGTAGGGTTGAATATTGAGTTGGCCCACACTTTACAGCTATAGGAGCTTCAACTCTTGTGGGAGGGCTGTCCACAAGGTTTAGGGGTGTGTCTATGGGAATGTTTGACCATTACTCCAGAAGAACATTTGTGATGTCAGGCACTGATGTTGGATGAGAAGGCCTGGCTAGCAGTCTCCGCTCTAATTCATCCCAAAGGTGTTCTATAGGGTTAAGGTGCAGGCCAGTCAAGTTCCTCCACCCCAAATGGCTCATCCATGTCTTTATGAACCTTGCTTTGTGCACTGGTTCAAATCATTTTCTGGGGATGGGATTATGGTGTGGGGATATTTTTCAGGGGTTGGGCTTGGCCCCTTAGCTCCAGTGACAGGAATGTTTAAGGCATCATCATACCAAGACATTTCGGACAATTTCATGCTCCCCACTTTGAGGGAACAGTTTGGCGATGGACCCTTCCTGTTCCAAAATGACTGCGCACCAGTGCACAAAGCAAGGTCCATAAAGACATGGATGAGCGAGTTTGGGGTGGAGGAACTTGACTGGCCTGCACAGATTCCTGACCTCAACCCAATAGAACACCTTTGGGATGAATTAGAGTGGAGACTGCAAGCCAGGCCTTCTTGTCACATCAGTGTCTAACCTCACAAATGTGCTTTTGAAGAATGGTCAAACATTTTCATAGACACTCCTAAACCTTGTGGATGGCCTTCCCAGAAGAGTTAAAGCTGTCATAGCTGCAAAGGGCAGGTCAACTCAATATTGAACCCTACAGACTAAGACTGGGATGCCATTAAAGAGGAAGTAAATCCTGATGGGTTTTACTTCCTCTTCGTTGCTCTGAATTACCCTGCAATGTAAAAGCATAATAGACTAGTATGCATCGCATACTAGCCTATTATGTAACACTTAGCTGCATTGGATGCCCATGCTGTCCCCACTCCAGGAAGCGTCCATCTTCGTCCCTCTTCCTTCTGGGGCCACGGACTCCGGCTCTGTGATTTGCATGCATGTGGGAGGCGCTAATCACGGCACGATATCAGTGAAAGAATGGCATGAAGGCCGTTTTTTCACTGCGTATGTGCACAATGACGTGGGCATATCACAATACACTGCATATCTCCTAAACCATGTAGGTTTAGGAGAAATGCAGGGAACCTACTTACCTGTAGGTTAAAGTGGTTGTCATGAGTTGACAACCACTTTAAAGTTCATGTGCGTGCAAAGACAGGTGTCCCAATACTTTTGACAATGTCCTGTATATTGGCTCCCTATGGAGCTACACCAAACCAACCACTTGGCCAAAGAATAGGGCCCTTCATTCCTCTACCATGACACCCAAAAACTCCCAGGTTGACAGGAACAGAGTTACAGTATAAACCAGGGATAAGCAATTAGCAGACCTCCAGCTGTTACAAAACTACAAGCCCCATCATGCCTTTGTCTCTGGGTGTCATGCTTGTGGCTGTCAGAGTCTTGCTATGCCTCATGGGACTTGTAGTTCTGCAACAGCTGAAGGTCCGCTAATTGCATATTCCTGGATAAAACATGGGAGGGAGATCGCACTATTATGGGATTGAAGACTTTTTGTTAAAATGGTAGTAAACCCTCCTATCATTTTCAGCCAAGGAAGCTGCCATCTTGGCCTCTGTTTAATCTACAACTGCCATGATGCTGCACATGTGATCAGCTATGACACCAGCCATTGGATGGTTTGACAGTTTGGTTTAGAGCACAACCAATGGGAGTGTTACATTTCCGGCACGTGCCGGAAATGTGACTGGTTTTTAACCTGTTAAATGCATGGGTTTACTACCGCTTTAAGGCAAATAAAATAATATCCCTGTCCTTTACCTAAAAAAAAAGAGTTTTATTTCAGAACATCCTGTTTTTCTATAGTAGACTTTTTGTTTTCAAATATCCAAATATGAATATTCAGGGTTTGTCAAGATTTCAATGTGTCCGTTTTGCACAAATCTTTCACGGGGAGAAAAAAAAAGTCAGACAAATCCATCAATTTCCTTTATGTGTGTTTTAACAATGACGACTTGTTTTGAAAGCATATTTGTGCTTCCTCGAGGTGGAGTAATCTGCCCTCGACTTTCTTTGTCACAAATAAAATTGTTCATTATTTGAAAACTCACTACAGCTGTGTTTAATTGAACAAGTTAATATACAATTATATTTTGTCCTTTGTTTGGGTACCTCGGCGCACTATTAATCTTCAAAAAGTATAATTATGGAAAATTTTAAGACCAATTAGCTTCCTGGAGACCCCTTCTGTATTATCAGCATGGGACTGTAAAGGAAATTGCAGGTCCACTATTTTCCACAGCTTTTCAGATAAGCATTGAAATGACATTTCTCCACGATTCCGGCATGAATAAAATGACACATTGTTTAAAAAAACAGCTTTGCTCCCGTTTTGTTCCCCTACCTGCCATTCTGCCTTACAGTAAAATATGTAACACATTACATTCATTTTCATAACTGCCATTGATTCATGGCTCCGTATTTGATCATAAACATCCAAAAGGCCAGAAACATTTAAGAATACAGCGATACCAAATGTATCCATATAATACAATGGTATAAGAAATGGTCAAGACTAGAGTTGATCGAACCTCTGGAAGTCCGGGTTCGGCAGGTTCGGCCGAACTTACGGACAAAGTCCGGGTTCAGGTCCGGACTTGACCCGGACCCCAAACCCCATTGAAATCAATGGGGACCCGAACTTTTAGGCACAAAAATGGCTGTAACAAAGTCCTGGCAAGTCCTAGAGGTCTGCAAAAGGAAGGAAAATGGGGGTAAGAGTTGGACAAGTGCCCTACAAATAAATGGGGATAGGGAAATAACTTAAAATAATTTTTAAGCTAAAATCACATAAAAAAATCAAAAATGGAGGTGGATGTGGAGTTGGGGGTTGAGGAGGCGGTGAAAGTGGGGGTTGAGGAGGAGGAGGTAGCCAACACTGTTTTTTTTGAGCAAGAAATGCACCGCTGGCCGCAAATGTAGTTTTTAGAATTTTTTTTTTTTTAAACCAGCTATGTAGATGCACTTTTTAATTTTGTGCAAGAAACAATAATCTGTACCTTTAAGCAACAGTAGGAACGTCTTCCTATAGAACTTGGGGATGATTTTAGATTCTAAATTCATCTCCATGTTGTACAGGGAAAGGCTCCAGCTGTTGCTTTAAGGGAAAGATTATTGTTCTAAAATCATCTCCAAGTTCTATAGGCAAAGTGTATTCTAGCTACATAGAGCCATATTATTGTTCTAAAATCATCTCCAAGTTCTATAGGCAAAGTGTATTCTAGCCGCATAGAAGCCATATTATTGTTATAAAATCATCTCCAATACAACTTGGTATCCGTTTCATGACATATAAGATCGGCGTATCTCGGTATAATAACAATATTTTAGTAGAGGTTCAACATAACCTCTACTAAAATATTGTTATTATACCGAAGATACGCCGATCTTATGTGAAACGGATATCTTGAACCTCTACTAAAATCTTGTTATTATACCGAGATACATCGATCTTATGTGAAACGGATATCTTGAACCTCTACTAAAATCTTGTTATTAGAAAGGGAATTTCGTTGTCGACCTCGGAAAGGGACATGTTGTACCTCTACTTAAATCTTAGATTTTAGTAGGGGTTCAAGATATCCTTCTGCAAGGATGACAACGAATT
>BLSH010035668.1:103912-123548 GCA_018402905.1 Glandirana rugosa
CTCAGAGCAACAGCACAGACAGCAGTAGTAAAGTAATCTATCTCAGGATGCAGGATCAGGTCTTAAAATGGCTGAAATCTGTCCCTCACGCCGTCAGCTACCTTTCCCTACACTAACCCAAGGAGCATGTGACTGCAGCACTGTGACTCCAGCTTATAAAGAGGCTGGGTCACATGATGCACCGGCCAATCACAGCCATGCCATTAGTAGGCATGGCTGTGATGGCTTCTAAGGGCAAACCAGTGAAACGCTTGTTGATTGGCTGCCCTGCAGCTTCTCAACACGTGGAGTAAAATAGCAGAACCCCGGACCGAACCCGAACGATTTTTGAAATGTCCGGGTCCGGGTCCGTGCCACGGACACCCGAAAGTTCGGTACGGACCCGAACGTTACAGTCCGGGTTCGCTCAACACTATACCTGACCTGAAATGTTTTTTTGACTAAATGGGCACAAAGTCTTAGAGACACACTCCAGACTTTTGTGTAAGGCCTACACCTTTATGGGAAAAATAGTTGCTTTCCCCAAAAAAGGAGGAAGACCTCCATATTAATGCCATGTTTTTAGAATGAGATGTTCAGCAAGCTAATATAGGCGTTATGGTCAGGTGTCTACAGTTCCAGCAAATTCTATTTGCCTTGTCAGTTTTGCATACGTCAATGGTAAAAGCAATGAAAGTTTATATTTTTTAGCCAGATAAATATGAAACATGTCATATAAATAGTTACATAAAACATACTGTAGAAATGAGAGGTCAGAAGAAGACCAGGTGGAGTTTTTTTGTGTTTCTTTTTTATTATTAAAATGTGAGGATAGAACTCTGTTTGTCCCAGGCATGTTTCAATTCACATACTGTTTATTGTCCTCTGCTGAAAGTCTTTTCCAACTTTCTACTGCTCTTCTTAAACTACTTCCCTGCTGCTAGTTTGAGGCCATGCTCACATGAGCTTGATATCAACTTCCATTTAAAAAAAGACTAGCTTTCTTTGAAGTCATTGACTCATGTTTTGACAGCTACAAAGCAAAACAATTGGTAAAGTATGGCTCTCTAGCACTTTGACTTTAGCTGAAATTAAGTCCAAACTTCATTGGACTTTTTCCAATAAAAAAAAACTCTTGTCTATTAGATGCTAAGCCTAGGCTTAAAAAAAGTTGGGAGCCTTAGGTCACCAAGTACTTGCCAAGCAATTTTGACCTCCAATTGTTGGACGTTCAGATGTACCAGATATGCTGGTTATTATAGGTACCTATGATTCTGGGGTGCCCGTCTGACCCTTTGCCCACTTATTGACCCTGTATTCCCCCTACCTCTTCTCTTTTTTTTCCCAAAAATCATTGGTCAATGTTACATAGACCTAAAAGTACTGCAATAATCTCTGTATACTTTTGTAACGCATGGGCGCACTGTCATAAGAAATCACTAAAGTTATGTTGACCAATGTTGTAACCCCCCTTCGATAACTGTAACTTTTGAAAATCTTTCTTTAATAAAATGATAAAACAAGCAACAAAATACTGACCTCCTCAACCTTATTCACATCCATAGGGCCTGTGTCGATTGTTTTTAGGCTTATGTAGAATATTCAAATGCAGCCTGCTTTTGACAACAGTATAAGATGCTTCTAAGAACATCCAGAATTTATTGACAGGAGCATTTGACCTGCAGTTGACCTCCTTCTGACTTGCATTTGACCTGTTTCAACCGGTAGCCTCTAGGCCCCTTAAGGGTTCTAAATGCTGAGAGGAGGAGGAGGCAGGCATTCAGGTCATCCCAGATAGCAAACAATTGGGCTGCAAGTTTGAAAATGACTTACTTAGCTATTGCTAGACTTACCAGGCTTCACAAGTTTTTTGTACAATTGTAGCAAGTCAGCATTGCATGACTCCAGACTCTGGATTAACTTTCTTTGCAAACATTCTGCAAGTTTGCTGCAAGTTCTGGTTCCGTTATGTTGTGAAATAGTCATCCCACCACAGAGGTCACTGTGGCTGAATTTTGATGCTGTAGACTTGCAGAGCTCTTGCTGTAGATTTACCACTGCAACTTTGCTTTGCTAGAGACTTGCCACGCAAATTTGCTACAAATTGGAAAAGTGTCCACTAGAACTGCTACAAATTGCCAATGAAAATGTGCAGCAAGTTAACAGACTTACAATGCAACACTGCCACAAATTTGTGGCAAGTTATCCTTGCTATATGGGATGTGACTGGCTAGTATGCATGAGGAGCTTTCCAGTAACCATTGGCTACCGTGCTGGGAACACGCAGGGAGCGTGCTCTCAGTTCATTAAGTATTTTAAATAGAGCCGCATACATGTGGCCACTTGGCGTAAAGGCCCATATGCCGAGATGCCGTATATGTGCATTTGGCCGGTGTGAAGTGGGTAATGTATTTGAAGTTTTCAATCATGCCCCTCCTTTCTTCAGGTATCAACCCTGCTCCCTGCTTCTAATTCATATGTTAAGAATTAAATTGGCACTGTTTTACTGGTGAACATTTAAGAAAATACGGATAATATAGCAATATGTTCAGTAGACTCTTTAGAGGAAATTGCTTACAGTACAATTTTGCTGGGAACTGAAATGTGGCCCTGTGGTTTCTACCTCCCAATGTTCCCTATTGCTAAATGAGGCCACCAGTCACTTTAAAGGGCCAATTGTAAGTTTTGCAAATACCTTTACATGCCTATATCTCTAGATCAGCTGCATGTTTTGACATCACTAAAGGTAACCTCTTCTTATGTCTTTGCTCATTGTATGCTTTTTCAATTTGCCCAAGTTTGACACAGGCTTACATTATTTTACATTCCTTCCCTGCACCCTGGGTAGCTGCAACTGAAGTACTGTCAATATGAAAAGATACATCAGGAAACAATATTTCTTTGTTTAATTAACTGTCTGTTAAGCACCCAACATAGACAGCTAAAGGCCAAGTGTCAGGTCTAGAGTTTGTGAAAGAGATGTGTCCTTACATGGATAAAGGCAGTTTTAGTTAAAAGGGATAGTATGGTGTTCATTATCTTATCAAGTTTTCTATACAGGGAGCTGGGGAATGTCCTGTGATAAAGCTGGTCATACACTAGTAGAATTTGTAAAACAAATTTCATTTTAAGTGAATTTGTTTAATTTTCTAATATTTAGTAGGGACAAATCTGCAGTGGTTTTCAGCGACAAGAAAATTTGAAGGAGCAGGATGGAAATTTTATTTTTTTGAAGGAACAAATTTCTAACAGTGTATTCAATTTTAATTCTGCAAAGTCAGTTCATTCCAAAATTGAATGTTAAATGCAAACAAAAACTTAAAGTACTTTCAAATTACATTAATCAAATCATCAAAATTACTGAGAATGTTCATATAAACATTGCTTGAAAATCTGCTAGTGGCCAACTTAAGAAAAATAACATAAACATGGACTGGAAAAGCTACTTTCATCCTAATTTTAGGGTGCCATGAGCAGTTCTATTAATTAATTAACATCACAGAGATGTCCTAAAGCAATTCTCATAAGTGGACATAGAAACCAAGGGCAGGTCAAAAAAGAACCTAAAAAACAAAACACTGTGACTAAAAGCTGCAACTTCAGCGGATCTAAATTCTTGTAAATATGTGCACCGAAGACTAGGTTGAGGCCTTGCAGAGCTGAACCACTGAAGCCTGATGATAGACAGTCCACGATACACCAACACTACTGGTAAAATAAGCCATCACCAGAATAGGTGGAGCCTTTCCTTTACAATAATAAGCTTGAGAGATAGGCTGAAGAATCCAACGTGAAATAGAAGACTTGGAAGCTGCGTGACCCTTCTTTGGTCCTTCTAGAAGGACAAATAGAAAATCTAAGTTCCTTATTGTGGTAGTCAATTTCAGATACGTCCTGACAGCTCAAACCTCATCCAAAGTGTGCAGGGCCTTGTTCCCCTGTGACTGAGGTTTGGGGAAAAAAGACAGCAAAACAATGTTCTGTTTGAGATGGAAGGTCAAAACAACCTTTGGCAAAAACAACAATAGCTCTTCTTTCCAGCGGTATCCTTGCCCCTTGGGGATACGGGAACCTAAAGATGTGGGTATGGCAGTGGATCTCTAAATGAGAAAAAAAATGCAGGATTCGGAGTGTGCATGCGTCGGATCTCCGTGATGGCTGCTTGAACACGGAGCTCCGGTCCGCTCCGTCCTTTCCAGCCCTAATAAGCAGCCATCCGGGATCCCTCCTCCTTCATTTGGCAGCCTCCGATGCCGGGCTATCGTCGGGGTGCAGAGTGGAGCTCCGTCTCTTCATAGGAGCGGGCGGCGGACATCGCCCCTAAGCGAGGCCGCGGCTGCGGCCTAGTCTCGGAGCCGCGCACCGCAAACGGAGCCTCGGGACCTCAGGACAGGCCATCTTGCGGCGGGGCATCCTGCACACCCCCTCTGGGTCCCACCCCAGGGCCCTGGGGAGCCAGGTACATGAACAGCAAGACGACCTATCTCTCCGTGAACCTCTGGGCCACAGGGGACCCGCGGCCTCCAGGCCTAGTTCAAGAGGCCCTATCAGGGTACCCTATTCAATCACTGTGGTCCCCTCCGGGTTCTCCTCTGACACCACATAATCCTTGATAATTCCAGGAAACCTACTTACTCCCACAAACTTTTGGTGTCACCTAGTTTGGTCCCCTCAACACCAGGTAATTACCTAAGGGGTTTAAGCTGCTGGGACAGTTGCTGCTAGGGCAGGGTCCTAAAGCTACTGAAATTCCGGAGGATATGGAGGCAGGAGTTGAAGGAGGCTCTCACATCCTCCCAGGCCAGGACTCGCCAGCCACTGTCTCTCCTATTCCTCTAAACACTTCTCCAGCTTCTACAGTTTCCCTTCTGGAAAGGACTCTTACAGAAATGTTTGCCTCCCCGATTGGGGCCCAGGCCCCTGACCCTGATACTCCAGGCCTGTTGGAATCCCCATCTCCAACTCCGCACCCGGAATTGAGATTCATGATGGAAACGTTCTCTAAGATGTTAGCTAAAGGCTTGGCTCAAACTGCATCCCAAATAATTTCAACTATTCAGACAGACCTTCAGAACTTGGGGTCCAGAATTGATGTTGTGGAACAGAAAACAGACCAAGCCATTGCAAGAGCAAATCAAAACACTTCCCACATCCAGGATCTACAGGATCATTTGGAAATTGCTCACTCTAAGATTGACGACCTCGAAAACCGGTCCCGTAGATATAATTTCCGTTTACGGGGGGTTCCGGAAACCATCACAGATGTTCAGGAGGCAGTCCGCTCCTTTATTAAAGAACTTATCCCAAACATCCCAGAGCATAGGTTGGAACTAGATAGGGCTCACAGAGCCCTTCAAGCCCCCCATTTAGATGGGCTCCCACGGGACATTGTTGTTAAACCTCATTTTTATGCGGTCAAGGAGGAAATAATGAAGATTACCAGGAAATTAACAAAATTATCCTTCCAAGGCCATTCTATTCAGGTGTTTGCAGACATTTCTCCAGCCACCATCCAAAAGAGGAGGGCTATGAAACCCCTTCTCGAAGTGTTGTTACAGAAATCAATCAAGTATTGGTGGTCCTTTCCCTTCCGCCTCTCCTTCTGTTTTAAGGGCAAGACCTACGGCTTCTCTTCATTCAACGAGGGTGAACATCTGTTGGTTAAATTAAACCTTATCATCTGTCGGTTCTACGAAGCGCCCCTCTCCTCAAAGTCCAATTCCCCCTGTGTGGAAGAAACAGCAATCCAAGAGGCCCAAGGACTCACACCCCCCTTGATTTCTCCTGGTCACTAACGGGGGTTATACTCTATCTTGTTAAGGGCTTATCCTTCAGTCGTTGGCCTAGTTCTGACTTTTCCTAGGACTCTGGTATTACATATGTTGGCCCCCCGGGGCAGTTCATTACTCTTAATGCTTTTATTTTTACTGCCCCACCTGTTGTGGGCTAGATGGATCTTCTTGGGGGCTCCCTGTCCTGGCTCACTCTAGGTCGGTTCCCGCCTCTCCCAGCCCCTTCACTTTGGAGGGTCCTGGGAGATTTGGGGGGCGGATAGGACCTGGTGGGACCTGGTGACTACTTTTACAGGGGGCCCTGATGGTTTCTAATTGCCTTCATTTGCACTTGTTATGTTGATATACCCGATGCTCCGGTCTTTACTCTGGGTACTCCCCGGCTGTTTTTGTCAATGTTGGGCTTTATTGGGGGCGGGCGGTAGGCATGCTCCTCCCTCTGCTTTTGGGCTTTACCACTGGGTTTTGCACAGAAGCAGACGTGTGGCTTCCGGTTTAGGCGGTTGTGTCTAGTTCAATTTCGGGCTATGGGAGTCGGTTCTTTGGCTCCCATCCCCCGAAGACGGAGGGGTCTGGTTGTATTCGACCAGTCGCCCTCCTTCTCTCTCCTCTCTCCATTCTTTCAGGTGTTCTTCCTTTCGCCTGTTTTCCTCTCTTTCTTAAATTTTTCTCCCCAGGCACCGGGGTGATTCCGGGGGAAGCGAGATGACCAAGCTATTTCCTGCTAGCAGAGGCAAAACATATACTTCAAGGCAGTCGGTTCTGGTGAGTGGCTCTATACTGTAGTGAGTGTCTCCCTCTATTTGGTACCATGTTAGCTCCCGTTGACACGTCCGGAGTGCTGAAAATTGCCTCCCACAATGTACAAGGCCTCAATTCCCCTTTAAAACGAAGGAAGTACTTTCAAGCAACTCACTCGCAGCACTTGGAGGTCCTTCTTGTTCAGGAAACCCACTTTCCCTCCCAATTTTCTCCCAGTTTCCTTCATGCAATTCTTTCTGGCCAATGCGCCAGACAAGACTAGAGGGGTTGGAGTCTTTTTCGCAAAAGGGGTGGGTTTCCACTTACGTCACGTTATCAAGGATCCGGAGGGTAGACACATTCTCCTGGTAGGGGATATGGGGGGTCGCCCTTACTCTTTAGTCTCCTATTGTGCTCCTAACACGGGTCAAATACAATTTTTCCGCTCCATGATAGACTCGTTGACGCCTCACTTGGAAAGGACTGTGGTCATGGGTGGGGACTCCAACACCGCTCTGGACCACATGTTGGACAAATCAAGGCCAATTCGCTCACGTTTTCTACAGCCCCCAAAAAGGAGCCTCAAGTTCGCCAAACTCATTAATTCTCTGGGCCTAGTTGATGTCTGGAGGGAATGTAACCCTAACACGAGAGATTTTACCCATTATTCAGCTCCTCATAAATCCCTGGCCAGAATCGATCACATTTTTTTAGGTGCCCCCTCTATTCCTCAGGTTTCTAAAGCGTTCATAAGGGACTCTCCGCTCTCTGATCACTCTATGGTAATTATGCACATTAGGTCCCCAGGGATACCGGGGATTAGGCCCCAATGGAGGCTAAGGGAAAACTTACTGAATAACTCAGTCCACTGTACCTTACTTCAAAAGGATCTTGAGGAATATTTTAGTCTGAACTCAGACTCAGGGGTCTCCTTTGTGACTCTCTAAATGTCCTTGAGATTTCGATCCGACAGATCAGGGACCAGTTCCCCTTTCAGTGGTCGCCTCTCCAGATCCCATACCTGGGGGTGCAGCTGGCGGCTAGTTATGATCGGTTATATTCCCTCAATTATCCTCCTCTATTTAGACAAATTGGGGAAGATTTAAATAGCTGGGGGAGATTAGGCCTATCCTGGCTGGCAGAATAAATACAGTTAAGATGACCTCAGCCCTCTGTGATCACCTGTTTAGCACCACAAAGCTGGCCTCCGCAGTTTGGCCATTACAGCATATCTTCAATAACCCCCGCTTCCCGCCGGGTCAAGATATCCGCGCCTTCCGATGGTGGACGAACAAAGGCCTTTTCAGAATAGGTCATTTTCTTACCGCATCGGGACCCATTTCCCTCGAGTATTGCCTGAGTAAACTTGATATGCCCCCATCTGAGAACTTTAGATTTAAGCAGATCCACCACTTTGTAGACCACTCCTGTAAATCCATTCCATCCTCCAACGGTGCTTTCCCTTACGAGACATGGTGCTCTGATATCTCTTCTCCAAGAGGGGGATCTCGATTATTTATGCCTCGTTAGTTGCCCTCCTATGCTAGGAGGTGGGAGGGGGATCTGGACCTGAGATGGGATGCCGCTACATGGTTTCCCCGTTTTGTGAGGGCCTTCAAGGGAATAGCGAATATTGCCCTGGTGGAAGCCAGTGTTAAGGTGATTACTCGCTGGTACCTGATCCCCACTCGTCTCTCATCCATGTTTCCGAACTCCTCACCTCTCTGCTTTAGAGGGTGTCACATCCAGGGTTCTTTCCTCCACACCTGGTGGGAATGCCCTAAGATCAGGGGGTTTTGGAATAAAATCTTCTCTATGTTAAGGACAACCCATCCCGCAGACCCCGGAAATAGCCTTACTTAATCACAAACCCGATGGCCTCTCTAAAGCCTCATTTAAGCTCTCTCATTTTATACTTTTGGGAGCGAAAATCACCATAGCGAAAGCATGGAAAAAAACATCCATCTCATTTATAGGAGCTAAAAGAAAGATCACGTGGATTATGACACAAGAAAAACTTGCTAACATGCTCCTGGTTACTTCCACTAAATTTGACGCAGTGTGGGAGCCATGGAGGCTGTACCTTGATATGCCCTCTTCACATTAAATTGGTCAGCTCTGGGGGTTGCCTCCTCGGTGCCTCTTTTCGTCCCTCTTTATCTTTTCTGTCTTGTTTTCCTTCTTTCACCTTCCTTCTACTTTATTCTATTTCTCTCTCTTATAATGGTAAAATGCTTTAATAAAAATCTCCTTCTCAGTGGCTCCGAGGGTCCGGCCAGATCCTTAAGTCTGCTTCGGTGTTCTGGACAGCGAAGTAGTTTCGCACTTTGAGAACGGGGGGGTCATGTGCCCTGGGGGGTCCTGGTCCTTACCTGGCATAGTTTGTTCCCTTTAGGGGTGTTGGGAAGGGGAGTGGGAGCTGGTCGGGGTCACCTCCCTGTTTCTGTTGCTGTTTTGTCCTTGGACTAAATTCCAATTGTTCGTCTGTAAAATATGTTTTAAGTATGTTTAGGGGGAGGCCTTCCCTCGCCCACTGTTTATGTTTATTTTCTTTTCTTTTGTATATGTGAAATACCAATAAAACCCTTTTTTCGAAAAATAAAAAAAAATGCAGGATTCTCTGCCTTACTGAACCTGATATTATGTATAAATTTGGCAGTTAAGTATAACCCTCATTGGCTAACTTAATTTAAGTTATTAAAGATTGAAACTTTAAGGATAACTTAGAACTCTTTGTCAGGCTTTATACAAAGCTTGTATCTTTATCTACTTCAGCTCCCCTTCCTGACCAGGCGATACGGCACTGCGTTACTTTAACTGACAATTGTGCGCTCATGCGACGTTGTACCCAAACAAAATTGATGTACTTTTTTTCCCCAAAAAAATAGAGCTTTATTTTGATGGTATTTTATCACCTCTGCATTTTTTTAGTTTGTTGCGCTATGAAAACTGACAATTTTGAAAAAAAAAACAATATTTTTTTACTTTCTGCTATAAAATACATCCAATAAAAACATGTTAAAAAATCAAATTTCTTAATCAGTTTAGGCCACTTTGTATTCTGCATATTTTTGGTACAAAATCCCAATAAGCATATATTGATTGGTTTATACAAAAGTTATAGCGTCTGCAAACTATGGAATATATCTATGGAATTTTTATTTATTTTTATTTTTTTACTAGTAATATTTTGAGTACAGAAAAAAAAATATCTCTCGCTAGCCAGCGTGGGTGTTTGTCATTTGCTGATTTTATAGAAATCAAATAAGTAAAACTCTTGTGGTTTTCTTCAGCTTCTTTGTTCCTAGTGAATTAAAATTTGGGTCTATTTGCTTATATTACAGCTGTTCATAACCTGTTCCCACCCGCGTAATGTGCATAGGCAAATAGAATGGGCTTTAATGCCCACATGCTGCATAAATCTGTCAACGGGCAACCAAGGTTTCTGTGCTGACAGTGTGCTCACTATGCACTCCCAACACAGTGACTGAGCTGTAAAAGACAGCTACTGGTTTCTAGTAATGATCAGAAGCTAGCAGGTCTGGCTCCCAATCATGTGGCCTCCCTGACAGCCAATCACAGTGGTCACATAATTGGGTAGACCTTCCCACCACCCAGGCATAATAGCCCAGTTAAAGGGGACCCTGGGGCTAGGAGGGGAGGGGTTAAAGTATATCTAAATCCCAAACATTGTATTCTAAGCTTTGGATTCACTAGCAAATGGTTAAAACTGCCATTGAGGGGATTTCCTTTCACTTCCTGTCCCAAAAGCACTCCAGAATGCAAGAAGAAAAGGTGTTCCCATTAGAAGATGTTCCCTCACCTCCTGTTCTGGTGACACCTGCAACACTTTGGACTTTACTTTCTGCCCTCGCTGGAAGCAATGATCACCAGGAGTGAGGGGGCACAGACAGCAGTAAAAGAGGGTCTAACCTTTCCATACTCTATCCCAAAAAATGTTTTAGTTATACATACATTATAAGCAAGTGTTCTGTTCTGTTAGCACTACCTAATTAGACACAGAAGCACCACCTAGTGTTTTATTTCCTAAATATGAAATATTATCTTTAAAAAAATGACACAAGAAAACGATGGGCAGTGAACGTAGTGGACATCAATCAAACCTATAAGAGATCCAACATTTCAACTGTAATTTATGTTTTCTTTTTTTGCCAATTGTATCTTAAAAGTACAGTTAGAGTATCCCCAATGTCAAGAGGAACACAATGTACCCCTTTGTTGTACCATAAGCCCAGCTTTGAGTGTTTTGGATTTGCATGGAGTCCCAGGTTCCACCGCTGGAAATCTTTCATTTGGACTACTTACTCTCCCAGAATACAGAATCCTGAAACTGATGGAATAATAGGATTACTGGCAAGAATTTCCCAATTTTTGCAAGACTGAGTTTGAATTTTCAATAACCCAGTATAACATTGAAAATATTTGTCAGTGGTGAAAATGAGTGCAATGTAAAGGTCATTTGCATAAAATAGTTGAACAGCAGATTTAGGGCAACAAGGCAAACTCCCTCCAACTGATATCTTCCACGTAAATCTCCAACATTCAGGGAGAATCAGATAAGGGACAAAAGAATTCAGGACAAGAGCATCAATGCAACTGGATGTCACTTTCTGCTTTCTCTTAAATCATATCAAAACCCATAACCAAACATTTATTATAGATTGCCAGTCCCCAGATGAGGTAGCTACATTTGTTTTCTTAGGCTTTATTCATTTTTGTTAACCTTGGTTTCCTGTGAATGTTACACTTCCTGTTCTAGGGTGGCAACACTCATTATGCACCAATGTATCTATGGAGGGAGCCCTGGTTATCAACCAGGCTGGACTTTAAACATGTTTTTCTTCTCCATTGCATGGGGGATAGGGAGACTGGTAGTTTACAGCAGGAAGATAAGGTCACGTTATGCCTCCAGGTCATTTCACAAGAAGTGACAAGGACATTGCATTTCAACAAGAATAATAGCTATTTTCTGTTCTTCCTGAAAATGTTTTCATCCTGAAACAAAACAAGGATTTCTTTCTTTTTTCCTTTCCTTTCCTTTCCTTTCCTTTCCTTTCCTTTCCTTTCCTTTCAGTACCTTTCCTTTCCTTTCCTTTACTTTCCCTTTTTCAGTTTCCCTTCATTACCTTTCATTTTCCCCCTTTCCTTTCCCTTCCCTTCCCTTTCCTTTCCTTCCCTTTCCTTTCCCCTATTTCCTTCCTTTTTTTTCCATCAGTTCCTTTACTTTCCTCTCCGTACCTTTCCTTTCCTTTACTTTACTTTACTTTCCCTTTTTCTGTTTCCCTTCCTTACCTTTCATTTACCCCCTTTCCTTTCCTTTCCCTTCCTTTCCTTTCCTTTCCTTTCCTTTTCTTTCCTTTTCTTTCCTTTCCTTTTACCTTTGTCCTATTTCCTTTCCTTTTTTCCATTAGTTCCTTTCCTTTTCATTTTCCTTTTCCTTTCCCCCTTTCCTGTTCCCTTCCTTTTCCCCTTTCCTTTCCTTTCCTCTTCTTTTCTTTGTTCCTTCCTTGAGTACTTAGAGTACCAAACACAAAATGATTAAGTAGCATGTAGTCTATAAATGGAGCATCCACTTCCTTGGTTCATCACTGTGGGACTTATTTACAAAAACGGAAGCAAACCTTGGGCAGAAATCCAATTGGCCATCATTCTTCATCTTTCAACTGAAGTGGGGTGTCTGAGTGGTTGCTTAGCTTTTATTACAATTTTACTCAAGGAAACTCTTTTCCTTCTTCTTGCTATTATATTAGTTCCTATGTGCAGTCTCATTTTTTACCCCTTTCTGCTATCTTGCAGAGCAAAAATTCAATTGATTGACAGCCACAAAATTTGTGTATTCCTTAATTTTAGAAATACCTCTGAGAAAGGCACATAGCTCAGACCAGAATGTAAGGAATCCACAAAGAGTGTTTTTTTTATGTTCCACACAACCTCTTCAGTGTTTCCTAAGACAACCTATCTCAATTTTTTTCTTTTTCCTATTGCACCAGAATGAACATTACATTTATGACATTCCTACCAAAAAAAGAAAAAAAGACACAAGTATATGACTAGATTCTCCATATGAAATAAACCATTTCATGAAAGATGTTTTGCTTAATCATTCTTCCGCCTTCTGTGCAAGCAGACACAACACAGAGAGCGATCAAGAGAAAGAAAATGAAAGGCCTATTTCCATACCCTTATTCTATGATTTTTTCCCCTTTAATTCTGTTCATTTATGCTTTTTTTTTAATACTGAATGATCTAATTGCTCCAACAGAAGCCCGTATGTTCCTTTGAAATAATAAAACAGTTTTCATCACTGAAGTTATTTTTTCTTTTTTTTCTTTCTGAAAAACCGTCTGCAAAACGTTGAAGGGTTGCGTTGAATTTTTATTAAACGGGCAGATGGGGGGGAAAAAATACCTTTCCATATGGGTTAGAACTTAGATGAAATGAGAATTGGTTGCCACCAAGCAGAAAATTTGCACACTTTATGAATGCCAGTTAATTACGACACTTCAGAGGCGCTTCTGAAAGGATAAGGGAGGCTGCATAAATTTAGCTCTAATCCCGGCTAGCAAAACTAATTTGCAGGGGACAGTCTTATCTAGCTACTGCAGCTTTCTCAGAAAATTAACCTTGGATATTTGGGCCCAATTCAGAAAGTGTTTGATTTTTTTCCCCCCTGTTCAATCCTCAACATAAGAGAATATTTTTCTTCCTTAAATTTACTACAATGCCTGATTTTTAAGAGTCGCTATCAGTTCTTTAGGTGGTTTATGATTATTTTTGGTGAGTAAAAATACACACTCATACATGCATAAGATTGCCCTTTATGCATCTATTTATGTTGTCTTAAAAGTGCATCTGAAGTTGTTATTGCTTGTCCAATAGGAAATTCAGAGGGTGAGCAGAGGCGCCTGCAACTGATTTTAATAATAATAAAAATAATAATAATAATAATAAAAATCATCATCATAATACAAAAAATAATAATAATAATACATGAAAAATATTATTATTATTATTAATAATAATAATATAAATTATCAAAGTGCCATTCAAAGATAATTCAAGCTTGCAAGCGTGTTCGTTTTAGTAGAAATGAAGAAATCTTAATAAAAAATTGAGAAGTTTAATGAACTGTTCAAACAAAGCCATGTCTGTCACTGCTATTAATAGTGATTTAAATTTAGTCAAGACAGAGCTCTGTTAATTGGACTTATTCAGCATATTTATATTATTACCTTTGATTTTTTTTTTCAAAGAGCGGCTTCACAGACTTCACTTAATGGTGACAAATTACCTTAAAGCATATCTACATCCAAGAGCATAAATGTGTTAGAAGCTTTTTTCATATCTCTGCCATCTTAACCCCTTTCTTGCTGCTACTTTCTGGCTCATTAAGAGTTTCTAAATGCCAGGAGGCAGCATTCTGATCATGTAACTGCTGTGATTGGTAGTCACAGCAGTCACATGATCGAAAAGCTCCTGATGCATACTTGCTTACCGGTACTTGCCGGTTTACTGTGCCGGGTGCACGCAGGGAGTGCTCACTCAGCACAGTAATGTGTTTACATAGGGCCGCATATATGCGGCCTCTCAGCGATGGAACTTTCCCACCAAGAGGCCACATATACACTATATTATCAAAAGTATTGGGACACCTGCCTTTACACGCACATGAACTTTAATGGCATCCCAGTCTTAGTTCGTAGGGTTCAATATTGAGTTGGCCCACCCTTTGCAGGTGTAACAGCTTCAACTCTTCTGGGAAGGCTGTCCACATGGTTTAGGAGTGTCTATGGGAATGTTTGACCATTCTTCCAGAAGCACATTTGTGAGGTCGGCATTGATGTTGGACAAGAAGGCCTGGCTCACAGTCTCCACTCTAATTCATCCCCAAGATGTTCTGTTGGGTTGAGGTCGGGAACTCTGTGCAGGCCAGTCAATTTCCTCCACCACATTGTGGTTGCCAATGAATTGCTAATGGCACCCCAAACACATTGTGCAAATGCAGCCCATTTGCGGACACCAAATTGAACAAGAACACAGAACCATGCAGTTTTGTTGCAGTGCGTTCTGAAAAAATAGTGCTTGTGCTACTTTTTCCACAATTCAGTGTGGAATAGGCATTTGAATGGGCTGCAAAACTGGACTGCATGCACACAATCCGGTGTGAACCAGCCCTAAGGCAGCTATCACATGTAATGGCAAGTTGTAATATATTAAGATTTTTTTAAAGTATTTTTTTAAACTTTTTTTGTGTGTTTTGGATGGAGTAAAGAGGGATTAGAATACCAGTCAGGTTTTTCTCTCTGTCTGTACCTTCATTAGGGATATTCACGCTCTCTACTTGTCATGTTTACCAATACCATTATCACTAAAGTTAAAGAAAATCTCAAACTTTGGGTCATCCCCAGAGGAAATAGGGGAAACCATCCAATGGAGACACTAGTTCTGATGACAACAATGCATTCCATCACTTTGGAGGAATTTCCTCTCACTTCTTGCTCTGGCTATGGGCCAGGAAGTGATGGCAAATTTCCTTAATAGGACACAGATGGCAAAAAAAAAAACTGACAGGAGTTATAACATACCTCCCTTTTTCTATTGACAATGAAAAAAGTGTGTGGGGGGATAGAGCTCCAAGGGCGTCTAGCCAGGGAGCTCCACCAGACCACCGGGGGAATCCACTTCCATCAAAGCCCTAATGCCACACAGCCAGCACAGAGAGACCTAGTTGACCGAAAGTGATGGCGCGGAGAAGAAAGGAGCCACTGCCTCTCTGCAAGCTGACTGGCTTCTTCCCCTATAACTCATGGGGACTCCAACAAAATGGTGGTGGCCCCCGCGCCTCCCGGCCAAACAGGCAGGCCGTGGCCTCACCATTCAGACATTCCATGCATTGACCCGCAGAGGCACAGGCTCTCGCGGTCATTAGATCCCCCTCTGCAGCCTCCACCCCTACTACCAGAAACCCTATTAAATCCAAACATGGCACAGCCTCCCCAAGCGGCGGACAGTGGGACCCAGACATGGAGGTGAGTGGGCCGCAGGCCTCACAGGGGCCTAATGCTTCTGCCACAACAGACCCCATTGCTGGTTTTCCCACATCTGGCCAGCCAACATCGAATACTGTGCTAAATGACATGCTGATGTCCCTCAGATCCTCTTTGCACAATGACATGATCTCTACAGTCCAAAAATGACAGGAGGAGGTTCAGGTGCAAGCGGAGAGGATAGATCATGTAGATCAGTCCACGTGAGAGCATTCTACTTCTCTTAACACATTGGTGGATGCATGAAATTCTATGGATCAAAGATAAAAATATCTGACCTTGAGGACAGATCTAGGAGAAACAACTAAAAAATTAGAGGAATACATGAAATGGTACATGCTACCTAGCTCCTACAGTATGTTCAGGAAATGTTATCTACGCTTGCACCCGCACTGTCTGCCCTAGAACTCACTGTAGATAGAGTACACAGAGTGCCAAAATCATCATTCTTAGCAGATGACGTGCCTAGAGATGTCCTAAACCCATTCTGAAAATCAGACCAATATGCTTCCCTGCAGCTGCTCCCTGATCTTTCCAGACACACTGTTCAGCACCGACACAATTTGGCCACCATCCCTAAATCTCTACGCAACCATCCTATTCCACACAAATAGAAGTACCCAACATCACTCTCTATCACCCACAATGGGGCCACCACTACTGTGTCCTCCTGAGGGGCTGACCACTCTTCACAAGTGGGACATCATATTGGAATCTCCCCCAGACCCCAACCAGGTCGATAGGTCCCTAAACATCCAAACAGAGTTGGCAGGTTGTGTCTTATAAAAGATCTTTGAAGAAGAAAAAGTCTGAAGGAGGCTCCTGAATATCCGTATACCAACCCAATATGGCTTATCCCCTGGCCATGGTGAAGCATGGAAATCCTTCCAATTCCCCTCAGTTCTTATGAACAGCGTATAATGTTCACAAATCCCTTTGAGGATTCTTTTTTTATCCTTTTGCTTTGTTCATATTACAGTCTGTTCTGCTTTGTTTCTTTATATGTTCTTCCGGTACAACAACAACTACCAGAGATAACTTCACACTTTTTATTGATGAAACATCACAAAATTGCAATCTACCAGATTTCACCCTCATCAGCAGCCAAAACTTCTCCTCATCTCTACAGAAGAAAGGATGCCCAGGCACATCCCTGCAATCTCGCCTTGCCTGCATCACAGTCACCGCAGTAAGTGCTGGTTTCCTTTTGCACACATTTAAAATAACTAACCACTATGACCATACACTGTCTGTCCCTGAATGTTAAGGGCCTAAATCATTCGGCTAAGAGATACTCCATGTGGAAAGAGGCCCCAAAGAACCATGCTAATATCCTATGCATACAGAAAACTTTCTTGCCTCCAAAATCCCCAAATGCTCCCACAAGCAGTATCCATGTGTCTTTTTCCTCCTGTGCATCTGAGAGAAAAAAAGAAGGGTGCTTCTAGCCATAAAAAATACCCTGGCCTTTCAGCCTAAAGAATCTGTTCTGGACAGTGAGGGTCGATACATCATCCTTACCTGCGACATAAATGCACACCCTTACACCTTTGTGGCAATATACACTCCTAACCTGCATCAAGTGAGATTCCTCCGCAGATTGCTCAAACGTATAAACCCAATCAAGTACGGACATTTGCTACTCTGTGGAGATTTCAATCTCACAACTGATTCCCACGTGGACTCTTCCTCTTGTATTCCAAACCGTAGAACCCCACTATGTCATTTCCTGCATAATGAAGAACTGTATGATGTCTGGAGGTGGTGCCAACATGCAAATGAAAAAGATAAAAGATTTCATATATTTCTCCCCCAAACATTATACATACTCCAGCATTGACATGTTTTTAACCTACAAATGGTTACTACAAAAGGTATCTTCCTCAGATCATGCTGCTGTATCTATTGCTATTGTAGAACAGGGTGCCCCCCTTCTCAACTCCCATCTGACGCTGCAATGTCAGGTTAATCAAAGAGCCCGAAAGCTCAAAATTAATCGCCCAGCATCTCAGGGACTTCTTTGCATCGAATGCTGGTCAGTTGAGGACTCATATACCCCGTGGAATGCACATAAAGCATACATAAGGGGAATACTCATACAACAAGGAACCAGAGACAAGAGATGCTATAATCTTGACCTAAACAAATGTATCACTGAAATCCATAGCTTAGAAACAGTGACAAGTCAACACCATCACCCATGCTGTCTGCCTCCCTTCAAAAACTTAAAGAAGAATTGAGAATCCTGTTATTGCAATGGTATTATAAACACCTAAGACGAATAAAGCTTAATTTCTATGCTAATCAGGCAGGTAAATTCCCGGCCAGCAGGGTTAAGGTAGCACAATCCAAGTTAAGGATCCAACACTTGATCCACCCCACTACACAACATAAGGTAATAAATAGGAATGGGCCCACGGTTTGAGTCGAATGCGAGTTTGCCCGCTTGTGGAATTTAGCACATTATGGGGCATTCGCAGCGACTTCGCCGCTGTGGAGTGCCCCATAATCCATTGCAAGCAGACAGCACACACAGCTCCTCCTCCTTGGGAGGGTTCCCATCGTCTGTCTGCTGTTTATTATGACAGTTTATTTATATGGCAGGGCGGGGCCACCTGGCAACATCACCGAGTGGCCCGCCCTGCCATATAAATAAAGTGTCACAACAAACAGAGCTCAGTCGGCGGGAGCCTTCCCATGGAGGAGGAGCTGTTTATTTTAGTTTTTGTTTTTTTTCCGGGTCCGTCGCTCGCTGTGATTGATGTTGGATCACAACGGGGGACACCAGGGGCGTAACTACAGGGGTTGCAATTGCAACCGGGCCCTGTGCTCCGGGGGGCCCGTGTGCCTCCCTTGTACACCTGGTTAGGAGGGATGGCGGGGGCGGCATTTGGAGGAATCAATCTCCTCCATTTTTCTCCCAATGGAGGAGATTGGTTCCTCTATATGCTGCCCCCGCCGCCCCTCCTATCCAGTTCACTTGTCTTCTGCTGCTCCCAGGGTCCCTGTGTGCTTCCCTGCCACCCCCCCTCCCCCACCACAGAGCTGCTGTCTTCCCCCCTCCTCTCTCCTGCCAGTTGCTGTAGAGGATGTGTCATGATGAAGAGATGGGAACGGGTTGGTAAATTTGTCATTTACCGGCTCCTTCCTTTTCAGAATAACAGAGTCAGTGATTGGTACCAATTGGTTCACATATAACTGAAGCATAGTAAACATGGGGACAAGGTGCTTTGGGGTGGGGGGGGGCACAGACCCCCCCTCACCCCAAAACACCCATACTCCCCATGTTGAGGGCATGTAGCCTGGTATGGTTCAGGAGGGGGGGTGGCTCGCCCCCCCCCCATCCTGGCCAGCCAGGTTGCATGCTTGGATAAGGGTCTGGTATGGATTTTAGGGGGGCCCCATGTCAAATTTACTTTTAATTTTGGTGCGGGGTCCCCCTTAAATCCATAGCAGACCCGAAGGGCCTGGTGTGTACTGGGGGGGGGCCTACCCAAATATTATCAGTGATTTTTATTTATATTGCTGAGAGCTGGCAATACATTACAGCCACGAGTGATTTTAAATTACATTGTTTCCTTTACAAATGTCATTTTTTGGTGCCACTGTTCTAAACATCACAGAGATGCGCCCTTTTACAGGCAGACTAAGGGGACCCCCCCTCAGACACATTATTTAAAGGAATATTTCATTTTTATTGTTTCACTTTAAGCATTATAAAAATCACTGCTCCTGAAAAAACAATCGATTTAAAAACTTTTTTTTGCATTGATACGCCAACCGTGGTCTTGTACGCTTGTCAGTTTTTTAAACACGCTTGTAAGCTTGTGGCAATTTCAGATACCCTGGGCTTGTACTTTTTAGTTTTCACGAGTAAAATTTCCAAATATACGTTCAATAACGGTATTTTTCACATACCCCTGGGCACTGGACTGGATCCCCTGTACATAGTTACGTTTTTTTTCAAAAATTTAGCTAACAAAAAAGTCCTCGTCACTAAAAATATTACGAATTTCACTTTGTTATTTTTACTTTATAAGGAAATTTATTACACAG
>BLSH010035668.1:125950-139194 GCA_018402905.1 Glandirana rugosa
CTTAATATGTACAGTCTGGAGGAAAGAAGGGAGAGGGGAGACATGATCGAAACCTTTAAATACCTCAAGGGGGTAAATAAGGTTCAGGAGGGCAGTCTTTTCAATATGAAACCAAAATCAAGAACACGGGGACCTCAAACTAACTGGGGGGAAGTTCAAAACTAATCTTAGAAAGTATTATTTTACTGAAAGGGTGGTTGATGATTGGAATAAACTACCAACAGAGGTTGTGAGACAGTCAACAGTAAATGGCTTCAAACATGCTTGGGATAAACATAAATCCATAGTCAGACAACAAGGTTAATGTAAAAAAAAAAAATAAATAAATAAATAAATAAAAAGGGGCAGACTCGATGGACTACTCAGTCTTTTTCTGCCGTCACTTTTCTATGTTTCTATGTTTCTAACTTGCTCGCAATCATTTTACTTTCAATGGTACCCCAATCGCAGAGCGAAACTTTTTTTGGGTGATAGGCATCCCACGTTTCTGTTTGCACAAAATTTGCCACATATTATCGGGCGACAATCGCAGCAAAATTGTGCCACGATTGGGGTGCCATTGAAAGTAACGGGATCACGAATGTGGGCAGAATCACAGTTATTCTGCCCGTGATCCGGAACCTCTAGGTGTGAATAGAGCCGCAATTTGGCCACACTCCCTGTTCATTGTGGCACACTGAGCTACAATACTACTCTGCTTGGGGCACCCAAAAGTGTCCCAAGTCTTTTACAATCTTATAGTGTATACTAAAAAAACATGCCGTGCGCTGCTAAAGTGTTCGGGTTTGGCTTGAATAAAAGGCGGCAACCCTACTACTAGCCCCCCCACATGACCTCTTCCTCCCCCCAGGAGATGCTAAAGGCCTATGTAGCAACTCCACCCAAACCTGGAAAAGATTCTGTCACTCCAGTTAATTTCAGGCCTATATCACTTCTGAACTCTGATATCAAAACTTATGTCAAATTACTAGCACAGCGTCTATCCACTATAATACCTTCTCTGATACAGTGTGATCAGATGGAGTTTGTAAAAGGGAGACAAACCTCTGATGCAACCAGGAGAATACTAAATGTAATATATTTTGCAGAAAAAACTTGAATGCCCTCTCTGCTTCTGTCTATTGACGCATATAAGGCGTTCAACAGAGTTCATTAGAAATATATGTCCAGTATATTAATTAAGTTTGTTTTTTGGCTCCATTATGTTGGCAATTCTTGCCCTCTACTCTTACCCCTCAGCTCAGGTCTATACTTCTGGCCTCCTATCTACAACTTTTATTATATCCAATGGAACCTGTCAGGGTTGCCCTCTATCCCATCTATTTTTAACCTCATTCTACAACTGGCAGGAACTGTCCGCACAAACCCTCTTATCACAGGATTCCATTTCAGTTATAGACCACATGTTGTCAATCTCTTTGCAGATGATGTTATTCTCCTAAATAAAGGGTTTAGGAATAAGGAAGAACTACTATGGTTGTACATCGAGACAGCTTTGTCACCTACACCAGACCTCATCTCTCAGTTAATTTATGACACTTGGAGGCTGTAAGACACATCTTCCCTTTCTCCCCCTATAGCAGCGTCCATATGTGCATGGTGAATCTTACTAAACCAGAATAAGCAATAGACACAGATAATACTTCCAACTTCCTGGTTCAAGCACTAGAAACTATTATTCCTTTTTTATATACAAAACCACTTCATTTATGTGGCATAAGCAAAGTACAAAACTTCTTCTCTAACACCAAGCTTAAAACATGGAACTATCTGAGAGAAGAAATTAATTTCCTGAATAATACAAATTTCACTTGTCTCCGTATCCTGCATTTTTTGCCAAAACACCCCTTGCCCACAATAAATATTCGAAGGGTATCTTCCTGTTCTATAATCAATTATACTACAAAGTTTCACTCCAAAAAACCCTCTCTTTACAAAAATGGGAAAAGGATCTGGACGAATCCTACTCCCTAAAACAGTGGCAAGCGGTCTTCCATTCGGTATACAAATTCCCAAACTGCAGTTATCACTGGGAAATGATGTTTAAAATCACACACATGTGGCATTACATACCCTACAAACTAGCCAAATTCTTACCAAGCAGCTCTCCCAAGTGCTAGATAAACTGTGGGCATGTAGGTAGTTTACTACATGTCCCCTGGGAATGTCCGAGCCTCACCAGCTTCTGCAGGCAGATATTAAGTTTTTTGTCCTCGATTATGGGGATCCTCACACCCTAACATGGGACACGCTATTCTTAACGTAGAAATAGAGACCTATCCACACTCCATGAGGCCGGTAGTGACTCACATACTCTTAGGAGCACGTAATACCATTCTTAAGAAATTGAATTCTCGGGATTCTCCAAACCTATCTGAGGTTATTAAAACTGTACACCTTAATCACACCTATGAACGACTGCTGGCGATGAAACTGGTGTCGATGAAAAAAAGTTTTGTCTTTATTTCTACTTTAAAGTGAATGTAAACCTGATTCATGAAAGTTGAGCTGGGCACATATATCTGCAGTGTTTTCTTATCTCTCTTAGAAGTACTAAGTCCCCTGTGTTTGTGCTGTTTCATTGCTCTGTTATCAACCTGATAACTTTTGACTAGTTCTCCAAGATGGGAGATAGAAATGTGTGTGGGGAGGGTTGCTATAAATAGATTAGCAGACTGCTTGTCTTCTCAGAGCAGAGCTCTCCTGATTTTTATTTCAATATTTTTATTGATTTTACAAAGATGAGTACATAAGTAAAACAAGAGTATTAGAAAGTATGTCGGCCCACATGGCCTAAAAGTGCAATAGGTACAGATGCAAATATAAAAATAGCAAAGGGGAGCATGGTATGTAGTCACAGACCAAATGCAAACATAGCCCAAGCATGCTAAAGCAAGATTTGGAAAACTACATAAATAGCTTGGAGTTAGATGAATGGTAAGGAGTCATGAAAATGACCCCATTGGGAACATACTGTGGCTGGGGTAGCTCCACCCAGATGACTCGGACACCTTAGAGAGACACACCTGACTATCAGGAGTGTCTAAACACATAAAATACTGTTTTTTCAGATGAAGAGCAACAAATTATTGGTGAAAAACTACCAAGTACAGTTCATTAGCCTGTTGGCTTTATCAATGTTGATTGTACAGCTGGGGGACGACAAGAAGGAGAGAAGAGCAGAAGGACAAGAAAAGAACAGACTACAGAAGAAGAGTAGGAAGAGAGAGACCTGCTGGGAGAATTCTCCTGCGAATAAGAGAGGGGGTACAGCAGTCAAGACGTAAAGGGGTTAGAGGGATGTGCATAAAAGTTCTCCACGGTTCCCAAATCGCTTGAAATTTCCGAGAGGAGTCTAAGAGAATATTTGCTATCTTCTCTTGTGCCATAATCCATGAAATTGTTCTTTTTGCCATCAGGAAAGAAACGTCAGGTTTCTTCCAAGATTTGGCTATAGTTAATTTGGCTTCCAGGAGGATGAAGAAGATGAGACACTGCATACTCTTAATGACTCCACTGGGAAGTTGAGAAGGGCGATGTGTGGTGATTTCAGTACTGGGATATTGGAAATCTTCCAAATCAGAGAGAATATTTTGTTCCAGAAACTCCTAATTTTAGGGCATTCCCAGCATACATGTAGCATGCCACCCCAGAGGTTACAACCCATGAAGCAGAGTGGAGATGTCGCAGGGTAGAGCTTAGCTAGTTTAGATGGGACTAAGTACCATCTTGACATAAACGTTATGTTTGCTTCAATGAGAACAGTATTAAGCACTCCTTTATAAGCCCTAAAGATGTTCCTGTTCCATATCTCCAGTTCCCATTGCTGAGCAAGGTCGGTTTCCCAGGCTTGCATGAAGAAGGTCTTTGAGTGAGACGTGGACAGCGCCTCATAGATTATCGTGATTCTCCCTCTCTGCTCCATGGCTTGACCACACCACTGTTCATTTGCTGTGATTTTAGGCCCTTTAGGTTGTGAATTCCAAAGTGTATGCAGGAAATTGGAGATTTGAGTAAAATGGAATAGCTCAGAGGATGGCATATCCAATTTACTAACACAATATGCTTTAGTAAAAGGGCCTAGAGGCTGGAGGAAGTGACCACTTTTATACAGCCCCTTGTTCAGCCACCAGCTGAAGGCTTTAATTTCCAGTCCAGTCAGAAAAGCTGGGTTTTGAAAAAGATGCATTAGACGTTTATGATTGGAGATCAACTGAGTGTGATGTAGTTTATCCCAAAGGGCAAAAGAGTGGGACTGCGCTGGTGGAAGGATTGGGGGTCTCAATCTCTGTTGACACCACAGTAGGTAGTCTAAGGTGTGGAGACACCGCCTTTCTTTCCATATGGACCTAGTCAGGCAATTCCCATCGAGAATAGACTACTGAGATTTGGGCTAGTTAAGCAGTACCAGAACAGGTTGCGGAGGCCCAGACCACCCTTGTCTCTCGCCCCGGAATAAAACTGATTTAGAGAGGTGATAGCCCCCCTTTCCCTAGACAAATCTAATGATTTGGGCTCAAAAGCATCTTGAGTGTGCCTTTACTAAAGGGATAGGGAAGGACCTAAAGAAGTAAAGGATGCATGGAAGTAGCATCATTTTTATCGCATTGATTCTGCCAAGCCAGGATAAAGCATACTGTGACCAACTGGTAAGGTCCACCACTAGTTTTTTATAAATTGGGGTGAAACTAGCCGTGTAAAAGAGATCGATTTTGGCCATGAAGTTAACCCCTAGGTATGTGATCGAGGATTCATTCCAGGAGAGATGGAAGTTTTCTTTAAGTCTAGTAATTAACAATGTCGGCATAGTTACATTCAGAGCCTGGGACTTTTCATAGGAGACCGGAAACTTTCCCAAAATTATCCAGGAGTCGGCAAATGTTTGTGAGAGATATCAATGGTGAAGATACAAAAAGTAGATAATCATCCACAAATAGAGTGCATATGTGCAAGCGAGGGCCTCATTGAATGTCGTGTATGTCTGGGTGTTCTCTAATTGCTACCGCTAGAGCTTCTTTTCACTATTGCAGAAATAAGTGGCAAGAGTGGGCACACTTGTCTGGTGCCTCTTAATATATGGAAAAACACTGAATAAAATCTCTGCATGCAAACCTGAACTTTGGGAGTGGAATACGGGGCTTGTAATATATTGATGGAAGAGTCTCCAAAGCCCCATCGTTTAAGGGTGTTGAAAATATAAGGCCGATAGATAGAGTCAAAAGCTTTCTGAAGATCCAGCGAGAAGAGAAAGCCTTTGCTTGGCTTGCCACTGTCCCAATTTGAGTTTAAGAGGGAAATGATGTCAATTGCTCAACAAATTTGGTCCAGCCCCTGTCTCCCTGGTATAAACCCTACTTGGTCTTTATTAACCACTTCCTTACTGGGCATTTAAACCCCCCTCCTACCCAGACCAATTATCGGCTTTCAGCGCTGTCGCATTTTGAATGACAATTGCGCGGTCGTGCGACGTTGTACCCAAACAAAACTCACATCCTTTTTTTCCCACAAATAGAGTTTTCTTTTGGTGGCATTTGATCCCCTCTGCGTCATTTCTGATCGCTGCTATACACAAAAAAAGAGCGTTAATTTTGCAAAAAAGAACAATATTTCTTAGTTTTTGCTATAATACAAATCCAAAAAAAAAAAAAAAAATATTCATCGAGTTTAGCCGATATATATTCTTCTACATATTTTTGGTAAAAAAATCGCAATTGGCGTATATTGATTGGTTTGCACAAAAGTTATCGCGTGGGAATTGATTTATGGCATTTTTATTATTTTACATTTTTTTACTGGTAATGGTGGCGATCTGCGATTTTTATTGGGACTGCGATATTGCAGCGGACGTGTCAGACTTTTTTGACACTTTTTTGGGACCAATGACATTTATACAGTGATCAGAAATTTAAATGTCAACTGATTACTGTATAAATGTCATTGGCAGTGAAGGGGTTAACCTGCAGGGGGCAGTGAAGGGGTTAACTGTGTTCCATGGGTGTGTTCTAACTGTGGGGGGGCTGGGCTGGTCGGGACATAACAGATCTAACTGATCCCAGTGACAGGGATCAGTAGATCTGTCATGTCCCCTGTAACAGAACGGAGAGCCACCGTGTTTACATCGGCGGTTCCCCGTTCTGCAGCTCTGTCAGGCGATAGCGGGTCTCGAGCGGACATCGAGTCTGCTCGACCCAGGGGCACGCCCACGCAGCGCGCCGCCGCTGGGAGCGTGCACAGGGGACGATGTCCATGGACGTCGTCCCAGCAATACAGATCCACACTGGAGCCGTACTTCGGCAATATCACGGATCTGTAGGGGTTAATATAAAAGCTAATAAAAGAGGATATGCAGTCAGCAAGGATTTTGGTCAGAATCTTCATGTCATTATTTATGAGAGAGATCGGCCTAAAATTACTAACTGAGCTAGAATCCTTACCTGGTTTAGGGATAACCGAAATGTAAGCTGCATTAACCACTTCAGCCCCGGAAGGATTTACCCCTTCTTGACCTGAGCACTTTTTCCGATTCGGCACTGTGTCGCTTTAATTGACAATTGCGCGGTCGTGCAATGTTGTACCCAAACAAAATTGACAGCTTTTTTTCCCCACAAACAGAGCTTTGTGGTTTTTATTTTTTGTGCTATAAACAAAAAAATGCAACAATTTTGAAAAAAAAACAATATTTTTTTCCTTTTTGCTATAATACATGTCCAAAAAAATAAAAATAAATAAAAAATTGTATTCATCAGTTTAGGCTGATATATATTCTTCTACATATTTGTGGTAAAAAAAAATCGCAATAGGCGTATACTGACTGGTTTGCACAAAAGTTGCCGCTTTTACAGACTATGAGAATTAATTTATGCTGTTTTTACTATTTTTTTTCTTTTTTACTAGTAATGGAAAGTGATCTGTGATTTTTATAGGGACTACGCTATTGCGGCGGACAGATTGGACCATTGACATTTATACAGCGATCAGATCTAAAAATAGCCACTGATTACTGTATAAATGTCACTGGCAAAGAAGGTGTTAACCTGCGGGGGGCGATCAAGAGGTCAACTGTGTTCCCTCAGCATGTTCTAACTGTGTGGGGGGTGGGCTGCCAGGGGCATGACAGATATAAATGATCCCGATGACAGGGTCAGTAGATCACTGTCATGCCGCCTGACAGAGAGGGGAACCGCCATGTTTACATCGGCAGTAGCCCGCTTTTCTTCTGTATCAGGCAATCACGGGTCGCCGGCTGACATCGAGTCCTCCCGCCAGTGGCCATATTCAGGGAGTGTGCGGCTGGCTGTGCATGCGTGAATCGCAGTTTATAAATGACGATTTGCGCAATTGTGCCACTGTGCAGCAGTAAATCTATGTGAGCCGGTCGGGAACCGGTTAAGCAAGCTTTCTAAAGGGGCCCCCCATCTTAATGCATTAACCACTTCCTTACTGGGCACTTAAACCCCCCTCCTGCCTAGACCAATTTTCAGCTTTCAGCGCTGTCACATTTTGAATGACAATTGCGCCGTCATGCGACGTTGTACCCAAATAAAATCGGCGTCCTTTTTTTCCCACAAAACTTTCTTTTGGTGGTATTTGATTCCCTCTGCATCATTTCTGATCACCGCTATAAACAAAAAATGAGCGACAATTTTGCAAAAAGAACAACATTTTTTACTTTTTGCTAAAATACAAATCCATAAAAAAAAAAAAAATTATTCATCAGTTTAGGCCGATATATATTCTTCTACATATTTTTGGTAAAAAAAAATCGCAATCGGCGTATATTGATTGGTTTGCGCAAAAGTTATCGCGTCTACAAACTATGGGAATTTATTTATGGCGTTTTTTATTATTATTTTTTTTTTTTTACTAGTAATGTCGGTGATCTGCGATTTTTATCGGGACTGCGATATTGCAGCAGAAATGTTGGACATTTTTACACATTTTTGGGACCAATGACATTTATACAGCGATCAGAAATTTAAATATCCACTGATTACTGTGTAAATGTCATTGGCCGTGAAGGGGTTAACCTGCAGGGGGCAGTGAAGGGGTTAACAATGTTCCCTGGGCGTGTTCTAACTGTGGGGGGGGCAGGCTGGCTGGGACATAACAGATCTAACTGATCCCAGTGACAGGGATCAGTAGATTTGTCATGTCCCCCTGTCACAGAACGGGGAACCGCCGATGTAAACATGGCGGTTCTCCGTTCTGTGACAGGGGGGCAGCTCTGTCAGGCGATCGTGGGTCTCGAGCGGACATCGAGGGGGCGCCAGGAGCGTGCACAGGGGACGACGTCCATGGACGTCGTCCCGGCATTTCAGATCCGCGCTGGAGTCGTACTTCGGGCAATAGCGCAGATCTGTAGGGGTTAAAGAAACGGGCCATGTAGGGGGCCAATGTTTCGGAAAATGCCTTGTAGTGTGGAACAGAAAACCCGTCGGGACCTGGCGTTGAGTGGGATTTTAAGTTTTTTTGTTTTGTTTTTTTAAAGTTTTTATTAAGTTTTCAGAATACAGAAGAGCAGTGGCACAGCATAATAATGAAGATCATACATGAAAGAAAAGTACATAATTATTAACAAAAAGCCATCAAGAGCGAGGACAGATATGTACTAGCCAGTTTCAAGCCCATTGGGGAGGAACCCCTGGCCTGTCCCCGGCCCTCCACTCGACACCCCAAATGGGCTCAGACTGTGTCCAGAGGAGAGGCGGGGCATCCCGCCCCGCATTCCGGCCCCTGAAATTAAAACAGGCTGCCTTCCAAAAACATTGTATGATAATGATATGAGTGTGCACTAAGTTCAGGCTAGCCCCGTGGGGCTACCTCCAAATAGAATAACTGTATATTTAAACAGACTATGACCTTAGAGTAAAGTCCTAGAGAAAGCCAAGGAAGGAAAAGAAAGGAAACTAAGAGGGAAGGAAGAGTTGGGCCATAGAGGTAAGTTGAGGTATTTCTTCCAGGGTTCCCATATTATGTTGAATTTGTCCGATTAGTCGAGGAGAATATTAGCATATTTCTCCTGGGTCATGATCCAGGTAATTTTTCTCTTAGCTGCATTGAAGGAGACTGAGGGTTTTTTCCAAGCCCTCGCTAGGGTAATCTTAGCTCCAAGTAAAATAAAATGGGTCAGTTTAAACATAGATTTGGGGAGTACATCTGGTCTATGATTCAATAAAGCAGTTTCTGGATTTTGCGTTACAGCATGGCCTGTGACCTTCCGCAGCAAGAAGAAAATTCTGTTCCAGAATCCCCGGATCCTAGGTCATTCCCACCAAATATGATAGTATGAACCCTGAAGTTCACATCCTCTAAAGCATAACGGGGAAGAGTTCGGGAACATGATCAAAAGACGGTAAGGGACCAAGTACCAGTGAGAAATAAACTTTAAACTTGCTTCCATCAGTGGGATGTTGACTATCCCCTTGAATGATTTTAGGAACAAGGAGAACCACCTATCCGCACTCCATGACATGTCCAGATCCCTCTCCCAGCTCTTGGCATATGGAGGTTTTTCGTGGAGTTCCATCAGTGATGCATATATTGTGGAGATATTCTCTTTCTGGCTGGAGATCTCCAAGCACCACTTCTCATAGGGGGTAACTCCCTTTAGCGCTGGAGTAGCCCTCCACTGGGATGGCATAAAATAATGAATCTGCTGGAATCTAAACCTTTCAGAAGGGGGCATGTCCAGTTTGCTTACACAATAATCTAGGGAGATAGGACCTGATGAAGAGAGAAAATGTCCTATTCTATAGAGGCCCTTATTGGTCCACCACTCAAAGGCTTGAATATCTTGTCCTGGGAGAAAAAGCGGGTTATTGAAGAGGTGTTGCAGTGGACGGGTGCTAGATGCTAAACCTGTGGTACTAACTATGGTTTTGCAAAGGGCAACTGAATGGGAGGGCATCAGGGCCAGGATCGGGGGTCTCAATTTGGGGTGAGCCCACACTAAGTAGTCTATGGTATTGAGAGGGATTGCCTGTCTCTCTATCCCTACCCAATCCGGTCTATTACTCTGAGTGTACATAATTGAAAATTGGGCAAGTTGGGCTGCCTGGTAGTACCTCCACATGTTCGGGAGGCTCAGACCCCTTGGTTGCGTCGTCTCAGAAGAACTTCAGCCGGGCACCTGAAACTCTTATTGCCCTAAATGAACTTCTTAATCTGGGACTGGAGTTTGTGTAAATGGGATTTTTTGATTGAGATGGGGAGGGATCTAAACAAGTATAGAATCCTTGGCAGGAGGGTCATCGTGACCGAGTTTACCCTCCCCAACCAGGAGAGACCTAACCTCCCCCAGCTGGCGAGGTCTTCAGTGAGTTGTTTGATTAGCGGGGGATAATTCATGTGATATAATTGATCTATACTGGGTGCTAATTTAAAGCCGAGGTATGGGATGTGGGCCGGGCTCCAAGGAATGTGGTAGAGGTCCCTAATTTGTTGAACTACCCTCTCGGATACGTTGATGTTGAGAGCTACGGATTTGGCCATATTGACTCTCAGGCTTGAGGCCCCTCCCGCAAAAGTTTGACAATGTTTGGTACTGAGACAAAGGGAAGGGTGACAAACAAGAGGAGGTCGTCCACGAATAGGGCACATTTATGGGTGTGTGGACCGCATCTTAGTCCCTGATAGCAATCGCCAGGGGTTCAATAGTGATGGCAAAAATTAAAGGGGAAAGTGGTCAACCCTGCCTGGTACCCCTAAAGATGTGGAGCGGCTCAGAGAAATAGTTTTGCAATTTAATTTGTGCACTGGGAGCGGAATATAGGGCTTTAAGGGTTTGCAGGAATCGAGGCCTGAACCCCCATCGTTCCAGAACCTCAAACAAGTAAGGCCATTCTACCGTATTGAATGCTTTTTGTAAGTCAACTGATAATATGAAACCCTCCTGAGGCTGATCGCCATCCCACCCAAACCTAAGGATCGAGATGAGAGCCACAGCCCTGCGGATCTGATCTGGGCCCTGACTTACTGGCATGAACCCCACCTGATCCTTATGGATGTATTTCTCTATAAAAGATGACATTCTATTGGCCAAAATTTTAGTTAAAATTTTTAAATCGTTGTTGATTAGAGAGATGGGCCTATAATTACTCACATCTGAGGGGTCCTTGCCAGGTTTCGGGATGACTGAAGTATTGGCTGAGTCAATGTCCTCGCTAACAATGGTTCCCCTTTGAAGAGAGTTAAAAACCTTTGTTAAGTGAGGGGCTAGGGTGGGCCCAAACGATTTATAATATCCCGTAGAAAACCCATCAGGGCCCGATGCTGAGCCTTTTTTAAGGTGTTTAATCACATCCAAGATTTCAGCCTCAAAGATCAGGTCTTCTAAGGAGAGACTGTGTTCCTTGTCTAACTTGGACAGGGTGATGTTGTCTACGAACTCCCACGGAAAATCAGAGGGACCAACGTTCTCCGATTTATACAGCTTGGCATAAAACTTATGGAACATCCTCATGATCCTGTGGGGACTTTGAGTGAGGTTCCCCGAGGGGTCTTTCACTTTTGGGAAAGCAAAGGAACGGAACTTAGGGGACAGCCTGACTGCCAGTTTGGGACCTATACGGTCTTTCTGAAGATAAATCTGGGAATTGGCCTGATTTTAAGTTTTTAAAGACAGCACATACTTTTTCTGACGAAATTGGGGCTTCCAGTTTCTGGCTGTGTCGAACTTCTTATTTAGAAATGTGAATGTTATCGAGGAACTGATCCAGCTCGAGCTGAGTGGGATACCCCCCAGCACTATATCATTTTTTGTAGAAATTGTGAAATTCTTCCATAATGTGTTGTGGGTTCTGAGATAGAGTGCCACCCTCTATCTTAATTTTTGGGATAGCAAAGGACCTGGATTTTGGAGTCAATCTATGTGCCAACAGGGAGACTGATTTGTCTCCCTGGCAATAAAACTATGCTCTATTCCAGTGCCACCATTTTTCCGTTTTGGATGTGAGGGCTACGTTTAGGGCTGAGCTGGCCATGTCCAGTCTTCCTATAGTAACTGACTCAGAATATCTTTGTGTTTTTTTCGAGAAATTTATAAAATTATTTTCTAATTTGTCTATTTCCGCTCGCCTGGCCTTGTTGATCTGGGATGTTAATTGAATAAGTTTCCCCCTAATTGTGGTTTTATGGGCCACCCAAAGACATGTTGGTGTGGTTTCCGGAATGTCATTAGTTCGAAAAGAGTCTTTATTCGCGCTCTTGATTTCCTGAGTCCTAATCGGATCACTAAGAATGGACTCGTTAAGTCTCCAACGTCCACTACTTCTCTGTCCCGAGGTACGGTAGAGTAACATATACCATAGAGTGATCCAACCAGGAAGATGCTCTCCTGATATAGCTGTGAAAGCTTACGTTGTTTGAGATTTCAGTTCAATGTAAAGGAAGTTACAAAAACACTTTAATTCTGGCAGGATCAGTGGGTTTATTTTCGTACTTGTAGAAAAGGGCGGTATCAAATGTAGAGAGTGCAGTATCAAAATGAATGCAAAAGTGGATGTAATTTTTTATTAACTTACATAGTTACATAATTAGTCTGGTTGAAAAAAGACACAAGTCCATCTACTTCAACCTATAAAAGGGGAAAAAAAAGTTTTAAATTTCTATATACATAATCCTATAGCCACAATTGATCCAGAGGAAGGCAAAGAAAAAACAGCAAAGCATGATCCAATTTGATCCAGCAAGGGAAAATAATACTTTCTGATCACCCAAGATATAATCGGATAGTCCCTGGATCAGCTTTACCTATAAATGCTAGTATCCAGCTATATTATGTACATTTGGGAAAGAAACCTAACTGTAGTGTTGAGCGAACCCGGACTGTAACGTTCACGTCCGTACCGAACTTTCGGGTGTCCGTGGCACGGACCCGGACCCGGACATTTCAAAAATCGTTCGGGTTCGGTCTGGGGTTCTGCTATTTTACTCCACGTGTTGAGAAGCTGCCCAGGCCCAGGCACGGTGCCTGTGGGCTTTCAAGCCATGCCTGCACTTGCAATGTCAGGCCCAAGCGAGTTGTGATGTCAATCCAAAGAAAGGGTTTACATGTATTATATCGACCTATGATCGTAAATATCCATTTCGACTAGGTCCCTGATAGGCTAATATAGAACCCACTAGTCTTTCATAATAAAAGGGAACGACCTAGTTTAACCTAGTACGAAACGACAAAAAAGAAACGGAAGGAGACCTAGTTAACACCGATATCCTAATACATATATCTTTAAATTTTGAAAAAA